>CM060437.1:603466-1025662 GCA_030545235.1 Helianthus tuberosus | reverse complement strand
ATAACTATCTGAATTTTTGGAAATATACGGTTTCATTCTTCAATTTAGTCGAGTACCACATCGTGTAACTAACTTTAACCAGGTCACATTTTAAAGGGTTAATTGCATATTTGCCTTTAAAAACTTTTTAATTGCATATTTACCCAACTAACTTTAACCAGGTCACATTGGAGGAGCTTCCACAGGAGCCGTCGGAGGAGATGCCACCGGATCTTTCATCGGAGCTACTGGAACAGTAGAAGGTGACGCAGCCGGCAGCATTGTTACGACAGTTGACGGTGGATGGTGATTCGCTCGCTGCTCACCCGTCTTCAGTCACTCCGGTATGCCCTTTGTCTCAATCACTGTATTTACATCAAATACTCAATACAGACAACAAATCTTGTGCAGTTAGGGTTCAATTTGATTTCTGCGTTTGATTTTGAAAACGAAACTATTCTCGATTGTATGAACATTCTGGGTGTGTATATGATAATTTTGAACAATATAGGGTTTTTAACAGGGAGGTCCTGAGGGGAAGTGGGTGCAGAGGGAGAGGGTGTCAGAGGACGGAGGGGGGTGGTGGTGGGTGGTGGAGAAGCCGGAGAGGAAGGGGATTCCGAAACGGCGATGGGGATTTTGGCTTTGAAGTGGACATGGTTATTCAGCATCAACGTACCAGTATACCCTAACAACACAACAATTACATCGTTTCAATACATTTATTTCAAACAGATACAAATTAGGGCTAAACAGGATTTCTAATGTATGTGTGAAAACAGAACGGTTAAAGAGTGGAAAGGGAACCTGCTCCGACTAGGATGGTGATCTTAGAGAATCCCATGCCTGCTTGCATCGCCATGGCTGCGATTCAAGATTTGCATAAATGAATTCGTGTGAAGACGGAGATGATAGAGAGGAGAGAGAGAAGAGAGGAGAGATGGGTGGTGGGGATGATGCGGTGGTGGGGGTGGTGGTGGTGGGGATGATGCGGTGGTGGGGGTGGTGGTGGTGTGGTGGTAGTTCAGAGAAGAGAGAGAGAGCTGAAGTCGATGATGAAGATGATTGTATATGTATGTGTGTATATTAATATATATATATATATATATATATATATATATATATATATATATATATATATATATATATATATATATTAATTTTTGAATTAAGAAAATGTTAAATGAAAAGCAAAATGACCAAAATGCCCCTGCACTAAAGGACAAAATAGGCAGCTTTCAACAGTCAAAAAATGGGGTTTTTGGATTTTGGACTAAAATGGCAACAAAATGCAAACCACAGGGACCCAGATGTAATAAGTTTGAGATTTGGACTAAAGTGGCAAAACTGGCCAAACCACAGGGACCAAAATGGCAGTTTACTCTTTGATTTATTTTATTAAATATAAATAATACAATGACCATTTTACCCTTATTTTTACTAAAACCTTAAAAATTTAATTATTTATCCATTTTTACTAGTTTTTTGTTGCTTTTTCACAATTCTTTTTACATTTCACTAGTTAGTTTTTTTCGTTTTTTTTAACGTATTCTTTTTTTTTCTTTCATAATTCTTTTTATTTTTTACAATTCTTTTTATTTTTACTAAAACTTAAAAATTTACATATTTTTCCATTTCGTTTTTTTATATTTGTGGTTTTCTTAAAAGAGTGTTTTCTTAAAAACGTATACAATAGGGTGTTTGTGATTTTTCTTAAGAAAAAGAGACAATTGCGTTTTTCTTTTAATCATTAAAGATAGTTTAAGGTATAGATCTAGGGGTGTTTGTAATTTTTGGCTAATTATAGATATATACATTAAAATCCATTAATGATTAAAAGGAAAAAGTAAGATAGATAACTTACTAAAATTGAAAAAAAAATTAAAAATCTAACTAGCGAAATGTAAAAAATAAAAAGAATTGTGAAAAAGCCACAAAAACTATTATAAATAGATAAATATGTAAGTTTTAAAAGTTTTAGTAAAAATAAGGGTAAAATAGTTATTATATAATTTGTTTTGAATAAAAGAAATTAAAATGGGTAAATTTGCAATTTTATTAGTTATGTAAGGGGATATATGCAATTATAATTTGAAGTTGGGTAAATACGCAATTAAGAAGTTTTTTTAAGGGAAATATGCAAGTGTCCCCATTTTAAACTATCACATAAACGAAAAAGGTTACATAAGATATGGTTAATCATTTTTTACGTGTAACCTATGTTGTATTGGTTTTTATCATGGTTGTAAAACATGATCTCGAAGGCCGAGTACTCGCTAAAAGATAGGTTGTCGAGACGCGAGTATTCCTTGTCTAGGCCAATTACTCCCTGAGTACTTTTCTCCTACGGCGAGTACTTTCCGAGTACTCTCAAATCCAACTAAATATTACTAAAGTCTTGTTCTTTCTTTTGCCTCCACAAATGAGCCAACCTAGTGGTTACTATGGATTGTTAAAATCTCAAATTGAGTTGAGTTTAATTTAAGTGAGCTCGAGTCCGAGTTTGAGTTTAAATTAAAGCTCATGTAGTAATTGAGACCACAACAAATATTTCTATGTATATAATTACGACAAAACACAAATAAATAAATAAATGTATATTGTGTTATACATATGAAATTATAATTATATACAAAGGTTATTGTGTTGTATAAAAAAATAGGTAAACAATTAATAAATAACAAACTAGTTGAGCAAAGCCAAACTTAAATGTTTCTCATAAACCGACCTCAAGCTCTGTTAGGTTAAATGGTTTGGCTCGTTTACAACCCTATCGCTGAAAACCTTCTCCAACTAGTCACCTTCAATTGTCTTCTTCGGTTTCCAATCACCATCTTCAAGTTGTGATCTTTTCATATAAACCAACCAAGGGCCACCTTCGGGTGGGTGGAGGTCGAGTTTCGGCGCATCTGGGAGAGCCAAAGGGCTGGCGTCAGTCTAGTAGTCGACCTTGGCCACAACGCCTAGTGTCACGGTGGTCAGCACGTCGTTCCTTGCCGTTCAAAAAAAAAAAAAAAACTATGAATTTAGGCCCATAAAATTTTAAAGCTTCATTTTTTTGTTATAGACTTGGGGACTAAATGCACTTATCCAAGCTAGTGATTTTAATGTTTTACCGATTATACTAATGTTTATAATAACTTGTTTTTTACTTGACAAGAACTATTTGATATAGTTGAGAAAAAGACTAGTAAACCACAAGTTTATCAATCTATAGTGGTTCTAATGAGATTAACTACTTCGTCGCGCGTTCACTCTTTGATACTCGACAAGTTAATTTAGGAAAAGGTTTCGGTTAAACGCTAAATCTGAGATTACATAATTTGCAACAAAAGTTTAAACCAAAAACTCATCTTTATTTGTTTTTCAAGCAACACTTGCAACATAATATTACTCGAACAACAATCAAGCGATAATGCCAGTAACCTAACACTGCAACTACGGGCCGGGTAACACCACTCTACCGAAAAACTACAGTAGGCGGAAACTCATGATGGTGGTCACGAGCACCGACCACATTTTGACCATCAATTTCCACATACCATAGCACAACTCTACATGACTACACTATATCTTTTATCAAACCTTTAATCTCAAAGGCACGTGTAAAACGGTTCATCGATCCATTTTGGCAAAACGACCCCTGATTCTAGTCCTGCTTTCAGCTCGTACCTTTCGTGACTCGTATCTGATATGCTTATCATACCTGTTATGACACCAAGAACAAAAGAAACGTTAATTAATCTCGTATTTACACACATAAGATTTGCAATCGACTTCTAGACGCTAAGAAAAGTTTCAAACTTTTGTTGGAAAAGAGTAGAATTTAGGACTGGAGAAGTGAAATTGTGTATGTTTGAATTTTTTTAAGCCTACAAACACATTTTTATACTTTTTTATAGATTTTAGCAACACAAGTTTAAGTTAGAAGAACAACTTAACTTTTATTATTACTAATATTAACAACCAAATTACATTTTTTTATATCATAGGAACGAATGACCACTTTCAACCAGTAGCGGGTCATTTTTTGCTGATTTTTCGTAATTTGCTGACGTGACATCTTATTTGTCACTTTAGTTTATATGTTACATGGCGTTTAATGTAACATTTACTAATTATTTTAACGCGAAACTTGTAAAAAAAACTTGATTTTTTTTTTGTAAATTCACATACGCATCATATGTGTCGAGATGACACAGTATCGAGTGCCACATCAGCAATTTATAAGTAAAATCGGAAATAAATAGTAAATTAGTTTATATTTTTCGTCTACTCTAAAGTTGGTTGCTAAAATCACTAAAAAGGGTAAAGCTCATTTTTTTAAAACATGTTTTGCCACTAAATATAACTATAATAATAATCATATCATCATTGATATTTGATAACAATATAATTTTCTTCAATAGAACAACGTAAAAGGTTTTTATGAAATTGAAAATAATTTAAACGACTTTAAACCCGTTTGACCCGTTTCTTTTTTTTTTTTTTTACTTAAATCCCTTAGTTGAACGTGTTTGACCAATTAGACGTAGTAATAAAAATGTAATTACAATTACCTTCTAGATTTCTTCTTCTCTTTGTATCTTGTGATCGCAGTCTCTCGCTCCTGGCTGTTAATTTCACGTACACCAACACCATGAAAGACTGGTATGTTCTCCGCAACGTTATGATGCGATTGGCCTTGATGATCTACATTAGTGTGGCTTGAACTTTGAATATTATCAAAATTTCCATCAGGAACTATGCAGTTTGCTTCGGTGGTATGTTCAACCAAATGATCAGAAAAAAAATCCACACTTCCAGCATCGGAACTATCTAGGCACCATTGAAATGTATTAGCCTGTAAATACAAAAACACAGTCACCATCGAGCCATTGGACTAGAGTCCCGAATGACATTAACCCAAAGATGCAAAACGGCCGGTTCAAGCGAGCCACTATAGCGACGAATATTTCTCAAAAATCCATTTAACATTCTTCTTAAATAGCCTTTTTGTATTTAATTATTATTTAATCCATTTTAGCCAATAACAAGGATATTGATAATAATAATAATAATAATTATTAATTAATTAATTAATTAATAATATTTATATACAGGGGCAAAGTATAGAAGGGGCGAGGAGGGGTGCCCGACCCCCCGAACTTTTCGCTCAGTAGTGTTATATATGTAGTTTTCGTATAGAAATTTTTGGGTATATACTTTTTCGACCCCCCGTTATTCGGGTCAAGCTTCGCCACTGTTTATATATGTGAATGAATAGGGTTATAATAAATTTTATAACTTTATATACTTTTAGCTAAACTTTACAAACTTTTATTAAAACATCTTATGAACTTCCATACATTTTGTCGATTCTAGGTAAATTTCAATGTGATGTTTTGAGTTAAAGGTGTATTTTACAATTATTATTCACAATCTATTTACAGAGTATATCAAATTATTTATATTATTCGCAACAAAATTAAAGTAATTATCACGAACTTAAGTGGGTAATGTATATTCAACACAACCACAGTGTATTATACTTGGCAAAATGCACAAGTCAGGTGGGTTGGGTAACGGGTCAAAACATGTAAATTTCAAGATTTGATTAGGTTGGTCCGCCAACAATTTTTTGTCCATTTTTGTGAATTTTGTAATTAATTAATAAATGAAGATGAGAGATCATACCTCAAATGACATATTTGCATTCTCTTCTGACTTTTGTTCAAATCCTGAACTCCTACCTTCGAGTTGGAAGTTTTGTGCCGGCAGAAACTCGCTTATTGGTTTAATCATGTCTTGACTACCATCAACATTTGTTTCGGATTTCGCTAATTCACGAAGTTGGCGTATAAGTTCATCTTTATATGTTCCAAATGCAGCATTTCTGTTCTGATTTCAACAGAAAAAGTGTAAACAAAGTTAACAACAGAGAAAAACAACAAATGGGATCTTAATAACAATAAGAAATACACAAAAATCATCATCATCATACTCAGTAAATCCCACCAATAGCAAAGCTAAGGTAGGGTCTCAGGAGGGTAGATGTAGACAGCCTTACCTCTACCCTATAGGAATAGAGAGGCTGCTTCCAGTGAGACCCCCGGCTCGATTGTAATTTTGTATCAAGCCTTGGACCTAAGACACATAACACTCAAACAATCGGGACAGAGACTGATTGGTGCATGTACCCCTGTGTCTTTCAGCTATCAACGTCACCACATGATGCATGATTAACCATCCGCCGCTTTTAACGTTATTTTCACGAAATTAGTAAAATAAAGTTAAAGTTAGTACCATTTCACTTTTGCCCCCCGAGCGCCCACACATATATACATTATATGGCACACCGCAAGCGGGGCAATAAGAAATACACAAAAACATGCCCAAAATATTATAACAATCGCACATTCTCACACTTCATATGCAAAAACACAGAGAACTAAAAAGGACCCTATTTTCTAACTCATTAAAAGGGTTTTGAAAGAAATTATATCAAATTCTATTTCGCAAGGAAAATGCTAGTTTCTTCATGCTTTGACTTACTGAACAACATGATCACAATTCACATTAGAAAAAAAGAATTTATAAAATAGAACACACTGATTCATATATGGCTCAAAATCCATCATTTTGGGCTCATATTTAAAAAATTTCCCCTAAATTAGTTATCCTGTCGTAGCTTCAAACCGCACGGAATTTAGGATTTTAGCCAATCACACAATATGGTAGGGTTGAGTATCTAAATTATAGAAATGATCTAGAACATATAGATGTTAAAAGAAAAATTAACTTTTTCAAATTAAGTGATCAAAACAGAACATATATGAATGCTGGTTATGTATGTTATGTTACATTTACATCATTTAAAAAAAAAACAAGTAACATTTACAATAAAATTCCACAAGATTGGAAGGCCAAACAAATAAATTACTCATAACTTTCTTTATTAGACACTTGATCAACTTGATTACTATTAGATGAACTTTTTCCAATAAAAAAATACCAAGATCACCACTTGGTAAAATAAGTTGTTTTCAATAAGCCGATTACGCGCCTCAAGCATAAGTTGTTTAAACACCTAATCGCAAACACCCCCAAATCAACAATATATTAGAATGCTAATCAAACACATGCCTTTCACTCAGGTGCGGCTCAACCATATCTATAGACCTCAGTTTTAAAAATCATATACAAAAAAATATGTGTCATGATATTCCCACGTGTCAAAATCCTCAATTTTTTTTTACAAAAACGACCCTGATTTTCAAATCCGTTTTAGACGCCGAAAAAAGTCAAGCCGCCTACTATCATGTTATGATCAAGCATAAAAACACATAAAATGTTTCAAACCCAAATCACGAACCCAATAAACATCATCATCATCATCATCATCATCATACTCAGTATATCCCACCAATAGCAAAGCTAAGGTAGGGTCTGAGGAGGGTGAGATGTAGACAGCCTTACCTCTACCCCATAGGAATAGAGAGGCTGCTTCCAATGAGACCCCCGGCTCGATTGTAGTTTTGCATCAAGCCTTGGACATAAGGCACATAACACTCGGCAATTGAGACAAACACCGATTAGTGCATGTACCCCCTTGTCTTTTGGCTATCAACGCCACCACATGATGCATGATTAACCATCCCCCTCTTTTAACGTTATTTTCACGAAATTAGTAAAATAACGTTAAAATTAGTGCCCTTTCACTTTTGCCCCCCGAGCGCCCACACATATATACATTATATGAGCATACCACAAGCGGGGCACATATATACATTATATGAGCATACCACGAACCCAATAAACCAAACACCGAAATCCACAAAACAAATTGTTTTCAATAAGCCAATTACGAGCCCATAACTAAGAGGCCTCAATTTTAGAAACCGCATACAAAAAATGTATGTTCTTAAAAAGTTATTTTCTTTACGAAAAGCAGTCTAATTTTAAAATCCGCTTTAGACACCCAAAAAAGTTGCCCCGCACTACTATCATGTTATGATCAAGCATAGCAAAAACACAAAATAATTCAAACCCAATTTTTTTAAACGATGCATTTGGATTACTGACGAACCACTAGAGCAGAGATCACAGCAACAAACCCAACAAACAAACAAACCAAAACATCAATAACTTGACAAACAAGTTACCTTAGGCAAAGGAGGAACACCCATAGCTTGATAATTATGTTCCACCCCACTATTCACAATCAAATCATCAAGCCTCACAAAACCCGGACTCTCCCAAACCAAACTATCCGAAAACCCGAAACCCAAACCCGACCCGCCCAATTCAAATCCTTCTTCTCCCCACTTTTTCCCCAAATCCTCAAACCCAAAAATCCCCATCAAATCATTCACACTCGGACACCCACTAAACCCCTCTAACGGTCTCCGATCATGTGAACCCGAACCCGAACCCAAACCCGGACCCTGACCCGGACCCGAATCCGGTTTATTATGTATTTCCCAATCGCAATTGTGGCAGTTTACGACGGCGTCGGTGGAACAGAGGATCACCGCCGGCGATGAATCGCAACTGTCGCAGAGTAATGATCGTGTGTGTTTTGTGAATAGTGGGTTTGTGGAGTGAACTTCACGATCGCATGATAAACAGAGCTTTGCGTTGTCGGGTTTGCAGTACAGAATCGCCGGTGATTGGTTGCAGAAGTCGCAACGGCGGTGGTTGTTGGTGTTCGGAGGAGGTGATTTTGGCATGATTTTGATGAAATTGGAGTGAAATTGGGTGGAATTTGAGGGAAATTGGTGGAATTGAAGTGAAATTTGGTGGATTTGAGAGGTGGGTGTGGATGAATTTGGGTTTAATTTGATGTGTAACGATGGAGATTGGAGATTTTATGAGATTTGAAAAGGAAATGGACAGAGTGGAAGATTCAGGATTTACAGGGATGATGACGTGGAGATATGTTGTACACACAAAGGCTTTTTATGATTTTTTTTTTTTTAGTTATATGTCATTTTAGTCTTTGTGCTTTGAGTCATTTTACTAGTTTAGTTCGAATGTTTGAAATATTGTCATTTTAGTCCAAATACTTTTAAACGTTGTCATTTTAGTCCACTAAGTTAACTTTATCCCTTGATTATGTTAACTAGAAGGAAATTTCGGTCATTTTCTATGTAATTCTGTTTACTAGAAGGGCAATTTGACCATATAAAATGATCGAATTACCCTTCTAGCTAACATAAAAAATGGATGAAGTTAACTCAGTGGACTAAAATGGCAACGCTTGAAACTATTTGGACTAAAATGGCAACGTTTCAAACTTTTGAACTAAACTGGCAAAATGACCCAAACCATAGGGACTAAAATGAAATTTAACTCTTTTTTTTTTTGTGTGAATTTCAAAAAATTAATTAAATAAATATATAGCTGGTAAGGCAGTTGGTTCGATTTTTTGGTTTGTGGTATCTTAGGTTAAATCAAAATAGAAGATTGAATGTGTGTGTGTGAAATCTAAACATTGTTTCATAAATTGTTAAATGATTTAAAATGTAAAATGAAGATTGTTGATCGAGGTAAGGTTAACCAAATCCCAATATTCACTATTCAGTTTCATATATTGATAGGCGATTAGACTAAGGCTGGCAAATCGTGTCTTAACAGGTTTAACAGGTTTCTGACGGCGCGCACAACATAAGTTTCAAACATGATTACGACTCGTTTAACTACTTTCTACCTCATGTTTATAAAACAGTTTTATGTTTTATGTACAAATATGAATAAATGATAGATTCTAACATTGTAATTTTAATTATTTTAAAAATTAAAAAAATCAAAGGGTGTATTTTTCAGTCAAACAGGTCTAATCATGTCTTAACAGGTACCCAATATTAGACAGATCTTGGATTATCATCTTTAACGAGTACGCAAATGCAATATAAATTATATAAGTTAAATATTTGAAAGATAAAAAGGTTAATGTTAAAATACTCTTAAACTTATTTAAGATTTAGCAAATAAGTCAGAGCCATGGGCGTGGCACATAACAAACGACCTTACCTAGTATGTGTGTTTATAATGTTATATAATATGGGTTTATAAATAACCAATGTGTTATTTTATCGTATAAGCTTATATACCTATTTCAACATAAAACCATCAACTTAAATATCGTATGTATGTTTAATTTTTTTAAAGAGAAAGACAGGAGATAGAAAGTGACATGAGTCCCCCACAATTTTTTTAAAATATTTCTTAAAGAATTTCTATAGTTTATTCTCAAATTCCATCAAATCTTTCTTAAAGAATTTCTATAGTTTATTCTCAAATTCCATCAAATCTTCTATATTTGAATTGAATAAATTGAGGCCTTTCATATTTATGGGTCCAAAATTATGTTTTATTTTTGTTCTCCTCATTTTTCTTGTTAATAAGGCTGGCCTGCATCTTCCCACAACTTTGGCCTGCATCTTCCCACAACTTTTTGTAAACCAAACTGTTTGTTAAGCCCAAACAATTAATGCCGACCCAACATGCATCTCGGCCCTAATGTATTAAGCCCAAAAATAACTCTTCCGAAATCAGGCTATATCATATAACATGTTCATTAGGTTGGTAATTCATTTATTTTATGCTCAAAGTAAAAAAGTGAAGTGATATGTTATATGGATTTAACTTAGATATTTTATGCTCAAAGTAAAAAAAATAAAGTGATATGTTATATGGATTTAACATAGATTTTAAGCTAAAAGTAAAAAAATATAAAGTGATATGTTATATACTTACATCGATTTAACTTAGATTTTAACGTAGAGATCGTATACTTAAAAATAAAGTGATATGTTATATGGATTTAACATAGATTTTAAGCTAAAAGTAAAAAAAAAAAAAAAAAGTGATGTTATATACTTGCATCGATTTAATCGATTTAACTTAGATTTAACTTAGATGTTATATACCCACCTCCAGCCCAGTTGGTTCCGAAGTGGCTGGATTGGGCCGGTTTCCTCTTGAGGTCTCCGGTTCGATCCCCGGCTGCGGCATTTCGGGGGTGGGTCGTCCCAATGATGGATCGTATCCTACCGAGGCATGGTGCGGTCTTGAGGGCAACCCGGTTTTACCCAGCTGTTACCCCAGCGAGTCTCTCGTGTGGGGGCAGTATGGTTTCCGGGCGGTAATCAGCTTGCGCGCCGGCCGGGGCCCGATCGAACATCGCGTCCGGAAGAGCGGGGTTGACGGGGGAATGTCTTTGACATGACCCTGGAGACCTGATCGGTCCTGTACAGAGAAAGTCTCCTTCCAAAAAAAACTTAGATTTTAACGTTTTTCTTTTTTGAAAAAGAGCAAACCTGTTCATTCCTAGTTTCCTACAAATATTTATAAGAGTTAATTACCCGGATGGTCCCTGTGGTTTCAGGTTTTTTCACATTTAGTCCCCACCTTTTGAAAATAGCAGGTATGCTCCCTATGGTTTGTTATTTTGTTACTCGGATAGTCCCTTGAGTAGATGTCAGTTAGTTTGGAAATAGCAGGTATGCTCCCTATGGTTTGCATTTTGTTACTCGGATAGTCCCCTGAGTAAATGTCAGGGGACTATCCGAGTAACAAAATGACAAACCATAGGGAGCATACATGCTATTTTCGAAATGTGGGGACTAAACATGAAAAAACGTGAAACCACAGGGACCATCCAGGCAATTAACTCTATTTATAATTTATTATTTAGCTAAAAACTTTCTTCTAACTCTTTCTCATTTTTAGTTGAAAAAGAGCAAACCTGTTCATTCCTACAAATATTTATAATTTATTATTTAGCTAAAAACTTTCTTCTAACTCTTTCTCATTTTTAGTTAAATGTAACTCTCTTTAAAATAACTTTTTCATATTTTATTATTAGAACAAATTTAAATAATTGTTATTTAAGTTAATTAACAAAGATCACATTTTACAACCATCTTTTAAAGAAATTCAAATAATTGTTAGTTAAGTAAATTAACAAAGATCACATTTTACAACCATCTATAAACTTGTTTAGACTACTATAAAAACACATAATTCATTAAAAGGATTAAAAAAATTAACCGAATCAAATTGGAGTTTGATATGTTGGTTGAAGATGTAAAAAAACGTTTAGGACCATTAATTTGAGAACTGAATAAATATGTATTATTTTATAAACAGTTATTAAACTGAAAAACAAATTTAGTATTGAACTAGTTATCTGATTAATTTTAGGGATATTGGGTGGGGATCAAATAGTAAGTTTATTTTGGCTAGGAATGATAGGAAGCAATAGGATTATGACATGTGGCAAAATTTAAAATAAAGAGAAAGGGTATTTTAGTCAATCCAATCATTTCTTCTTCCTTCTTCTCTCCCCAGTAACTTCAAAACTCACAATTTTCAAAACCCATTATTTTCAAAACCCACCATCTTCAACCTTTTCTTCACTTACTATCTCAATAATCACTACATTATAGTGCGATTTTCGTCATCAATCAATGATTCAAACAACCGATCAACGTGTTCTTCAGCTTTTTTTTTTAAGAAAACCCAGTTTAATTTCATTCAAAATCTTGTTTTTCCCCGTGATTTTGAAGATAATCACTTGATCCATTCGATTCAATCGTTGATAAGTGTTTCAATTATTCAAAATTCGTCAATCGTTGAAGAAATCGGCTTCGATCCATGTAAGAAATTCTTTAATTTCATTTTCACGATCTGGGTTTTTGATTTAGTCATTGCGTTTTACGATCTTGGCGGGGGTCCGGGGGCGGCAGCCCCTGGCGGGGTCCAAGGGGCAGAGAAAACTGCATCAGAAAATTGCTTTAATAAAAATGCATCAGAAAAATTAATTTTCTGTAAATTGGCTCTAGAAAACTGCATTGGTTCAGACAATTCACAGCACAGACAAAACTATTGTCCTGGTTCAATGCGTTTTAGAGAGAACACTTTTTTTGGTGTTTTTAGGCCATTGCCTTTTAGAACTAAGACATTTTTATGTGTTTTCTGGCCATTGGGTTTTAGAAAAAACACATTTTTAAAGTGTTTTTAGTTATTGTGTTTTAGGTAAAACACATTTTTAGGTGTTTTCAGTCAATTGCGTTTTACAGAGAACGCTTTCTTTTGTTTTTTTGGGCAATTGCGTTTTAGAATGACACATTTTTTAAGTGTTTTCTGGCCTTTGCGTTTTATAAATAAGACATTTCTTTGTGTTTTTGGTGCATTGCGTTTTAGGTATAACATTTTTTATGTGTTTTCAGTCCATTGCGTTTTAGGAAACAAACATTTTAAGTGTTTTGTGGCCATTGCGTTTTAGGAATAAGACATTTGTTTGTGTTTTTGATGCATTGCGTTTTAGGTAAACACATTTTTATGTGTTTTCAGTCCATTGCGTTTTAGGAAACAGACATTTTAAGTGTTTTCTGGCCATTGCGTTTTAGAAATAAGACATTTCTTTGTGTTTTTTGTGCATTGCGTTTTATGTAAAACATATTTTTATGTGTTTTCAGTCCATTGCGTTTTAGAAAGTACACTTTCTTTTGTGTTTTTAGGCTATTGCGTTTTAGAAATAACACATTTCTTTGTGTTTTCTGGCCATTACGTTTTACAAATAAGACATTTCTTTGTGTTTTTTGTGCATTGCGTTTTAGAAAAATGTCATTTTTTAGGGTTTTTTTTCCATTGCGTTTTACGCAACTGGGTTTTTTCCATTGTGTTTTACGCAACTGGGTTTTCAAAAAAAAAATTCGAAAATATAGCAATAGTATACTCGTTTTAAAGATAAAAAAAACGCTCGTTTTTTTGGTGCAATTTTTATAAAAAAAATAATGTCGTATGAAAGAGTTATTAACGTTTAAAAAATGGGGGGGAATTGGATGAGAGAGAAACTATTGCCTTGGATTGACTAAAATGTCCCTAAACAAACTCACGTGTCTCTTTTCTTCCCTTCAATTTCCATCATTTAATCTTAGCCCTTGATTAACTAAATGGATGGTCAAGATCACTTCCTAGCCTTCTTAGCCAAATAAACTTCCTATTATATCCTAACCCTGGATTTAAATAACCCCAACTTTCACTAATTGGCCGATAACACTTCCAATTTTCGATTTGTACACCAGCACTCCCAACTTCCAATTTATTGGCCGATAACACTGCCTAACTAACTGAACCCTAACCTAATTTCAATTTCAACGATCATTTAGGAAGTTTTATGTGCTTGATAAGTATGCATTTGTTTCCTAAACTTGTCACTACTTTGTATTCTACTACCCAACTATTATTATTATTATGGGTTAATGGATTTAAACACCCCCAACTATTGCCATTTGGCCGCTGGCACTCTCAACTTTGACTTTGGCTCACACCACTCCCAACTTAACACTTGGGTTGCTGTGTCACCCCGTCGTTAAATAAACACTAACTGGGTTAGCTCTTTTTGCTGACGTGGTCAGTATTAGCTGATGTGGCATGCTGATGGATCCAATATACACACACATGCTGATGTGGCACTGTATTTAAAAAACCATAAACACAACCAAACAACACATACATCTCAATCTCCCTCTCTTCTCGATGATGTCTGACCGGCACTACCCCGACCGACGCCGGCAGCCGGTTTGTCATGTTTCAACAAAGGATCACAACCACTTTGAATAACAAGAAGCAGTTTCGCCGCAAGACCAATCACTCACCAATCAACCCACAAATCTGCCCAATTCAACCCATCAACTAATAATGTCATGTTCATCATCATCGACATCTGAAGAAGATGAAGATTTCGATTCCTACCGGAAATGAGGCTACCTGCAAAAGAGGACGATTTCGATTTCGACAATCGACATCTGAAGAAGATGAAGATTTCGTTTAACAGATCTGCAGCGCTGAAGCGGTAGCCGGAGCTGTTGAACGTAGATCCGCCGATTTTAGTGCCGTAACTGTGTTGTAAAGTGTAACCGTTGAACGGCCATACACTGAATTGTAATAAACCGTCACGAAACGCAAGTTGCGACGACTGTAACTCCGGTTGAAACACGATTAGGTTTTCGATCCACTGAAATGACCGTTCGATCAGATCTAGATCCCAATCGATGCTGGAACGGTTGTAGAATTCGTCATCGGCACGGGTGTAGAATCCGGCGTTGATGGTACCGCCGCCGACGATGATGTAGTCAAATGAGAGATTTACATAAATGAAGTGAAACTAGAGAGAGAGTATGCTTACTTTGAGATAAGTTGCCTGAAATTACAGAAAAGATGATGATGAATGTGAAGCAGAAGATGATGATTGACACCATTAATGGTGGAAATTAGATAAATGCATGAATCTGGATGACAAAGATGATGAATCTGTTGTTAGGGGTTTCAAGGGGTTTTAAAGATGATGAATCAGGGGAACTTACACGTCATACATGCCACATCAGATTAAAAATGACACGTAGGCTAATTTCCTAACTAGGTTAGTGTTTATTTAACGAGGGGGTGCCATGAAAAACCATGTGTTAAGTTGGGAGTGGTGTGAGCCAAAGTCAAAATTGAGAGTGCCAGCGCCAAATGACAATAGTTGAGGGTATTTAAATCCATTAACCCTATTATTATTATCTATATGAATTGAAACTAAGCATGAACAGTAAGTCAATATTTTTGTTCAATATTGTTTTTCTTTAAGTTTTTACTATTTTATTGCTTTATTACGTTAATTAATTTTAATCATTTTTTTATATTACTTTTAAAATACGATCAAAGTATTTGCTATCAAACAAAATACTATAAAAATGAATGCATACATGTATTTGTGTTTTTCGGTTCCGTATGGTATTGTAATGATAGGGTGTGAGTAAACATAAACAATAAAATTAAATATTGTTACCGATTAATACAGATGTTGTTTAATCGGTTTTAATTCGGTTTGGTACGACAACGATATAACGTCCGTTTTCAAAAAAAGACATTTATACATTGAAATGTTGAAATAAAATAAATAAAGAATGCAAACGAACATAACCGATATCAACTGAACAAGATCAGTACCTGTATTGATATTCATTTTTATTGTTTTCGACTGGTGTAATGTATTCTCTTTGGAATAATCTATAGCAAATGTCGGTACCGTGACAAACAAAACTAATTTCGATTGATTCCCGCCGTGAAATGCGGAGGTATCTCACTAGTTATTATTATTTGAAGGGTTCCGTAGGTGTATCATCATGGCTTCGCTACCGTTGACACCATATGTAGCGATGTGATCAGACTGAAATGTCTCATATATGTGATCCGAAAGTATATATGCAATTATATTTGGGAGGAGCATGGGCAGGGCCGGTCCTAGAAATTTGAAGGCCCAAAGCGAATTAAAAAATCGAGGCCTTTTTTAATATTTTTAGGTTCGTAATTTCGGTTTGTATCTGATATGAAATATATATTAGGAAGAAACTTGTAAAGCACTTAACCATTACATAAACTAGATGATTTCTCTAATCAAATAATGTTATGATCTAATACATAAATCAAATCTAAGTTGTTCAAATGAGTTTAACCTAACAAATAACAACTTACATTATGTGTGAAAGGAATTAAAACATGCTACTTATTTTAAGTATACTATTGTTATTAGTTATAAATGATTTTTTTAAATAAAATTTTACATGGATGTATCATATTAAAAATTGTGTGGACAAAATATTTTAGCTTATTAAATTAAGGATTGATAAAGATGCATTTATAACCCTTTATTAAAAGAGTGAGTGGGGTGATTAATAATTTTGAAAATAGGTAGCAGGTGGGATTCGAACCCAGCCCTCTACAAAAACCAAATCTTGTTCTTACCACCAGACTACAATTGTATTACTGTTAACAAATATCACTGTAAATATAATATTCTTTTTTTATAAATATAAATTTATTTTTTAATTTTGTAGGCCCTATTTTTTCGAAGGCCCTGAGCCGTCGCCTAGCCCAGTTACACTAACGGGCCGACCCTGTGCATGGGGCACTTCCAATCTCTTAGTTTATACTATGGTGGATTCCTATGTGCGTTTCGTCAAGTCCCAATCGATACTCAAACGGACATAAAATTATGGCTAACTCCCACAATATTGTTAGATCAAGAAAACTACTCAAAAACTTGATTACAAATCCTTACCCAATATGTGGTACATATAGCTAACCTAACGCGTTAGACTATAACTAGCATTCTTATTAATTAATTACATAATAATTATCTAACACACATCCTAACATAACACGAAGGATATTAGACAATCATCCACTAATAAATTAAAATTGTTAATCTATCAACTCCTAAACTCGAGTTGATCATTATCTTTAACCGCCTCCATGCATTGAAGCCATGAGTACGATTAGGAATTCCCAACATTTCACATACCTTATGCTACATTATGGCATACTAGGTCACATTACATAGCCCTTTATACATGTAGGAGCTTAGTAACATTTGTGAGCTTAAATATGGTGGATGGATATGTTCTTTGACTCATAATATCTTTTTGTGTACTTGTATCATTCGACAGGTGATGTCTTCTCTTTGCTATTGTTTTCATTCCTTCTTTGGCATTTGACTTGATCATATTTCTTTCGGTGCAACACGCTTTCATGGTTGACAGGGAAGATGGGAAAAAGTTAAAACAACCTATCTAGTGCATCACGTTTAAGGCAAAGTTAGTGAATCATGTCCTTTACACTACTTGCAACACAGAGACGCACACAAAATAACACACGCGTACTCATTTAGAGATACACTGAATAACGAGATGAGGGTTGCAGAGTTTAGGTTTTGAGACTTGAGAAATGTTCGTCAAGAGAAGAAGAGCGTTTTTGATATGACGTAATTAATTTTCAAGAAAATTATACCAAGATAAAAATATAAACAAAATTATTGTTTTATAACATCTGTCCTTTAGACTATCCTCATTCACAACCTAACTCAACCCGACCTTTAATAAAAAAAACTAATTTCTCTCTCTTCCACATATACAACCCAACCTAAGTCAATTTTTGACACACATTCACAACCTAGCCCAACCTAATTTTTTATTAAATAAATGTAACACATGGTTATTTTTTATTGTATTAAAAATAATAATATTAGAAACACTTACTTTATTTCAAACAATTAAAAGTTATTTATTTTTAATATAAAAAGTAAAAATTTAAACCGTCAATATATATAATATACTAGAATATATATATTTTTTTGAACGAACTCCGTTTTTAATAAAGTTTATATCGTAATGTTGACAATTTTTTTAAAGAAATACGGTGTATTTATTTATTTTATTAAGTTTGGAGTAAATTACAAAAATCGTCCTTTATGTTCGCACCAAATTGCAAACTGTGTCCTTTATCTTTAAAACATGCAAAAAATGTACTCGATGTTTGCAAAACCTTACACGTTAGTCTTTTTATCCAATTTTTTTAAGTTTAGAGTAAATTACAAAAATCGTCCTTTATGTTCGCACCAAATTGTAAACTGTGTCCTTTATCTTTAAAACATGCAAAAAACGTACTCGATGTTTGCAAAACCTTGCACGTTAATTTTAATGGTTAAATTTGACCAAGGGGACCCCATGTAAGGGCAAATTAGTTTTTTATCCAATTTTAAAGAAATTTAATAAATATTTTTATTTTTTAAAAACAAATAAAACCCAACCATCCTACCAAACCCTTTCTCTCTCTAAAAATACACTCCTGCTTTCTCTCTCTCTCTCTCTCAGCTGCCACCACTACAAGCACCACCACCCAGTCGCCACCACTACAAGCACCACCACCACCCAACCACCACCACCTAGTCCAGATCATGATCTTACTGTCCTCTGTCACCAATGGAATCAAGAATTGCAGAATCTTGATGATGAACTCGGGTGTTTCATCACCATCCCCGTTCCTTTGTCAAAACATTAACACTTCCACCGTTGTATGTCAACCCAAATCGTTGCCACCACTGAACTCGTCATCTCAAGATTAGTAGCCTGAGACTATTCACGCACATTAGGATGTCGTCATCATAGTTAATCACCACTGTATGTGGTCTTTGTTCTACTGCCCTCTTTACTCTCTCTCTAATCATATCTGTAGATTAGGGTTTGAATTTGGATTGTGGTTTATTAGGGAGCAATGGTAGCATCTTGATTTAGTGGTGATGTTCAGATCTGTACATATTCAGATCTGAATATGTGGGTTGGGGTTGGCGGTTGGGCGGTGGTGGGGTTTTTGCAGCGGTGGTCGGCCGTCGTTGGTGGGGGTTGTGCAACGGGAGTGGAGGTGCGCTGGTTGGGTTTGTGCAGTGGTGGTGGGGGTTTTGCAGCAGGAGTGGAGGTGCGATGGTGGAGGTGTTGACGGTGGTGGAGGTTCGGTGGTGATGATGGAGGTACGGTGGTTGACGGTGGTGGAGGTGGAGGTGCGGTGGTGATGGTGTGTAGATGGTGTTGGTGATAGTGGTGGGTGTGTGTGAGAGAGAGAAATATAAAGAGAGGGGATGAGGGAAAGATCTGGTTAGAAATTGTTTTATATAAATGCATATGGTAAAAAGACTAATTTTCCCTTACATGGGGTCCAGTTGGTTAAATTTAACCATTAAAATTAACTTAGTTAGAGCTAAAGGACATAACGTGCAAGGTTTTGCATACATTGAGTACGTTTTTTTGCATGTTTTGAAGATAAATGACATAGTTTGCAATTTGGTGTGAACATAAAGGACGATTTTTTGTAATTTACTCTTAAGTTTATACATTAGAAATTATTTGAGTTATTAAATTAAATGAAAAAGAAAATTGGAAGATGAAACCAATCCAATCTTAACAAGTGGCAAAAGAACATGGCAATCTCTTGCAACCTTAGGTTGCTTGAGCGACCGGATTGTGGAAAAAAATAATTTTTTTCTATATTTTTAAAATAAACTCATGATCAACCTATTTAAAAAAAGGTCATGAATGGGATGGTCTTAATCAAATCTCAAAATCTACCAATTCGTTTAAGAGTCCACTCAAATTGTCAACTGAGCCTGGCACAATAATGTACTAAATAAATAGAATAACTTAATAATTCAGGAAATTAAATAAGTCAACTCAATAATGTACTAAATAAATAGAATAACTTAATAATTCAGTAAATCAAATAAGTCAACTCAAACGAGGAGTTGAATTTTGAGACACGAATTGAACACGGTGTGTCGTGTGATCTAATGGAGTGAAATTAAATTGGTTAATACTATTTTAATATAATTTAAAAATTATATATTTAACTATCATGTATGACTTTATAATGATTAGATTAAATTAATAAAGGCGTGTTAGTAAGCAGTACAACCTATGATACATAAGTATAAACAAATGATGTGTTTTCTTTTAAACTAGTATTAATGCCCCCGCGTTACGGTTACGGCGGGGACGTAAAACCGTGACAAATAGCACAAATGTCATACCATTGCCAGCAACCACCAACATTAAAGTTGGGGTGTGTTATTGCGAAGAAATTCGACCGAAACGTAAAATATAGAAAATAATAACTAAGTCCCTTTAGGACATGCGTGTTGTGGCGAACCTGTGAAGTGAGAAAAAATAGATGACGTAAAAATGTTGAACCACACACGCACGTTGCGTCATGTTAACTCGCAAAATTTAGAACGAGGTGTAAACCGAAACGTAAAAACGTTGAACCACGCACGCATGTTGCGCCATGTTAACTCGCAAAATCTAGAAAGAACCGTAAAATGAAACGTAAAAACGTTGAACCACACACGCACGTTGCACCATGTTAACTCGCAAAATCTAGAACAAAATGTAAAACGAAAAATTTGCCAAATATGAAAAGTGTAGGGGACCAAAGTTGAAAGTAAAATGTTGTGAGGTTAAATTGAAAAAATGAAATTTTTGTGCTAAAAGTAAAAATTCAAATAGTTATGGTTAAAAAATGTAATATCAACTTTTTTTTTTTTTTTTTGAAAAACCCCCTAAGTATGGGGTACAACACCTCCATGCACCAACATGTTACTTATTTATATGATGTAATGTAATGTAATATATAAGTAAACATTCTATCAAGTGTGTTGCGTAAGTACCAAACATGCTTCACATTCAGGGGCGGACCTAGATGAAGTCCAGGGTGGGCGGGCGCACCCCTTGAAAAAAACTTTAGTGTATTTTTTAAGCAAAAAACCCGACCGCACCCCTTGAAAATTTGCTTGAACCACTCATCCGCACCCCCAGCAAATACTTTCTGGGTCCGCCACTATTCACTTTTTGGAAATACTTACTTGTTTAAGGCTATAGGACGTGATCATGACCCTCATGACCATCATGACCCTTCACGTCAGCGCTATGTCACTCATCTCTAATCTACCATCCAAAACCACTACCCTAAGGGTGTGTTCATGACCCAAACCACTATCTCTTTATTTATTTTAATTTATTTTTGAATAAAGAAAAACGAAAGGAAATCTTAGAAAACGGAAAAGAGGACCATGGTTGTCATGGTTTAATCCATGTGAACCATGGTGGATCAAGCAAGAAGGTGATGTAGTCTTTCATTCATGTTCCTACGTGATGAATCATGTCCCAACCATGACTCCCACACCTTTCGGACTAATATTTGAATCGGGGCAAATTTATTAATTAATTTTTAAAGGAAATTGTATTATTTCCAAAAAAGAAAAAAAAAATGAAAAATATTTGGACATTCTCGTCTAAAATTACAAGGCACATACTCTAGTGGTACATCAGTGATCTAATTTTACCATTAAAAAAATAGTTGTTACAGTTTTTAAATATCAAAAAAAAAATTTTGAACGGTGGAATTTCGCATTGGTTTGAGACGAATCCCAACAGCTCCCCAACTAGGAGCCCCAACCGCCCCACTAGGACAAGGGCCTTGCATGCATAGGACCCAGGCTAGTGAGAGCTCGGCGTTCCCCGAGAAATTTCTGGCCTACCGCCCACCCAGTTGCCTGGGAGCTTGTAGTTGCACAGCGGGAACTATGCACCATACTCGAAACTCGGGCGGTCGCTCGGATTCGAACCCATGACCTCTCGGTCAAGTCTCCGAATCTTATCATTTAAATATCAAAATGATCACTAGTTTCTCACTTAAAAAGTCGTTGATTTCATGGGTTGTTGATTAGAAATTGATATATTCATTCATGCAACCAACCTTACTATACAATGCATCATGTATAACTGTTTAGTTGCTATGTTGAAAAATAATTAATTAATCAAGTATACAGTGGTAAATCTTGAGATTTCCGACCAGCGGTCGAAAACATATATACCTAAAAAAATTATAAAACTGGGGGGTTGAAAACGTATATACCTAAAAAATTGTATACGAAAACTACATACCTGGCACTACTGAGTGAAAGTTTGGGGGGTCAGGCGCCCCCGACCCCCACAAAGCTGCGCCCCTACAAGTTTATTTATTTGATCATACCCGCTCTAGTTTAATATAACTATTTTTTCTTTCTTCTGCTGAAAAACCCTATATCTTTAATGGTTACATTATTCTTTACATACATATATATATATATATATATATATATATATATATATATAGGGAGAAGATCATGCGAGAACCACCTCTTATTGCGAGAACCAATGTGAACACAACAAAAAATGCCTAAAAATAGCTAAAAATCACACAAATTTTTTTTTAATATTTTTTATATAAAAATCGCTACTTTTCGAAGCAAAAAAAAAATTAAATTTTTTTTGCCACTAAAAGTAGCGATTTGAGCATAAAAAATATTAAAAAAAAAAATTTTAGATTTTTTTTTTGATATTTTTAGATTTTTTTAGGTTTTTTGGGGGTTTAGTTTTTAGCATTTTAGCTTGGGGGGGGGTTAGGTTTTTGGGGGGTGGGGGAGGGGGGTTTAGGTTTTTTTTTTTTGGGGGGGGGGGGGGTAGGTTTTTTTTAGGTTTTTTAGGGGTTTTAGTTTTTAGCATTTAGCTTGGGGGGGGGGGGGGGTTAGGTTTTTTTAGCTATTTTAGGTTGTGTTCACATTGGTTCTCGCGGTTCTCACAATAAATGGAGTTCTCGCATGAGCCCCTCCCTATATATATATATATATATATATATATGATAATTTGATTTCAGTAGAAACCACCATCCATCGCCGCTAACAGAGGCGGCCGGAGTTTATTCTGATCCCTTTCTCTCCCGAGTCTCTTATTGTGTGTGGGAGTAAAGTGAAAAAGGTGATGACGCAGAGGGTTTTCATATGAGGGGGTGCTAAAGGCGTGACACGTGGTCATTCACCGCTCAAATCAATAACATGACCTCAGACACAAAACTGATACAACACTTTGAGCAGCATGTACAACATCAATTGCAACAAAATGTTGCAAATTAGTATTATATAAATTGTAGAAGTCTATATTTCTTTTATACCGTTCATGTCCAAGTAGAGTTTTAGAGTTGAGGTTTTTCTGAAAGTAGACATTTTATCGCCTGAGATAGAGATCGGTTTGCCTCCATCTCGTCCTACACAGACTCTACCATTACCTTTACTATTGATGAGATTTTACTAGGTATGATTGTTATAATGCTTATTTTACCAAATGAACGTCTATTAATAAATAAACGCTAATAAAGATATAACAATATGATATAACAGTATGCACATTAAGTACGATATAATCACTGAAGATCAAATAGGTAAATCATGATTAAATAATTAGTAGAAGATATTTCATTTTCCGGAGACAATTTAGAATGAAATTACTGATGAAATAAACCATATATCAAGAAAACGATACAGATGTTTATTATTCAAAAAACTTTAAGTAGAGAGCCATCAAAACTGTATAAACACTACTATGTAGTGCTTAAAACATACAACGAGAAAGATAAAACAAGTGATGTAATTATACAGTTAGATAGCCACTATATGTATCATAGTTAAAATAATATGTATATATATGTTTTTATGATTTTTACAATTATTATATAAGATAAGTTTTGTATTACAGTTCTCTCTTTATTTATTGATGTATCATATATTTTGTTAAACAAATATAACAATTGACCTCTAAAGACCATATCAATGGACTTTAGTTGTTAAATATAGAAGAGAATAATAATGTTAGTTCTTAATGACCTCTAAAGACTATATCAATGGACTTTAGTTGTTAAATATGGAAGAGAATAATAATGTTAGTTCTAAATTAATTTACAGTTTGTCTAATTAAGATATTAGAAAACCAAAATAATATTGAAGTAAAACGCGAACAAGACAAATATAGCTGTTTAAAAAGAATAAGGTATATACTTCGATAATGTATTATTTTAATTTTACACAAACTTTTGTTTTGTATTTAATAAAGTAACATTAATAGAAGTATAAATAGATATTATACTTCAGATCTTTTTTATTGTATTGGTCAACAAAATATATTATAATTCTTAGGCTATAAGGCTATAGGGTGTGGTAATGACTCTTATGATCACAATGACCCTCTATGTTAGTGTCATGTAACCCACCTATAATCTACCATCCAAAACTACTACCCTAAGGGTGTGATCATGACCCAAACCACTAGCCCCTTATTTATTTTAATTTATCATTGTCTAAAAAAAAGGAAATGAATTGTTGAAAATGGAAAGGAGGATCATGGTTGCCATGGTTTAATCCATGCAAACCATGGTGGATCAATCAAAGGGGTGGTGTAGCCTTCCATTCATGTTCCTAGGTGGCAAATCATGTCCCAACCATGACCCCCATACCCTATAGCCTAAGGTGTGGTCATGATCCTCATGACTACCATGACCCTCCACGTCAGTGTCATGTTACCCACATCTAATCCATCATCCAAAACCACTACCCTAAGAGTGTGGTCATTACCCAAACCACTATTCCCTTATTTATTTTAATTTATCTTAATCTAAAGGAAAGGGAAATGATTTCTTAAAAAATAGAAATGAGGACCATGGTTGTCATGGTTTAATCCATATAAACCATGGTGGATCAGGCAAGGAGATGGTGTAGCCTTTCATTCATGTTCCTAGATAGCAAATCATGTCCCAACCATGATCCTCACACTCTTTATTTATTCACTAATACGCTATTTATAAAAACAATACAACAACACGTTTTTGACATATAACATATAATTTATTAAAAATAAACAATATCAAAGTTGGTTTTACTTTAAATGTATATTTAGTTCGGAAAGTTGGTTTTCACATGGGGTTGCTAAGTTACTTTTTGGGCTGCGGATTTGTCAATCTTATTGGATGGTGGATGTGGCATCTCGGTTCGATGATGGCCCCCGGGAGGCAATAGAAGACATAGTCGTGGGTGGTGGCCCCTTCTTTGGTGACCTCCAATGGCGTTTGATATCTCTGTCAATGAGTCTAGGTGGTTTGGGCCTCCTCTCAACTCGAGATGTTGGGGTTTATTCCATTGTGGCGTCCAGAGCTCAGTCTTGTGAACTACAGGATCATATCCTTCGAAACAGTGGGGTTGTCGGGCTCGACCGGGACTATCTGCAGGCGCTCGAACGCTTAAATGTATCTCTCCCAGACTTTGATATCAATGTTTTCTCTAACAAGGACACTGCCCCCTCGAAGCCACAAAAAACTTTGGCGAATGCTCTGTTTAGCAAAATCGCCCAAAGCCTAGGAGAATCTTTTGATTTGTCATCTCGCCAGAAGGCGGTGTGGGAGTGCCTGAAGGGTCCCCATGCTCAGGATTTTTTGACCGTTATCCCGATTTAGGGGCTGTGACAATGTATGTCAGCAGTAGAATACATAACCATCCTTAAATACCGGCTGATAATCCCTATGTACCCAGAAGATGAAACCTGCCCGATATGTCGTAAAGCTTGTATGGATAAATACGGAGAGCACCCAGTGCATTTTAAAGAGCTCCCTAGGTTCAAATATCGGCATGACTGGGTGCAAGATGTTTTGTGGGGCATCCTGAGAAGAGCTGGGATTTCGGCTAAGAAAGAGGCTCCTGTAAATTTCCTTACGGACCCTGTGGAAGGGAGATCTGCTCTGCGACCAGCGGGTCTGCTCGTCTTTGGTTGGGTTAGGGGGAAACATGTTTGTGTGGACCTAAGGGGGTTTCCCCTCCGGTTGGTTTAAGGGAAACCGAGTTTTTAGCTGGACAAGCAGCAAGAAAGGCAGCATCGAAGAAAGTTGATAAGCACGTTAAAGCTTGTGCAGAGAACCAACATGTTTGTGTTCCTTTTTGACTTTGACACATTTGGCTCCCTAGCGTCAAAAGCTATCAAATTCCTGACCAGGGTTCAACGGGTCATCCACTGCAATTGTTCAGCCTCAGGGGGCAGGGTTTTGTCTTTGGTAGATTAGGGTTTGCAATTCAAAAACGGGTGGCGGCGCAGTTTGTTGCCCGTCTACCTTCTGTTTTGATGTAACTTGACAAGTATGAATTCGTAAAATCTATGATATTTATAATTTAAAAAAAATGTATACTTTATTTCGGTTTAATTGTGTTATCTTTGCACATAATAATGAACCATGAAAATCGGTTATAAAAAATCATAATCAATCAATTTCTCAATCAGTTCGATTTTTTTAATTATTATTCCATATATTATTCAACTAGGTTAGATTCTCGTGTGTTACATGGGTTAAACAATTTAAACTATAAAATAAATACTTTTTTTGTAAATACAAACCAAAACGAAGACATTTATATATCAGATTAACATAAATGAATTAATACATATATGTACTATAAAATTCATCAATTATAATAAGAAGAATGTAATCAAAATGTTATTGAAAATAATATACAAATAAATATATTATATAATACTTATTATTGTATTTACGTATTACATTACTTTAATAATGAGAAATAAAAAGCTACAATTATAATTCGTAAATACATAAATTAGTTTGAATCCAAGAAGTGTTCACATAATTCATAAATTTATCTATTCTAAATAATAAAATAATATATTTTTAAAAACCTTAATTATTACTCGGGTTATATATTAAATAATAAAAAAAGTTATATCTTTAAGAATACCATGTATTGTACGGGTTAAATAAATGTAATTTATATACCAAATAATAATAAAAAATATATATCTTATGAAAACCATGTGTATTACACGGGTTAAATAAATGTAATTACATGTTTTATTTATAATTTTACCATCTCTATCTAAGATTAGTAGTTTTACTTGTCTCTACTTTTAGTTCTTGATAATATACCACATACAGTTGATCATGGGTGAAATCAGCAGTCTTAAGAACAAACCGGCCTTTGATAATGACTGGTCATGGCTTATATTAATTGTCATTGCAAAACAGACAGATAGTGGAAGTCGAGATATGTGGACGTATGGCCATAATGCAATATAGTAAAATCAGGCGTTGACAATTAAAATGACCACTACTTACACACACTCCTAGACCGGCCCACAAACTTATCGAAAGCCTAATGAAAATCTCATACACAAATATATCGATACCAAGATCATCAATGATTGTACTACGGCAAAAATGGAGATATGTAGGCACTTTTTCTCTAAGTGGAATAAAAATATTGTAATAGATATGTTAAAAATTATAATGATATATTAATATTAAAAAAATTATAATGCTAATTAGATATATTAAAAATACAATGAGATATTGATATTATAAAGTTACAATGCTAATAATAATGAGAAAGGTACAAACAACAATAATAATAATAACAACAACAAAAATATTAATGGTAGCAATTATAATTAGAACATAAGTAATACAAATAACAATGTTAATAATGATTTTAATAAAACAACAATAACGACTGAGCGCATATTATGTTGAATTTTTCATAAATAAGATGTAACATGAATAATAACATCTAGAGATGGTATGAATACGTTGTTATAACATACATAGAAAGCATAATAACATCCCTAAGATCAAGATAACTATAAATCAAAGGGATTATGGTTTAGATGGGAAAATAGAATTTTAAATGGACTTAATGATTGTCATGTGTCGCAAGTTGTTTTCTTTTATTATATATTAAGATTAAGATTAAGATACATTATATCTAATTTATAATATTATTTAATTTTTCAAACAAAAAAAAACTTTAATTAGAGAACTTAAGAATCATATGTTTTAACAATGATACGTAACAGTGTAACACGGTTATATAATTGTATACTTCACTCTCCCTCCCCCCCCCCCCCCCCCCTTCTCTCTCTCTCTTTATAATCTTCCTATACTAATAAACGAAAATCTTTTTTGACACATGTCATTCTCTGGTGTTTTTCACCTTATTTTTTAGTTTATCTCTTCTATTAAATAATAATAATATTAAAGAATAGTTAAACTAAATCCAATTTAGATAAAAATAAACATTTGCTTTCAACTTGGAATTAATATTAGAAGATAATAATAATAATAATAATAATAATAATAATAATAATAATAATAATAAATAATTAAACGAAATCCAATTTAGATAAAAATAAAGATTGGTTTTTAACTTTGAATTAATATTAGAAGACAAAAGTTTTTTTAATTTGTTCGTACATACATAGGATAAGTATATAGATTTTATTTTTATTATTCAATTAAATTTAGTTAAATTATTTTTTCTTACCTAATATCTTAATTTCTCTCTTTTATTAAAAAATAATCTAACTATATTTAATTCAGATAAAAATTAAGATTTTTTTCAACTTTGAATTAACTAGAATTACGACCCCCCGCAATGCGGCGGGGATTCTTTAGTTATAACTAAGTTGATTTAGGACCTGTACGTTATGTTGAACCTGTCAAACGGGAAAAAATAGACGATGTAAAAACGTTCACCCACACGCGCACGTTGCATCGTGTTAACTCGCAAAATTTAGAACGAAACGTAAAAACGTTAAACCAAAGACGCACGTTGCGATGTGTTAAGTCGCAAAATTTAGAACGAAGCATAAAGCGGAAAATTTGCGGAAAATGAAAACTATAAAGGGCCAAAGTTGAAAGTAAAAAAAAGTTGTGAGGATAGATTGCAAAAGATAAAAAGTTTAGGGTTAAAAGTAAAAAACAAATAGTTTTGGGTTAAAAGTAATTTATGAAACACTTTTGGGTGAAAAGTAAAAAAATCATTTTTTTTAAAACCCCCCAAAGCCAACGTTACAACAACCATATACATAACCATTTTTTCTTTGAAAAACCCCCAAAGCCAAGATTCCAACACATATGTGCATAAATATGTTGCTTCTTTATAGTGTTTTACTAATTAAGTTGATCAATGACCCACGCGTTGTGACGAACCTGTAAGATGAAAAACAATAGACGTAAAAACCTTAAACTACACATGGACGTTGTGTCGTGTTAACTCGCAAATTTATGAACAAAACGTAAAAACGTGGAACCACGCAAGCACGTTGCTCCGTGGTAACTCGTAAAATTTAGTACGAAATTTAAATCGAAAATTTGCGAAAGATGAAAAGTAGAAAAATTGTGAGGTTAAATTGTAAAAGAATGAAAAGTTTTGGGTTTAAGGTGAACAAAATCAATTTTGTAAGTTAAATTTGCAATAAATTGAAAGAATTGGGGTAAAAAGTAAAATTCACAATTTTTTTTGAAAACCACCCAAAGCCAATGGTACAACTATCCTAAGCTTAAAGATGTTGCTTATTTATAGAGTGGATAATATTAATAATAATATATATTCTTTGTATTTTCTTCTTCTTCGTAGAAGATAGAAGTTTTCTTTTAAATTTTTTCGTAGAACCATAATTAGGGTAAGTATGTAAAATTTTGTTTTTATTATTAAATTTAGTTAAATTATTATTTAATAACATTATTATTTATTTAAATTTATTTAAATTTATTTTCTCAATTGTTTCTTTTATTTTTCCGCTTATTAATAAGTATATAATATTTTATTGGTTTAACCCCGTGTAATACACATGTTTCTAACATAATAATAAATAAAAATAAAATATCATAGTTCATTTTTTAAATACATATCTTAATGACTATATGTGTTAACCGATGACATTATATTTATTCAACTCGTGTAAACACGAGTTTTTAAGATATATTTTCTTATTACTAAGTATATAAAATTATATTTAGTTTTATGCAACCCGTGTAATACACGGGGTTATAATCTAGTATATATATAGAATAAAATGTTCATTTTATGGTGGATTTTAAAAAAAAAATATTAAAGTATAAAAAAGTTACGTTGTTTAAAAATTGTTGGGTAAGTTGGATTAAAAGTCAACATTATGTGTTAAAAAATGTAATTACTTAAACTTTAAAATTATGTAAAACTACCTTTTAATCCTCCTCATATGTATCATAATATATGAGTCTTGAAATGCTAAAAGTGCGAAATTAAGTAGATCTTTTTTTCCCATCAAATTAAACATGGGTTATAAAGCGAAAGCTTGAAATTTCATCTGCGAAATACTGATATTGTTAGGTCCCGATTTGAATCCGTTTCGATTGCGAACCGACTCGTACGACGTGCGGAATCCGTGTACGAGCAAGACCGAAACACACGAGACGTACAATAAACGTGATTCTTTGATAGATCTGAAAAGATACAAGAACCGTGAATCACCTTTTGCCTTTCTCTCTCTACTTTCTCTCTCTAAGCACTAAGCTCCAAACTCTCCAAATGGCAAAAGTCGCTAAATGAAACCCTAAGGCTTCTATTTATAGGCCAAGGCTTATAAGGAGAGTTCCTCTTATTTACAATAATGTCACCTTGCCTTTTCTATCTAATATTACAATATAAAGCTAGACTTAATCAGTTTCAGCTACGATCTTGAGATGACGGAGGCGATAGACATACTGTACTAACAGACTCCCCCTTGGATATTGCCGCAGTCAATCTCAAACATTTAGTCAGACTCGTAGCGTTGTTTCTTTCTCTCTCTCTAGCTCGAACAGAATCCCCGTGGATCTGTCTTCAGCTTCAGCTTCTTCCTTTCAGTAGACTCTTCAGGCTCCCCCTTTCGTCAAGCTTCCGTGCTTTGGGATCGACACCTGGCTTTTCGGATACAAGCTCCTTCAGGATAGTTTCCTGGCTCATTGAATCCACGCTTCCTCTTGCGTTGAGCTTGTCTTCAGACTCCCCCTTAGACTCGGCTGTCGGGATTGTAGTCTGGTACAACATCTGCAATCACTCAAACATTTATAAGTAAAAGCATTTTCGGATTTCCAGGAATCGTATCCTGGCTCTATAAAACTTTCTAAATCAAGATCCTGGGACTGAGATATAATAATATGAATTATATCCAGGATTACTTGAAACTCTCCCCCTATCAACAATCTTCAAAAATTTGGCAGTTAAGCGAACATGATCAGAACCTGGCTTTATTACAACATATTTTAACAATATAAGCATCCAACTCCCTCACAGTTAATCATCCAAGTCCAAATTAATGACCTTGGAGATATCACAAACTGTTTTTGATTTTTGATTTTAAACTTCAAGTTTCAAATTAATGAACTTGTTTTATTTTCAGAAACACGATCAGCTTACTTAGATTTTGAAACTTAGCACTCAGACATTGGTTGTCGAAAATAAAGCAGAATAAAAAATCTTTTTGTATTTTTTCTGAAATGTAAAACAGTAAAGAAATGTGTACAAGCATATTTACACACAATATTTTTGTTTGAGTTTGCGTCAGAGGATCATATCAGTTTTTGACAAGTCACAAGTACCGTTGAGCTTAGTTACACATTAAGAATTAAACAATTCACTTAGATTGTCGATATACTGATCCACTTAAATTTTCACACAAACTTCAACTGATTCAGGATACGAATTAGATGTTTTAGGAACTTAAACTCATTCATGTGTCCCACCTCTTGAGTATACTCCCGTATCCAGATCCCAATATTCAGTCTTACAGGTAATTATAACACAAATGATATCTGTTAGGGGTTAATAATTTATGAAGAATCATGAGAGCTCAGGTCAGAACTACCGTTCAGTAGAGAGATCATGACTCAACTTGTGGGTGTGTCCCCTTTAGAGGATCTTTTTAACAACAGCATTGCTAAGCAATTTTATTGTCTTATCATATATGCTGAGGGTGATGCTATGTTTCAAGCATTGCGGAAAGTATTATTCGGGGACTAGGTCAGAACTTCCATTCAGCAGAATTCCCGGAATAATACCCCAGATATCACTGAGTATAAAGACCTAGTATATCAGAAAAAGGAACCTTTCAAACAAGATTTCAGGGGTTACCTATATATCCAAGTAGTGTTCCCCACGAAATAAGTAAGTTTGAATTTAGGTTTATATCTCGAAAAAGTTTACTGAATGTATAAAAATCTACCGACACATCATCAGTGAGACTGTTTAACGCTATATAATCATTACATTTCTTTAGCATACTATAACTGTCTACTGATGTACTATCATTTCCTCTTTTTACACAAAAACTCAATTTTGAATTTTATCATGTTTTTGCCTTTTTCAAATTTTCAAATGTTTTTGGATTTTCTGACAATATTACTCCCCCTAAAATGCAAAACCATTTAAAGAAAATTTGACAACCAATACTGATAGCTTTGTCTCGCCATCCATTTTCTGCTTCACATGCACTGATTTGCAAAAAAAAAAATATAACGTACCCCCATGATTTACAACCCATTGATTTTCGACAGTTTGAAAACCGTTTTTCAATCTTGTGAAAGTAATTATGTTTGTTCAGCCGTGAGGGTTTCGGCATATTCAAGCAACACATATTTTTGTAATTTTGAATATTTGACAAAAACGAAAACATATTGTTGGTTTTTCAAATTTTTTTTTAACAAACTAAAAACATATTTTTAGTTTTTAATTTTTCAAATTTTTAGGGTTTTTGAAATATTGTTTATTTATGTACAGAAAACAAATAAACTCCCTGTTCAACCAAACCAGGGTTCAGCAGCCTTCTCCTGTGCCAGGCTGCCCCAACTTCCATTCTCACAATCTTCAGATTTGTTGAGCACCTGCACATTTAAACTACTTGATTACTTGAACAATTTAGCCCAGGTCTGTTGGACCTTAGACATTTCAACACAATATGCATCATTCAACTTCGGAAAATCTTTGTCATTCTGAACAAAGACTTTTTCAATCTTAACTTCAACTTTTTCATCTTTTACCGAAGACTCTTGTTTCTTAACACTCCATGTTTGTCCTTTCGGAGTACCTCTTTTGTAAAAATGTGATTCTTTTTGAACATTTTGTTTTTGAACAACAACTTTTGGTTTCCAAAACTCTTGGGGTTTTGTCATATCAACAGATGTTTTCCAACTTTGAGTTGTTCTGACTCTGGGTGTGTGAAAAATCTGTGTTTGTTTTGAATCAGACCTAGTCTGTTTTGGTTTCCAAGTTTGATTCGAAGCAAACTTGTTTGTGTTATACCTCCAAGTTTGTTTTGAATCAAATCTGGCTAACCTTTGTTTCACACCCTCAGATTTCTTTATCTCATCATTTTCAGGCTTCTTTTTGTCAACATCCACAGGTTTCAGATTCGGACACTTTCGTGCAAGATGTCCTAATTGATCACACTTAAAACATGTTCTTTTTTAAACATCTTTAACCTGTGGTTGTTGCCTTTTCTTTTGAGCACAAAACTCTTCATTAGACTGTTGTCTAAATTTGAGTTTTTCCTCTTCTTTAAAACTTTTTCCTTGAACAAAACTCATCTTTGCCTGAGAATTTGGCACTTCATTTTTCTTCCAATTTTGTTTCTTTCTATAACCCAACCCAGCCTTCATGTTTTTCTTCTTGAAACCAGGTTTATTATAAAAAGTTTTGTGACTTTAACCAACAAACTTTGAAATTTCCGACTTCTCAATCTCAACCATTTTGAAAACTTTATCGACCTTCTCTGAAATCACATTCTGAATCGGGAATACAACATCTAAGAATAGTTTGTCCGATCCAATCATGGTATAGACCAATCCCTTTGAATCATCATCCAAATTTTTCTCGGATTTTGTGTTTTTCAAATAACCATCATGAAAATTTCCTTCATCTTCATCCTGTGATTCAGACTTACCTTTTGTAGACTCGTCTTTCAAAACGCTTTCAACAACCTTACTTACCACCTCTGAATCATTAGCATCATCAGATTTGGAGTAAGTCACATCGATACTTTCAGGTAACTGGTCAGCTATGTTCAAACCCTTTGTCACCTTTTCCTCATCATAAAAAGTATAATTGTTTCTCAATGGTGGTGGTACCTGATGAAATTCTGAACCAATACCCTTTTTGCAATTTTCAGTATCTTTGTCATCTGGTGTGATGTTGAAAATGCGTTCAAGAATGTACGAAGAGTTATGATAACTTTGAAGTTTTGTAACAATCTTTTCTTTTTCAGCCAAGACTTGTTTAAGATTAGCAATTTCATCAACACACTTGTTCAATTCAATTTGCTTTTCTTTAAACTTTCTTTCATACATTTCTTTAGTGACTAAAGTTTCAGACAATCTTTGATCAAAACTTTTGACTTGGCTCTTCAAAGTATCATAAGCTTCGTGTACTCTCTGACTCGACCATTTTAAAGAATCATACTGTTTTTGTAAATCTTGAAATTTAGATTCTTTTTCAACACAATCAACACATTTTGTTGAACACAGTTGTCTATAAACATCATTATCCTTTTCAAGACCTTGACATTTCTGTGTTAGCTTTTCAACTTTTAATTTCAAAATTTCTTCTTTTTCAATCATTTCTTTACATTTTGTTGTGAAAACATTTTCTAGTTTAACTATATCATTGTCTTTTGTTTTTATGGTGTCATCTTTTTCAGTACAGTCTTTGCACATTTCTATGCAATTCCTGCACTTGTTTTCTTTTTCATCAACCAATTCAACATTCGACAAGTCAGAAGATTTTATTACCTCAGTCTCTTTCAGCACCGGTTCTTCTGTCTCAGCTTTCTGATCTTGTTCTTTGTTCTCCTCTTTTTCTTCTTTCTGTGCTACTTCAGCTTTCTGATCTTCTTCAGCAGCAATCTTCGCAACATTTTTCACTTCTTCAATCATCTTCTTCAATTCTTCTTCTTTTCTCTTCTTCATTTCTACCACCTTCGGTAGACTTGCTTCACACACCTCTCTTATCTTCTTCTCCAAATCAGGCAGATATGCTTTATCTGATAACCTTCGTGTATTGAAAGTAGCCTGCCTTGGAAGCAAACTTGTTACAGCTTTGAAATCCACTTTTGATGGGTCAGCAACTGGATTACCCCGTGGATCCATGTAACATTCCAACTCATCATTCCATCATTTGGCTCTCTGAGCTTCTTCGAATGGTTCGTTTAATTTTCCAATTTCCCATCTTGCATAGTCTGCTTTCCACCATCTATCAGGATCAGCATCAGCCACAAATGCATACCCAACAACATCTTCTTCAGGGCAAACTTGACTCCAGTCGTAACCTTCATCATCATATATAACTGCAAGAGCCCTTGATTTTTCTTCAGGTTGTTTCAATCTTGGTGGCTCAGACTTGTTCTGATGGTAAATCGCTTTTTTGTAATAATCTTCATTGAACGGGTTTGCAGAATCATCATTAGCATATGCATTTCTGTACTCGCGCTTAAAGTGACCTCTTTGTTTGCATTTGAAGCATGTCACCTTAGATTTATCAAATCCCAATTTGGTAGATGGTCCACCAATTGATTTCCTTCCCGTGATCTCCATGAACCGCTGTGCTCGACGAACCGCACTGGCCATGCACCATCTTATATCCATTAGTTCCATCTCCTCGGGGTCTAATTGGTCATAATCTTCTTTCGTCAAGTTGGTATTGCCAATCTTCCCTGCAACGAGGCTTTCATACGATTCAAGTACAGATGCCAAGAAAACCATCTGTTGTTTTGTCGATTCTTCGCTGAAATTCTGCCCATTCTTCAAATCCACTACGATATTACACTGGAATAAATTCTTTGAAGCAGATTGATCAGAAGTTGTTGAAGAAGATCCACTGTGAAAACCACTGTGAAGACTTTCATTGTTTACTGATCTTAAGCTTTCTGCGGAAAATGCTGTTTTTGGAGATCCAGCCTGTGGTAGATTTCCTCGATAGTACAGCTCCACATTCTGCTGATGAGCTGGATTGTTGACTTTAGATCTCTTTATCTCCAACTCATGGCTTTCAAGTCTTTCAATCAGCAAATCCACTGTTAACACTTCAGGCTTGATTGTGTTTTTCAACATTAAGGCAAAGTATTGCCACTCTTGATCATTTGGCAATGAATCAAACAATTTATCCACCAGCTCCTCTTCAGAGTATGAGATTTCATATCTGGCCAACTCCATTTTCAGATGCCCAAATCTTTCGATCATTTTACAAACAGATTCATTTTTCATACAACTGAATAAATCAAACTCTTTACGCAACAATTTCTTTTTGTTTTTGACAATTTCATTACTTCCTACACACTTTTTCCCTAACGCTTCCCACAAACTCTTCGATGTTTTCTCTTGTTCAAGTAACGAGATAATATCCTCTCTTACTGACTGTTTGATTAATGTGATCATCTTATATTCAGCCATAACATTTTTTATATCTATGTCTGAGAACTCTTTTTCCTCTACAACCCCTCCTCCTTCTTTAACTGGTTCAGTATATCCATTTTTCAATTTTAACCAGCTTTCAGGAGCGAAAGCTTTTACCCAACCCTCAAACCGATTTTTCCACCAGTTATAATCTTCAATCCTCATTAGTTTTGGTGGTTTCTGTTGGCTTCCATACATATTGTCATATTTCAAATTTTCTGAAATCTCTCTCGAATACTCTCTTATTTCAGATCTTCTTTCGGATGATTCTGAAGTAAAGGCATTGTAGAACGTGTTATAAAATTCTTCACTGCTGCTCGACATCTTCAAATTTTGTCTTGAATTTTCACCTTATATATCTTGAATCACCTGAATACGAACAAACAAACACAATGAGTTTAATCAAATTTGTCAAACGATCGTAAAAGAATTTTGTTCGTTCGGATGGATCAATAGTCAATCGGATGATGTTGTCCCAAACGGATGAGATCAGCCCACTCGGATGGGTGTCTTCTAACGAATGGAGATCCGGATGGTGATTCGTGAAAGTGAGTTATCCGCACGAGTGGGGATCCGTGCGGATGAAGTTTGGCTGAAGATAATCCGTACGGGTGGGGATCCGGGAGACTAAGGTGATCCGTGCGGGTGAAGTTGACTACTTTGACTTCAATGAATCAACAAACTCACTTGCAACAAGACAAAAACCTTCACGTGAAAGCCATTATATCACATGCATTCTGTCATCATCTATGAATCTCGTGAAAAACTGATATTTTCAATTAAAGCTTGCAGACTAGATCACGTGATATCACAATTAAATGTACTGACAATCTATGTAAACATAACTTTCAGTTAATATCTCACATGCATGTACACTCTAAACTTGATTGATTTTTTGTTTCGGTGCTGACAAAACGGATATGAATCACGTGAATTTTGTTGTAGTTATTAATGATGGCAGGATACTATGTTGACTAAGTGACAGGTATTGGGTTCACGTGGCAAATGATGTTATCCGCACGATGAAGTTATCCGTGCGAGTAGAGTATTCGTGCGGACAAGTTATCCGCCCGGATGGTCAAATAATAGTCAACATGGATTGTTATCCGTGCGGATGGGGATCCAGATGATGTTATCCGCACGGGTGGTGATGTTATCCGCGCGGACAAGTTGTCCGTGCGTGTGGCAAGTCAACAAGTCAACACGGATGGCTGAAAGTAATCCGTGCGTGTGGGAAATAATGCTATCCGCACGGGTGGATGCTATCCGTACGAGTGCCTTGATTTGCACAACTAACTCACATGCTACCTGACACTTAAACAATCACGTGACAACAATTATGAGAACTATCTGCTGTAAAGAATATCACATGCAAAACAATTAATGAAGTTACATGTTCACCGCTTTGACTGACAAAATAACAGAGTTGACTAAAGTTGGATAGGATATTGAGTCGCGAATTACTATCCGTGCGTACAAGTGTCCATGCAGATAGGTCAACGAATAGTCAAAGCAGATAGTTTATCCGTGCGTGCGACTTATCCGCACGGATAGGTCAACAACAAAGTCAATACGGATATGTTATCCGCACGGAGAAGTCATGCGTGCGGATGAACATCAACAGCAGCAACATTATTCAACATTTTTCGAACAACAAATTTCTAATTTTCTCACAAATGACTTAGAGTTATGATTTGAAAATTTGAAGGCTTGTAAATCATGCATATTCGCACAATCATATCTGAAAATTATCAATTTTTAACCGTAAATTCCTGGTTAATTTTGCGTTTTTCTGTTTAAAACGTGACAGAGATGAAAGATGAAGAAATTGCTCAATTCTGATGCGAATTGAGATCTGAAAACGATGAAATCCTGTGTGAAATCGTGTGAATGATCTGAGCAATCGATCTCCTGCTCTGATACCACTTGTTAGGTCCCGATTTGAATCCGTTTCGATTGCGAACCGACTCGTACGACGTGCGGAATCCGTGTACGAGCAAGACCGAAACACACGAGACGTACAATAAACGTGATTCTTTGATAAATCTGAAAAGATACAAGAACCGCGAATCACCTTTTGCCTTTCTCTCTCTACTTTCTCTCTCTAAGCACTAAGCTCCAAACTCTCCAAATGGAAAAAGTCGCTAAATGAAACCCTAAGGCTTCTATTTATAGGCCAAGGCTTATAAGGAGAGTTCCCCTTATTTACAATAATGCCACCTTGCCTTTTCTATCTAATATTACAATATAAAGCTAGACTTAATCAGTTTCAGCTACGATCTTGAGATGACGGAGGCGATAGACATACTGTACTAACAGATATGATACGACATATTATTTATAAAGTGAAATTTTATAAATTTAATTGTCCATCATTCAAACCTAAAGACCGATCACCTCTTTCTCTTCAATGTAACGGTTGTTTAACCTCCTAATAGCCGACACAATCATCTTTTTTTTTTTTTCAATATTTGTAACTTAGTTAAATTCTATTATTGTAGTGAAAACCGCTCTTCCGCTCCCACACAATCATCTTTTTTGCAATATATATATAGACACACACAACATTTTCATATAATTATAAGTAGTTAATCCTTGTTACGCCCAGCTTACGCTAGTATACAAATGAATGTCTGCGATTGAGTTTTAAAAGTTTTTAGAGGTAACTATTTTTTACGATTGTAAACCTAACCAAAAAGTTGAAAATTTAGATATTATAAATTAGCAACAAGTTATTGCATTATAGTGTTGTACCCCATGCTTTGGGGGTTTTCAATTTTTTTAATATACTAGTTAAAACCAAATGAAACCAAACCATTATTAACTATTGGTTTCACAACTTGGGCATGGTGGGCTCAAAATAAAGAAGCGATAAAGTTTAAATGGTTCAAACTTAAAAAACCGACTCCATGTATTATTTAGTTAAGCAAAACCAAAATCAAAATCATGTGCATAGTACAAGTTAAAATAGTTAAAGATCTAAAGTAAAAGTTTAGAAGTTCCATAAGCCAAAATCCTACGGCCCAGTCCGGTTTTTTCCAACCATTTTGAGTATAACACGTACACATGACCGTTTGCTGTTGTTTGAAGGTTTCTAAAACGACCGGACAAACTTTTTTTATTTAAAAAATAAATAGCCGAGAAATTTGATGATCTGTTTGAACAATTTCACGGTTTGGGAATGAATCATAAATACCATGACACGAATCACTTCCTTTTTTCTAACCACAAAGATTACTTGTAATCTATTTTATACCAATAATCCTAAATTACATTCTTTTGAAAAAATATACCTTAAAAATATATTAATTTTAAAAGTATTAACAAACCAATAACGAATGTTATTTAATGCGTACAAAGTTAAAACAAGTTGAGTTGAAAATAAGGACACAAACGTTGACAAAATGGGCAATAATTGATAGCATAATCAATAAAAAATAATCTAGTTAATTCACATGATTAAGAATTTAAATTATAATTGCATGATGTTAAGGCTGCTGGCAGTGTTGTAAAAGTCGCTAGGCGGTCCCTAGTCGGCCGACTGGGGAGTTGGGAGTAATCGGAGTACTCGGAGAGTACTCGGGGAGTACGCGGACATGGTAAATATAAAGAAAATTAATTGTTATATATTATTTATGTGTTAAAATAAGCATAATTCATGTTAACTGAGTATAATTTAAAATGAAACATGTTTAAAGTTCAAATATTCTGAATACAAGTCCGACTAGTCTGAGTACAAGGCCGAGTAGTCCGAGTAGGCCGATTTTGACCGAGTTTGACCGATTAAAAGTCAACAAACCACGTTGACCGCCTAGGCCGACTAGGCACCGAGTAATCCCGAGGCCGACTAATTGAGACCACCGCCTAGGAGGAAGTCGCCTCGGAGGGGGTCCGAGTACTCGCCGAGTAATCCGACTTTTACAACACTGGCTGCTGGGTATGGTGACCGGGGGGGGGGGGGGGGGATGGGGTGACGGAGCCGGCGCGAGAAGAAAGAAAGGGGCCCACCTGTTTTGGATCGTCCTGAACGTCCATATACCGACGTTGAAGACGGGGACGGAGCTCGACGGTGGGGGGGCGGGATGGGGCGCCGGCGGCGCCGGGATGGAGGACGGGACCATACCCAGTAGCCTAAGGAATAAGTCTATGATGCATGCATTAGTTAGTTCTCAATCCATAGATTAACTCTAGCTCAAATACAAAAAAGGAAATACCAACTTACATGAGCTCTCTGCAGCCAGTCACTAGCCCAAGCATACCAAAGGAAACGTTGACTAAAGTTAAAATTGGTTAATCAAGTGTAAATGGTAAACACTAATTAGCGGTGACGGACTCAAAAAAACTCTTTTCTCTAGGTCTAGCATCAGTGGCCAGTGGCGGATTCAGGAACTTCTTTCAGTGGGTGTTTTAGTAAATTCTTACTATTTTTTTTCAAATCATACAAAGTTCTTACTAATTTTTTCCAAACCGAGTGGGTTCATGTGAACCCACAAAACAGGGGCGGATCTATAAAATTATTATAGGGGCAACGTTTCAAAGAAAAGGGGTAACGAAATCGAAAAAAACGGTAAAATTTTCCAAAATTTACACTAACATCCCCTTCTTGAAGGGTAGATCCGCTCCTGTCTAGCATTGAACAAAAATCTGGGTTGTTGGCGTCACAAAAATTTGGGGGTCAGTCGAAAAACACGATAATACAATACAAGTAACATATATAAAAATTGTGGGCTTCCTAACCTTGCACCTTATATACTAGGCCCGCCCTTGCTAATAATTAGCACTTGTACTTACTTTGTGCATGTGTACATCAACGAACGAACAACTTTCGCAAAGTTGAATCCTAATCAAACTTCATAGCTTAACAAATCTCTTAAAACTCTCACAATACTGTAAAGTCACCTTAAATTTGTACACGACATGGCATAACATATTCCCCTTAGCGCTTGATCACTCAAAAATATAACTGAAACAATGTTGATCACAGCTATAATAAGGGGAGGCGGGGTGGTCCGTGATGGACCATATATCACGAGTGATGAACCTTAGAACACCGCCGCCACCTATTACTTCCACGCGTGAAACTTATAACGCGTGGAAATCTTCATGCGTTGTAAAAATTGATTGTATGTGTATGACTTGTACGTTGTGTATTAATACTTGTACGTTGGAATTCCATCATTAGTGATGACCACCGCCACTAAAAAATGCTTGTGAGTGATAGAATAATGGTTGCTGACATGGCGAAACATGATTGGATGTTTGTGAGTGATGGAATTCCATCACTTGTAACCACCTCCACTCCCCTAAGCAATATCATGTCCACATAAAATCATCATAACAATACTTGTTTAAACAATAGATAAGTGGAACATGAGTTCACAATAAAAATAATTCATATTCGTTTAGAATACATTACTATAAGACTTGAAAAAAAAACTTATGAAAGACATAAACATCTGTTAGGATCTGAGTTTGTTTGGTCGTGATGTTTTTATAAGATGAACTATGAAGAAGATAAACAAGTGAACGATGAACGATTAATATTGGTATAGATTTAGAACTAAGTTTTGTAGGGTTTCATTTAGCCTCTTGAAAAAATAAATAAATAACAAACAATATTTCTTTGGAGGAAAATATTGATATGTGAAGTTCACAAATGTTTTTTTAATCGTACTTACGAAACCGGAAACCCCAAAATATATTAATTTTCTGCAATTAAGCTGCGCCATCTTTATACTTTTTTTTATTATTAATTTAATCGTTTACTTACGAAACCGGAAACCCTAAAATATATTAATTTTCTGCAACTAAGCTGCGTCATCTTTATACTTTTTTTTATTATTAAGCTGAGCCATCTTTATAATTTTTTATTAAAAAAAGATCGAGACCAAGTACCATCCACCGTACCCCTATATAACAACTACAATGTCTAGCCATTTTTCTCACTTCTTCTCTTGTCTCCTAACCCTTTAGCGACACCATGTCTTCGAGCGTTGTCCACATCGAAGAAGACGAACAAATCCATTCCGAACATGTGTCTGATCATGTACTTCCTGAAAGCGAACTCCCAACTGGCTTGAAGCGTCATGATTCATTAGATTTCGAGTCCGCTAAAATTCGGGGCCACCACGGTCACCATGACACGAAGGTTAGTACGCACATATATGTAGTTTTTTTTTTTTTTTTTTTTTTTTTTTTTTTTTTTTCACACTGATTTTTATACTATACACAACTAGAAAACTGATTGCGACTGACTTGTGACGTGAATCATAATGGTTGCAAATTTAGCAACCGACCAAGGTCAGGTGGTAAATCAGTCGCAGAAGTTGCGACCACCTAGTTTTGGTCGCAACTCAGTCGAAAAATCGTTAAAAAATAGTTAGTGACAATAAAATTATAATAACCGGGTCTGGTAGCAAAAGATGAGACCGTCTAGTTTTGGTCGCAATGAGTTGAAAATATAAAACAAAAAAAAATCAAAATCAAAATTTGGTTTTAAAGCGGTCGCCAAAATGATATTACCTACAAAGATCTTTGTCATCACAATTTCGATCATGAATAAGTCGTAAAACGATTTTTTTAGGGGGGGGGGGGTGGAGTGAAGTGGTAAAATCCCGCTTTACATAGTTGTTCTGTGCAAAACTTTTAGCGGCGACATGTGTCCAGATAAACAAATGAACCCCAGCTATAGGATCAGGTTAACAAATCAACGGCTAGGGTGAGTTGAGGGACATCGCGTCCAGTTCGAACCAATAGCGGCGACATATGGCATGTCGCCGCTATTGGTATAGTATTCTTGTAGTGTTGCGACCAAAATGACCGTTACAAATACCCAGTTTTCTAATAACATTGCTAGTATAATTGGTATGTATTTTGTTACTAATTGTCCGTAAAATGAATTTGTTTGAAGGATTGGGGGGTGATACTTCGACTTGCTTTTCAAAGCATCGGAGTGGTTTACGGCGACATAGGGACATCACCGTTGTATGTGTATTCAAGCACCTTTACTGACGGGATCAAACACGAAGATGATATCATAGGCGTTTTGTCCCTCATCTTCTACACGATCACAATCATTCCTGTTCTTAAGTACGTAGTAATCGTCTTACGTGCCAACGATAATGGTGAAGGTACGCATTTTCCGCTCTTATTGTTGATTGTTTAACTATTTATTATGATGAAATAAATTGGAAAAAACAGTGGTTTATTCATTCGTCACTAAATTCATGTAAGCGAAATGTATTAAGGAATTTAGCGAATGAAATTTTGGTAAATTTTGTTTGTCAACTAAAGAGACAAAGACAACATATATTAAATAATCTAAGGTGTAACATGGTACGAAGTGGGACTCATCAAATATGAATATACTAATAAATTGATTTCTTAATTTAAAAATTTGTTGACTACGCAAAATCTAGGACAATAAAATAACAGAAAAAGTACCACTTGTATACTTTAATTTCTAAATTATTCTGTAAAGAAATAATTTTATATTTTAATTTCTATATTTTATATTAATCTGTTTGATTATGATTTGGTAACATTTCTATAACGCATATTAGTGGCTAGAAAATGATGATTATAGCGTATTTTTTCGGACAACAGGAGGTACGTTTGCATTATACTCAAAACTGTGTAGATACGCAAAGATAGGTTTAATCCCGAGTGAGCAACCAGAGGATCGAGAGGTCTCGAATTTTCAACTTGAGTTACCTGGCAAACGTAACACAATATCATCAAAGGTCAAGAAGAGTCTCGAGCAAAGCAGCTTTGCCAAGTTCGCACTACTATTTGCTGCCATGCTCGGGACTTCCATGGTCATCGGTGATGGCATCCTCACGCCTTCCATATCCGGTACATGTTTTTACTCTTTTTATTATTTTCATGTGAAAACACCAATGATTTCTATCATTTTTAACACGTTAACTTTTCTATATAGTATTATCTGCGGTATCGGGACTCAAGGAGGCAACTGATACAATGACAGAAGGTAAATTTTGTTTTGACATTGGGGAAAGTGTTAAATCTCGAGCTCTATTATTTTTTAAACATTTATGTAAATAATAACCTTTTTTGTCGGAAATTAATCTTATTTCATAGTTCTGTTTTTGAACTTATCTTGAAAACAAAACATAAAAGCATGATATACAATTTTTAGTAAATTTTAAACCGTGATATTCAATATTTTTGGGATGAGTTTTGTGTAAACATAAAAGCATCTTTCTATCACACCATGTCTTTTGGGACAATTAGTATTACTTAAATAGAGGGGTTGTAAACGAGCCGATTTTACACACAATTCGCTTAAACTTAAACTCGGTTTTATTTTTCTTTTAATTTAAGTGAGCTCGAGCTCGACTCATTTTGAGCTCTATAACTAACTCGAGTGAATTGTGAATAATTTTTAAGCTTAATTGTGGCTTGACCCCGATTTATTTATTACTTATTAAATATGTAATTATATATATAACCATATATATTATTTTTGTAATTATAAATTTACACATATAATCAATTATATATTTATTTATTCTATCTTTTAACTTTTTTATATATTAATATTTATTAGGGTTATTGGATTTTATCACCCGCAACTATTGGCCTTTGGCCGATGACACCCGCAACTAACACTTTGAAACCCGGCACCCCCAACTTGTCTTTTTGTTTGCACTGGCACCACTCAGTTAAATATTCTCTAACTTGGTTAGTTATTTGTCCGACGTGGCACCATTATGCTGATTGTACATGCTGATGTGCTGATGTGGATGATGAGGTGTAATATATATTTATAAAACTTGACTTCTCTCTCTGTTTCTTATCCAACTTGACTTCTCTCACTCTCTCTCTCTCTCTCTTTCTCTCCCTCTCTAACACGACCTCCACCATCATCTCCCACAGACATCACCACCTCTACCTCATGCCACCACCGGCACTGCCAACTGAGTTTCTCATCCAACTGTTTCTGATCCACAGGCACTTCTCTCTCTCTGTTTCTGATCCAATTGAGTTTGTTTCTGGTCCTACCCTGCTTCACCACCGTCTTCCCGAATCAATCTTAACAACGAATCAAGTGTGAAGCTTCTAAATTCCTAATCTCAAATCGTACATATTCTCGTTTTGAAATCGAAGCAGTCATTGGAACAAATTATAGGAGGTAATCTAGGGTTCCGATGATGTCGTTGTTGTGATTATAGTGGTGACCGGTGCTGTTGGGTTATGATGGAAGAGACGACGGCGGTGGTTATGGCCTGAGGAAAAGATTTCGATGACTTGGGCTTCTAACAAATCTTTGGTAAGTTCAGATCATTTAGATTAGGGCTTTTAAGTGTAGTTAGGGTTAGATTAGGGATTTTTTGTGGTCTTATCTGATGGTGGGGATTCTTGTGGTTATGTTGATGTGGTGGTGTTGGAGGTTGTTATGCTAGATTTTGGTGTGAATAATGGCTGCCATTTGTGGTGCCGTAATTATGGTGGACAACTTTGTTCGGTGATGCTGATTGCGGTTGGTGGAGATAATGATGATGGTGACTGTCGTTGTGGGTGGTTTATGATGATGATGGTGGCGGTTGGTGGCGATGGTGGTGTTTCAGCTAGGGAGAAAGAGAAGGGAGAGGTGGGTTGATGTGGGGTTTTATAATTTGCCACGTAATTGCCATGTAATCATAGGCTCATAGCCATGTAGGAAAGATGGTGACACGTAGGCAAAAACACTAACTGAGTTAGTATTTAATTAACAGAGTGGTGCCAACACAAACAAAAAGTCAAGTTGGGGGTGCCGGGTGTCAAAGTGTTAGTTGCGGGTGTCATCGGCCAAAGGCCAATAGTTGTGGGTGATAAAATCCAATAACCCTATTTATTACTTAACTATAAAAATATATTTATATAAAGAACATGCTTATTTAGGCTCGTTAACCTACTTAAGTTCGATATGTGAAATGCTAGTTGATTTTATGGTCGGAACTCAATATTGGGATGGTGAATTAGACTCAGCTTAAGTTCAGTATGTGAAATTTGGATTCCGGATCGTTTATTAAATGAACTCTAATATAGGTTCAAGCCTGTTTAAGCTCGCTCGTTTCGAGCTTTTATGAGCCAACTTCAAGTAGCTCACGACTTGTTAAGCTAACTTACACCCTTAAACTCAACTTTGCCTAAAAATTAAGAGAACAAATAATATATTTATATATTATCTATTACAAAATTTATTTTTCACCCTTTAAACACACATTGATGCAGGGAGGATCGTCATAATATCAGTGATAATCTTAATAATTTTGTTCATGGTTCAAAGATTTGGAACTGATAGAGTTGGCTACAGTTTTGCCCCCATCATTTGTGTCTGGTTCGCGCTCATTGGTGGAATCGGTGTGTACAACTTCATCAAGTTCGACCCTTCTGTCGCCAAAGCCATAAACCCTATATACATCATTGATTATTTCAAGCGAAACGGAAAAGATGCATGGATTTCGCTTGGAGGAGTCGTTCTAGCAATTACAGGTACAAACTAGTGGTACTGGTTTAAATTTTGTTAAGGTTTTTGCTAATCTAGTTTGATCGTTACAGGAACTGAGGCTATGTTTGCTGATCTTGGACACTTTACTGTAAAATCCATACAAATAAGCATGGGTTGTGTGGTTTATCCAGCTCTAATCACTGCGTATAGCGGTCAGGCATCTTGGCTAAGAAAGCATCAAAATCTTGTTGAGGACACATTTTATAAATCGGCTCCGGATTCCTTGTACTGGCCAGTGTTTGTGGTGGCTGTCATGGCGGCGATTATAGCAAGTCAGGCTATGATCTCTGGGACGTTTTCGATTATCAAGCAATCGCTTTCGCTAGGGTGTTTTCCTCGTGTTCAAGTCTTGCATACATCAGATAAGTATGAGGGGCAAGTTTACATACCGGAAATGAATTATCTTCTTATGATTGGTTGTGTTCTTGTTACCGTTTCGTTCAGAACTACCGAAAACATTGGCCATGCTTACGGTAAGATTTCCGCTCTTATATTTCATAAAAATCAACTATTATGACTCTAAATATAGGCCATTGTTACAATTGGTACTTCTTATGACAAATTGCGTGTCGATGTCTCACCACACCCATGTCTACCAAAATTAGAATAACTACTAAGCGCCGCGCGTTATCACAGAAAAACGCCCATGTGTAACCAAAAGATAAAACCAAATTTGTCATCTTATTTGCGCGTGCAAAAGTAATTTGAGCTTTCATTAAGGGAATACTAATTAATAATAATATTATTTGATCCATAATTTAAAAAAGCATGAAAAACAAAAATAATGAATTAAAAAAACCTTCTTTGCAGATGACTAAGGTTTTATTAATAGTAACAGAATTGAATCAAATAAAAAATGATACCATGTTTAGTATTTTTTCCATTTCTTTTTCAAATTTTATACACTCTAGACATATGATTGATCAAACGGTTTTGTGACTTAATCAATGAAGGTATTGCGGTGATATTTGCCGAGACGCTCACATCAGGATTCATGGTGATCATCATGCTTGTCATATGGAAAACGAACATACTTCTCGTGCTCTTATTTGTGCTTGTGATTAGCTCCACAGAATATATCTACTTAAGCGCGGTTCTTTACAAATTCGGTGAAGGTGGATACTTACCTTTTTCATTTGCCGTCGTGTTAATGTTCATAATGTGCACTTGGAATTATGTTTACCGAGCAAAATACAACTACGAGCTTGATCACAAAGTTTCACGAGAAGCCATAAAAGACATTGTTGCGGACTCCAACATTCGTCGTATGGGAGGACTTGCAATCTTCTACTCAGAACTTGCCCAAGGCATTCCGCCAATTTTTAAACACTATGTTGACAATGTACCTGCTTTACATTCGGTTATGGTGTTTGTTTCTATCAAGTCATTGCCGATTAGTAGGGTCGCCCCAGAAGAGAGGTTTTTGTTTCGAAGAGTGAAGCCAAACGAGTTGTATGTTTTTAGGTGCGTGGTGAGGTATGGGTACACGGATGTGCGCAATGAAAAGGATTCGTTTGAAAAGATTTTGATCGAAAACTTGAAGAATTTTATTCAATATGATTATGGAACCGAGCCACAACAAGGTCGTATAGGGGATGATGATGTTGCGAAACTAGACCAAGCTTGGCGAACGGGAGTCGTTCATTTGGTGGGTGAGAATGAGATCGTCTCGAAGCCGAGGTCTTCTATTGGGAAAAAGTTTCTCATTGATTATGCTTATAATTTCATGAAGAGAAATTTGAAGCAAAGTTATAATGTGTTCGAAATTCCTCATGAAAAGATGTTGAAGGTTGGAATGACCTACGAGCTCTAATTAATGAAGACATATATATATAAATACATAATCTGAATGACTCGTTTCCAAAATTATTGGAACAAGAAGTTACCAAGAATAAGAAAAAAAAAGAAGTTAACCTTGTATATGTATGTGCTTTCTTAACCCTTTTGTATTTTCCGCTTGTTGTTTTGTTTTGTTTTGTTTTTTTTTTTTTGGGTTTTTTTTTTTACTTGATTGAGCTTTCTGCAATCAATAGTAAGCTTCTGAATTGAAGAAAAAATATGATGTATTGATTTTTATGGGTGTGTGTATAGTCAATATAAGTTGAAATGTATATGACTATTATAGTATTTTACTAGCACTTGCACAAATAGCTATCATCGCTTTTTGTTTGAACTCTTTCATTATATCATAGCATTATATATAATTGCTACGAGGGAGTAAGTCACTCTATTCGATGGCTAGTCGATGAATGTCTCTTTGATGGGGTGATTCTAGATTCAAATTTGGGTAAATGCATTACTAGATAAGTGATCAAAAGATGCTTAGATGTTTTTAAAAGATGTAATTTCCCACTCTAACCCGTATTTTATGTATGTTTTAAAAAAAGACTTGACGAAAAAGATGTGGTTCTTATTTAACCACATCTTATGGGTGTGTTTTACAAAAATGATGAGCTACAAGATGCGGTTCTAAAACCACATATCTTTGTATATAATGAAAATATTGTTTATCTTGTATACATTTTTTTATTTAATAAAGTAAAAACAAATAGAATATTGTATTAATTTTAGTATTAACTTTATTTTTGTAATTTTACTAGGGAAAAAGCCCGTGCGATGCACGACATGCATAATAGCTATTGTTTGTTCGTGGTAAGATGTCTGACACGGCCGGTGCATAACATGTAAGACAATACGCCTACAAAGGGGTGTGATTAAAGTTTATTAAACCATGGGCCATAAGTTGTTTCCTTGGCAAAACTTGCCGGCCAAAAAGAAGTGAAAAAAGATGTCTTCCAAGGGAAATAACGAAAAGAAAACTATTAAAAATGGTATACTATGTTTACGTATATATGCATCGAAAAGTAGTACGGGTTTTCATTACTGACACTAAGTGCAGACGGTATACCTTTCATGTGGGTCACTGTCAACTGTTTCTTCTGAATCCGAATCTGCATAAGCAGGCCTGCGAAGGAAAAACACTAAACATTTATGTAGACGGTTATCCAAAAATAAATATGCACAATTACATTGTTTATGGAAATCAATCAATTGCCCGCGCGTTGCCGCGGGTACTTATATTTTTTTTTAGCACATGTTCACTTCACAGATCAATTGAACACTTATTATATTAAATAAAAGAGTAAATTTCAAAGTTCGTCCTTTATGTATGTCTAATATATCAAAGTATGTCCTTTGTCTTTAATAACCTCAGAAAACATCCTTAATGTTTGAAAAACCAATCAAGTTATGTCCTTTACCCTAAACCTTGTTTGTTTTCCCAGTTAAATTAGGTCATGTGAGAAGCACATGAGGGTATATTGGTCATTTTACCCTAATTGTAATATTGTTTTAAGGCCAGTTTATCCCTCATACTCTCTCTCTAACTCCCCAAATTCTCTCCAACTTTCTCTCTCTAAATGAGTCAGAGCCGAAAACAACTCCGGCGAAGATTCCGGTGTAGAACGATGGCCGGCCACCGTCCACGGTGGTTCGGCGGTGATGACGGCGGCGGTGGGGGTGTCTACGGTGTGATTTTCCGGCCAAAACTACTCCTACCGCAGTATAATCGACCTCCTCTACACGATGGTGACCTTCATATTTCAAGATTCGAAGCCGTTGAAGCTGTGAAACGACTCCGGCGAAGTTCCGACCAAGTTTTCGTTGAACCCAACAATAAAGAGTATAAAAGAGGCTCAGATCTGTAAAGAATCAGAACAAAGAGGATAAATCCGTTGTATATACACACACACAGAGAAAAGGGATGTCGATTTGGGGGCAAATCGAAAGTCATCGGCGGCGTAGGGCGGCGACCACCCTTCAGGTGGAAGCAAAGAGGTCGAGACGGCGAGAAAAGGGGGCGGCGGCGGTGAAAGGGGCGGTGGGGATGCCGGTGAATTCTTGAACCATCTGACGGAAGTTAGTGGTGTCGGTTGTGAGAACGGTGGTGGGTGCTCTCCGGGAAGCTCTTGTACGTTTCTTTGGGTTCTTTATGGCTACTCCTATCTGATGTAGACCCGTTTTTGGTTGTGTGTCTATGGTGGTGGTTGTTGTTGTTGTGTTAGGGTTGTATGAACCGAAATCTGGTAGGCTGTTTTGTTGTCGTATGGTTCCGGTCCAGGGTGAAGCGGGATCTTGGAGCAGTGAGAAGGAAGAAGGGGTGTAGAAGGTGGTGGTATTGGTGAACGGTGGACGGTGGTGGTATGATGATGATGAGGAAGGTGGTGGTGGTTGTGGTTGTGGTTGGAGGAGGTGGTTGAGATTAGGGTTAAAGTTGGTGGATGGATTAAAGTAAGAAGAGATTGATTTGAGTGGTTGAATCATACTCTGCGTTCAAAGAGAGAGAGAGGAAGATCTGAATTTTTTATAATTTTTTTAGTATTTAGGGTAAAATGACCAATATACCCTCATGTGCTTCTCACATGACCTAACTTAACTGGGAAAACAAACAAGGTTTAGGGTAAAGGACATAACTTGATTGGTTTTTCAAACATTAAGGATGTTTTCTGAGGTTATTAAAGACAAAGGATATACTTTGATATATTAGACATACATAAAGGACGAACTTTGAAATTTACTCTAAATAAAATAAAAAATAGCATGAAAGATAAGAATGTGTGCACAGAGCTTGTAATTCCTGCTTTAACACACTTTTGGCTTTCTCACATACATAATTCATTTCATAAAGTAATATTTGGGTATCTCTTGATGTTAGAATTTTCAATTAACAAACGATCTTGACTAAGAAACAGAGAATCATTATCGCCCAAATAATTTATTTTTCTTCTCACAAAACACATGCATATTCGGGTTTTTTAAATATTAAAAAAAATAAGAGATGAAAAAAAAATCACACTTAACACCCATAGTTCTGAAGCCAATCCGGAAAGATGCCCCATTTAACACCCCTAGTTCTGAATAATGTTTTCACCCATATGATTTTTGATGCTCTAACAATATTCAAACAATAAACCTACAAATTCTCATATATGAAAGCAAGTATTATTACCATGATTAAGCTAGTTGTTGTCATAAAGGACTCCTCACAGCTACACCGCCATTTAGAGTTTGGATCAAAGATACTTCTTGACCAGCAGCTCTAGAAGTCAAGAATGGATTCATCGCAGTTTTTATTTCCTCTTAGTGTAGAATAGCCTAACATAACTTAGATGACCAGCAGCTCTAGAAGTGCGATCTTTTATCCAACATTTAGCTGATAAGAATTCGAATCATATGCATTTGCTAGTTTGGTTTAATTAAAACAAAAGAAATATGATTATATATATTAATTAGTTTAATTTAAAAAAAATGATCCATTTAGTGTAGCTATTTTCTTATCATATGAACATGATGACATCTTTCTGAAACTTTCAACTCTGACCTCCACGAGGTCATAAACGTTTTAAAAACATTATACTGAATAGTTTTAAAAAACATTATATTGAATGGCATAATCATATATTATTTTTATTAATATAGAGATAATAAAATTGTTATTCCAAACACCTTGTGTTTTAGACCGAGTTCCAGACGTGCAATCTCACCATGTATTAAATTGTTATGCTTTCTCTAAAATTCTAATTTTGTCTTTTCTGATTCCAATTTGGACTTCTCCTTTTCTAGTGCTGCAAGTCAAGGTCAAACTTTAAATATCTTATATAAGGAAAGTCATAATTGCAACTCATATTTTGATTACCTCACACCTTGCAGTTAAGGACTTTTGGCTTCCTTAAATGTATTTGGAAACTATGAAGTAAAAAGCATTTGAGTAGAGGTGGCAAGGTGTAAGAGTAGGGGGTGGGGGTGGGGGGATATGGGTCAAACTCAAAGTGCGGGTCAGGTCGGCAAACAAATTTTATTTATCATTATGCATAGTTAAAGTGTTAAGTAGAATTCCAAAATCAATAAATATCACAGTCAGATATGAACATGACTGCAACTATACATCCGGTATTGTTTTAAAAGAGTTTACAAAATTGTTCGTGAAAAACAAAAACATATTCACCCCTTCAAAATTCCTATATGAATGCTTCAAAAAAAGGATTTGGATTCCATTATTTAACACTGGCCGCTCATTACTCTTTTGCAACTCAACATTCAGGAAGACATGCTTGCTACCTTACTATAAGAAATTTATGGATCTTTAAGTTTACGATGTTACGTGATACCCAACCAAACGTATTTTACTTTATGTATATCAAACATCCCTTATAACACGAATAATGTTATAATTTCTACAGCGTACCATCAGTTAGTATCTCGAGCAGGGTTCATTTGTTGAACAGAAGGGGCGTTGACCAAGGTCATTGGCATCGCCGCGTCGCAGAGTTATCAGACAGGCGCGCCTCATCTCCCTGTGTTCCCGGCTCATAGCACACCAACGAAAGCATCAGTGCACCAAACATGGATCACATGGGTCGTTCTGCAAGGTCGAACCAAACAAAAATATCAACTTCTGGTTAATGTTGAAAAAATATAACAGCTAGTGACATTTGTGATTACCTCAAGATTGTATTTGTTGTGTAGCATTAGTCGAACAATGTTAGCGCATGCACCACACAACCACCAATTGAACAACAACCCCTCGAAAAGGTAATATGATGTCATTGGGTCAATAACCCAATTGAATGTTGCTGTTGTTGCAGCAACTGCTAGACCCTCTACAAAAATCGCATGAAGAACACATGGAATGGTGAAGGAGGCATAGGCATCTCTCACTGCTTCATAATTCCGCTCAAACAAGACACATGGACAAAAAAGTCTAGTCCGACCTGAAAATAGAATATGAAAGGAAAGTTTGAGACAATCTAGCAGGCATATCATAGAGATGGTAGCTATAACATATGATTTGCTAGCTGCAACAGTTTCATGTTCATAAGATGCTCCCCGCCATCTCAGTTTAAAGAACTCGGTGACCTTGGTTTTAAAAAGCTCAAAACGCTCCGAGGTGTTTATGTCTAGAAAGCTAGGACAAGAGCTCCACATACGCGTGGTGTGGCTTGATGTTACTCTAAAATCTACAAATTTTATCTCCAAAAGAGCTAGAAAGGCATAAAGAAAAAAAAATATCTTTAATTTAAGCGTGAAAATATTGAGTAGACTCCTTAAGCTTCACGGCTTCTTCTTTCAACCGAATCACCCTTTGAATTGCATCGCCCAAAATAACCATTTTATATGTCATGGGTGGCCTACCTGGGTCAAGAAACATATATAAAAACTTGTTGCCGTTTTTAAGTCACTAATAATCAAAGATACTGTTGTAAAATGAAAAATGTAACCTAGGCCTCAAATACAATAATATAAATGCAACATGAATTGGAAAATAAATGTTTATATACCCTTACTGGATGCCCACTGCAGCGCATGATCTTTCAAGCCTTGAGTAATCCTATACAAAATGTATAAAATAAAATAAATATTTATTACAAGTTTAGCACATCAATCCTAAACAAAATGATAAAAAAATAAACAATTTAGCACTTGATTTCTCTGCCATCATGTATCTTCGTGATAGAAGTTATTTACCCAGCTAGACACTCTGTAAAAGACATCGAATGTTCTAACTTCAAGGAAGACAAACACATAAAAAAAGTCCTCAAATCAGAAGTACACATAGAACAAAGAAGTACATACCTTGTGATCGATCAACGAACTATTTCTGTCATTCAATCAAGAAATATAATCCTGCATATAAAACCTTAAAATAAATTCTAGAGAACTTCTAAAGCACTAAAATCATAAATAGGAACCGAGGAGAGACGAAGTGATGTTACTCCGTTCACCAATATACCCGTCGAAATCCTATTTCGCCGTCGTCGGTGTTCAATCCACCAATAAATGGTAGTCCTTGATTTAAGTGTCATACAACCTCATACGCTAAAAGGAAATTTGATATACAATTGTTTCTATGATCCTTATCTGTTAAAGTTCAATAATCAATCTGAGGGAGTAAACAAACAATTGCAATGATAGCAAAGGAACTTAGGGTTTGCAAATGATAATATAAACCATAGAAAGTTAGAAAATCAAAACAAAAATGCAATTACCTGAGGACATTCGCCTGATTTGAGACTTGAGATTTGAAAATTGTGCGCCATTCGGTGGCGTGCCTGTGGTTCTTTCTTGTAATTGCAAAGATTACTTTTTCCTTGTATCATGTATGCCTATTCAGAAATAGAAGAAACCCTGCTGACAACTAATACAATAAATTTTGGACATTTCAACCGATAGGAGATGAAGGGGTTGACAAAATCATACCATGATGATGTTAAGATCCTCTTGTGCAATATTCTCCAAAGAAACTTGTTTTATTGTGACAAAATCTCCATTCTCCAAGTCCAAGCCCTAGCCCTTGTACACTCGGCCATATGCTCCTTTACCAATCTCATCTCCAAGCATCTTCCAAAGTCCAAATATATAACATGTGTAAATTCAACATGCAAGATAAACAGAGCTTGTTCTCGTAAGATGTGGACGTGTGTACCGGAAGAGAATGAGAGGGGTCTCGATGATAGTAGGATCAATTGCTTCCTTCAATTACTGGCAATGAAGCCCTTTAAATGATGATGAGGGGAAAGGACGCAGAGGTGAAATCCCTAGATTGCCCCTTTAGGCGTCTTAAAACTTTTATTAATTTCCCATTTCACCCCCTCTAACATAGCTTCGTTCTCTTGTACACAATGCTTTAAAGTTTGTATGTGTGGCAAATTACCAAAAGGGCAAAAAATCCAGTTCTCTTAATAAAGGTATATGGATATGAACTTTTAACATCTACTTATTATTAATTAAGTAAATTAAATGCAATTAATAGGATTTTTATAGGCTTGTGCATTTAAAACAACCATAAATTTTGGTTTTAAAATAGAACATATAACTAAACTTTAGAATATATATAGATAATGACATTTAAACAACTTTTATTTTTGGAACTAAAGACTAAAATTTAAATAAATCTAAGTCGAATAAAATTATTTATAATTTTTAAATATCAATTTATTGGTGATTTAAAAAGGGACTACATATTCACACACCTTTATATACGACACGTATAGGTTTATACGCGTCGTATAGCCTTTTTCAATTTCCAAGAGAATGTCTGATTGTGTCATATCATGTCTTGTATGAAAAGAAAAACAAGGGTTTCCCTTGTTCTTGCTAATTCAATCAATTGACTAAGGATTTCAAGGCTAATCAGTTGCATGACTCAAATTTTTCAATCATCTACACATACTTAGTAAAGTGGTAAGTTAAATTTCTCGATTTGATGAATTATTTGAAACGGGTTTCAACCCAATCATGAGTTTGTGGTATAATTTGTGTAAGTTGGGTGTTAGGGTTACTCCCTAGAGTAGAAATCATGTTTAATTTTAAGCCAATTGAAAGATAATTATATAAACTCACCTTATAAGAATGTAATATGAATAGGATGATCAAAGTTCATACAATTTTGTGAAGACTTGAACTACGATGTTTGTGTGATGCTTGAAATCATAGCTAAGTGTGATGTAGGATGAAATATTGTTAGGAATTAGGTTGATTGTTAATAAGTTATGTGAAGGATTAGAGAAATCATGCTTTAAAAGCTTTTACATAATCTTTCACAAATGTGAAACCCGCCAAGTGCTCGATGAAATGCTTAAAAGAATATTTATGTGAAATTCAGAAAGAATTGTGATAATGTTCCTACATGATAAATTATATAAATGATGAAATGATGTTCGAATGGACTAAATGATAGAACGAATATGTTAATGTAGGCGTGAAGGAAGAAGGTTCCAACACTAGGAAATCGGAAGGCTCACAAGATCGAGGTATGTTAGTTTACATGTACATGTCTAGCTTATTGTTTATGCGTACTAATTCTAATTGCCACTTGTTGTTTATGCCAAAATATAACAGCGGTAGTTTGGTGTGCGCGTGCCTCATATGTTATTTATACAGTTGATTTTACGCACGATTTTAAGTTTATTATTTATAAAAATGGTTTTTTACCTTAACATTAAAACACACACAACAAAGGACAAGTGTATCCCGTCACATATGCAGTAAAGTATTGGTAAGAGCCAGATATCGTCCCAAGGAACACGAAAGATGAGATAAGATATTATAAGTACTGAATCTTTGTCATTATTTTACCAAAGGAAGAAATAATTGAATTGTTGTTTAACTAAATTAACTGAAAATAAAAATATAAATACAACAAATATCTTATTTCACAAATAACCTAAACATGGTATCTATCATGTATTTCACGAAAGTACTTTAATCAATTTTCCAATTGCAAGACAGTTAGTCACCGTTAGGAATTTTCTAACATAATGATTCTTCGGATAGTTAACACGAAGGTCCCATCTTAACTTTCCTAAAACCATGCATTAGCGAGCTATTGATTTTATGTGAATCTTTAAAGATAGATTAGTCATCCGTTAAGAGTTTTCTAATCTCACTTATCAAAGAAAGCGATACCGATGGTCACAATACAACCACAAAGATAAGCATTTATGTAGATCATATAACAAATAATTTCACCTTTACAAGTCTTGAATACAAATCTACCAAGTTAGCAATTTCAGACCAAAACTACTAAACAAGGATCATAAACCGCATGCAAGAACATGTAATCAACACCATATAATTCATTAGAACCCTTACGTGTAGGAAAGTACTCTTAATCAAAATAAGACATATATTGTGTAATACCAATCTCCGGGTTAGGTCTCATGGTGTAAACAGAATTTACAAATAAGTGAATAATCAAGAAGTAGTTAACATCCAAATCACCACATATTCATTACCCAATATAATCAAATATAATCAAGAACACAACATCAATGAAACATTCATTATACAATCATGAAGATTCAAACATAAACAAGTACTTGAGTTTCATACAAACTAGATTACAATACAAAGATTATTCAAGAAACAAGTTCACAATTATATACATACAAACTATACATCAGCCCAATAACATGCACAATGATTAGACTACATGTTCAAGAACAAGGAATCGAACCATAAACATGCACTGAATTGACGGGGTGGATTGACTAGGCTTTCACACGAACTCGAGGCATCGAAGTGGCTTGATCAGAACTGGTTCGGACCTGGAAATTCGCCAAAAAACTTGGAGAAAAACCCAACATTTTGCTCTGATTCGAATGGGCTATTTATAGGGAAGATTTCTTGTATCGCACGGGCGTGCGACGTATTGCACGGTCGTGCAATACCGATGACGTCATTGATTACGTGGATCGCACTTGGTTCCGACAATGGAGTGATTGGGTTAGTTGGACGGTTCGTCATAAAGGGAACGGGCGTTCAATGGGCCGCACGATCGTTCAATTCCGGCAATTAATTGAAACGGCTGGTCGCACGGATGTGCATCTCCGGATGGTTTGCATATTGTCGGTCTCGCACGTCCGTTCAGATGGCGCATGTCCATGCGATCTCGGTGTCTTGATGATTGTCGTGATTGCACCGGTCGTTCATCCGGATGTGCAGCAATTGCACGATCGTTCTTCGGATGGCACGGTCGTGCCATTCCGGACAGTTTCTTAATTTTGGCCCGTTCGATCAGAAATGCTTTGGAAGTCGTCCGTTTTCATCAGATTTTCATTTTATGCTCCGTTTAAGACCTGAAATTGTATAAATACAGATTTTAGTCCTTAACATTGCGATTTCGGTCAAAAACGCTTAAAACGGAAGTGTTTTGGGGAATAAAAACATGTATATTTTAACGTATATCATAGTTCATGGAAGTTAAGTAGTGAATAATATGATTTGATTTGTGTGGATTATGAAAATGGAAATTTTTGAAGAAGAACGCATCATTACCGGTTCGACCTAGACGAACCGGTTAATGGAAAGTTATGAATGAAAGAAATAAAGTATTGCTCAATCCGTCATGTACGGTTTGAGGTGTATGCGTAAGAATGTAAGGAATGCATTCGTTCGTCTTGAACGAGCCTAATGGAAGTTATGTCATGAATGTTAATGTCCGTCTTTAACGGAAATCTAATGAATGGAATGTTTTGCCTCTACTAGAGGCAAGTATGTATTGAACCATTTCAACTTTGGATGTGCAAAATAAATGATGTAAAGTTATTTTAGAGATGAATTGGTTTATTAAATAAGGATGTTAATATCGACGGACTAACTCATTTGATTGTTGTTAAATGTAGGTAAAACCTCAACTTAGGCGACTTGGCGATTTGGAGCGAACACACATATGAAGCTTGCCTTTAAGCGCTTCCGCTACTTTTAGTAATTATGTCTATGGTCAAAAAGTGTTTTGATGTAACTAGTTTTGGTTTATTAACTAAACTTTTGAAGTCAACTTGTTGGGTCTTTTAAGTGTTTCTAGATGTTGGTAGTATTTAAAGGTTATGCAATGGTTTTGTTTAGTATTTTGCATGTAGTAACAATTTACTTGTTATTGAGTTGGTCAAAACAGGGTTATGATTATATTACGAATGGGTCATGTCGAATTTTTCTAAAATGATTGTTTATAATCATTTAAGTCTAACATTTAAAGATTTGGGCGTTACAAGTTGGTATCAGAGCCTAGGTTTGAGGGATTCGAACATGATAGAGTGCTCGAACTCAAACCGAAAGCTCAAATGAAGGTGTGTTCGTTCCGAAGCGTCGTGCAAGTAAGTAAATTGTAAATTCGATTGCATTTATAGTTGAGGTAAAAAAGGAAAATTTTAGGCAAATTGCTTATAAACTGAAATTTTAAAGCATGTGATGATGTTAAACGGGTCCGTATTTAAATTACGGACACGTAGGAAGAAGAATCTAGTAAAACAGACTAGTAGAACTATAGATATGGGGTTTTAAAGATAGTATTTTGAGAAAAGTTTAGAGCTGGGCATATGCAGTAACTCAGATCGAACTTTCTGCGAAAAAGAGGGCGTCGCGCAAACAGAATTGTCTTCGCGTCGCGCGACAACGGTCGCGGCCCGCGATAGCCGAAGTGCTATCCGTCGCGGCCCGCGAGGACCGATAATGCTGACAATTTTTTTTTATTTCGTTTGTTTTGCATGCGGGGCTTGTTTTAAACGGTTTTTAAAGCCTCGTAATCAACGTTTAAGGGAAATTTTGATGTTAAGAAATATGAGGGAAAGTATACATATTACGAAAGGGTGAAAATGTAAATCATTGCGATCAAAGTTTACGATCTACACGAATACGACATGGTCATCAAAGGCGATAATGCATAAAGTATGCATCGTAAACTGAATATAATATGCTAGCATGAGTTCAATTATGATGAAGTAAAAGTATGAAAAGAGCTCTGAATTAATAGGATGAATGTTTTATGTAGATGGCGGACACAGGAAATGTGAACAATGCGGAAGTAGCGCGACAAGAAGCATTTGATAATAAGGTTATGGAAGCGGCAGAAAAGGTTATACATGCTAACCTTCCCCAGTTAGCTCAAGAAGTTGAAAGCCGTGTCTTAGGGGTGGTAGATGCTATGATGACTAGCAAAATTGAAGAGTTAAAAGAGATGATCGAGGGGTCTAGAAGTAAGGGCAAGGAACGAAGGTGCACGTACAAGGATTTCATGTCGTGCAGCCCCACAACTTATGATGGAAAGATTGATCCAATAGCATGCCAAAGATGGATCTCAAACATAGAGGCAATGTTTATACGAAGTCGATGTGATAAGGAGGATCAAGTGATGTTCGCTACTGGGCAACTCACTTTGCAAGCGAAAGATTGGTGGGATGCGTATTGCAAGGAAATAGATGAGGATAAACTTCAAGCGATGACTTGGTAGGAGTTCAAGGAGCCTTTTATGAGATATCATTGTCCACAGTCAGCCATTGATAAGATACAGGAGGATTTCTTACGCCTCCGACAGAAAAACGAAACAATCAACGAGTTTACAAACACCTTCCTGGATAAGATGAAATTCTGTGGAGATTTTGTGAAGACAGAAAGAACGAAGATCAATCGCTATCATGGCATATTAAAGGCGGAATATAGGGAGTTTATCACTCCCTCAAAATGTGAAACTCTCGATGAGATTATCAATTTGGCTCGGGATAGAGAACTCGAGCTCAAAAGACAAGAGGAGCGTGGTGAAAAGAGGTCGGCGGAAAAAGGGACCAATTCAAGTCCGTCTAAGAAGGTGAAGTTTCAAGATTATGGTAGGAAGGATAAGTCAAAGGGCGGAATCACCCCTTGAAAGACATGTGGGAAGCTTCATACTGGGGAATGCCTTTTAGGCAAGAAGGGGTGCTATAAATGTGGTGATGAGGCACATTCATCCTACAAATGCCCTAATAACCCGAAGACTTGTTTTAACTGTTTTCAAAAGGGGCATATTAAATCAGAGTGCCCTAAACTTCAGCAAGGATCAAAGAGAGAGGAAAAGAAGGAAGAGGGCTCTAGGGCGAAAGGGAGGATGTTCCAAATCACATCCAAAGAAGCTAAGGTTCATCCGAATGTGGTTTCAGATATCTTTTATTTAAACTCTATGCCAATTTATGTTTTGTTCGATACCGGAGCTACCATGTCGTTTATTTCAAGTGAAATGGTAAATCATCCCTCATTTAAGGTTGAACGAATGTCGGTACCCTTAGAGGTAGAAATAGCCGATAGTAAGAACTATTTGTTACACGAGATTTGTAGAAATTGCAAGTTCACTATAGAGGATGAAGAATTTGATATCGACCTCATACCGATGGTTTTGGGGGAATTTAAAATGATAGTGGGTATGGATTGGATGGCCCGACACCATGCGGAAATTAATTGTGAAACTAAAACAATACTCGTTCAATCTCCAAGTGGAAGGCGATTAAGTATACAAGGCGAGAGAAATGTGGAAGCGAAACTCTGTACCCTCGTTCAAGCCATTAAGTATACACTTAACGGGGGTAAGGCATACCTAGCTTACGTGGTAGATGCTCAACAAGGTACCCCGAAGCTTGAAGATGTTGAGATTGTGAACGAATTTCCAGACGTATTTCCGAGGGAATTACCGGGACTCCCTCTCGAACGTGAAGTAGAGTTCCGCATCGAATTAAATCCGGGTGCAAAACCGGTAGCGAAAGCCCCTTATAGGTTGGCTCCCACTGAGATGCGGGAGTTAATGACACAGTTACAAGATCTTTTTTATAAGGGCTTCATACGCCCAAGTGTGTCACCGTGGGGAGCACCCGTCTTATTTGTAAAAAAGAAGGATTGGTCGATGCGCATGTGTGTCGACTATAGGGAACTGAAAAAAATAACCATAAAGACCCGTTACCCCTTACCCAGAATTGACGATCTTTTCGATCAGTTACAAGGGGCAAATTGGTTCTCAAATATAGACTTACGTTCGGGATATCAGAGCTCAGGATGAGTCAAATCTGTTGATATCAGTGTTTTGAACGGTTTAGAATCATCTACTTCTACTCTTTCTTGGATTTTTAGACGAATTCAGGGACAAAATGGACTGAATTTTAGATATTGTGTGTAAAACACCATTTTGAACAATCATACAAAGTTTCAGACCATAAATCGAACTAAAACTGATCCAAAAGTGTCAAAAATGTCAAATCGTGTGAAAAAGATACTCAGATCGTGTGAAATGAACCAGATCGTTTGAATTTGTGTCAGATCATGTGAAATTTTTATCCAGATCGCACGAGTTGGATCAGGTCGCTTGAAATTTTCACACCGTTTGACTAGCTCGCACGACTTGAGTTTCCACTTCGCACGGTTTCAATTTTTGTCAAACCGTTTGAAAAATATTTATCACTTCGCACGAGTTGGATTGTCCAGGTCGTTTGAATCACTCAGTTCGTTTGAAACAATCCAGTTCGTTTGAGATCTAGATCGTTTGGAAGTCAGGTCGTTTGAAACTGAGATTTTTCAAAACTTAAAAATTTTTCGAAACATTTTTCAAAGTATAAAATGGACAACCAAGAGTTTTACAATGCGTTTTTCGGAGGAGGTATGGCTGTTCAAACTCCAGCAAGTATAGCTCAGAACGAGAATATGGAGAACGAGCTAGGAACCATGCAAAAACCACCGAAACTGCTTAACATTGAAGAATATTCGGGGTGGCAGGATAGATTTCGCACGTGGGTTCAGGCAAATCACCTCGAATGTTGGATGAAAGTTGAAACGAAATATGTAGTTCCTACAAATGAGGCTGGTCTTCCAAAAACACTTAACACGTTAACTCCGGTTGAACAAGAAAACTTTAAAGCTGAGAAGAAGATGGTCAGTATATTGCAACAGGCAATTAAGGAAGACATTTTGGTACTGTTACAGCATCAGAATGACGCGCAATCGATTTGGAATGCTCTTAAAATCAAATTTCTTGGAAGTGATGCAATGAACAAAAGCAAAAAGGCACTACTAAAAAAAGAATTCGACATATTTACTGCTATCAGTGGAGAATCAACAAAAGAGCTGATTGAGAGGTACTGTCACTTGGTAGTGGAGATGAAACGTTTAAGTATAGATAAAACAGATGAAGAGTTGGTTGATAAGTTGGCTGACGCACTACCACAGGAAGAATGGGGTACGTTCATAATGATTTTGAAGAACAACTTGGAATACGTGGGTTTCAATTTGAGTACGTTTATTGAGAGAATTGAAGCTCATGAACTTGAACTTCGAAAGATGAGGAAAATGAAATCTGCAAACGTACAGCAAGATGTTCAGCTTTATTACAAAGGAAACTCATCTGCCACATCTACTCCGAGTCCAAAGATTCAAACGGCATTCAGTGCAGATTCATCATCGGGAGTACCTCAAAGTTCTTCATCGGGAAATAATTTTTCACCATTTTTGAATTACGAACCGAATTCTAAGGTTCAGAATTTTCAAGAACAGGTTTCTTCCCAAAGTTCTTTAGGTTCGAACAATCAGAGTTATAGTCATGGGACATAGTGCAATATCGCTGTGACTATAAAAAACGGTCAAGATTTTACCGAGACAACAGCAAAACAACATATAGCACTTCTAGCTTCCGTACTTGATTCTTACGAGAGTCTAGTAGCCAGACGAATTGGTAACCCAGACATGACTAAAGAAGATTACGATCAAATTGATCCCGAGGAAGTAGAACCCATCGACATAAAATGGGGTATGGCGAGTCTTATGAGAAGAGCTCAGAGGTTCATGGAAATTACCGGAAGAAATAGTCTCTTAGGTCCTGATTGTAAGCTTGGATTCGACAAATCAAAGGTGACTTGCTTCAAGTGTAAAGAGAAGGGGCACTTCAAACGCGAATTTTCGAACAGAGAAGTTAATAACCACCAGAATCCATTCGCCAACGATTACTACCGACAGGCCATCTACCATAAAAACAGTCAACAGCCATTCAATTCACGACCTCAAATTGAGAACAGTCCATCCAAACAAACAGAAAAAGCTCTTTTGGTGAATCAAGATGATGAAAAGATTCCAGAAGGTTTCAGTTGGGATAAGTACATTCCAGGAGATGGTCTTGCAATGATGGCTAAAATCATTGAAGAGCCGGAACCAGAAATCGAGGAATGTGTTCCTGAAGTAGAAGAAGTCAGTGAAGTAGTGAATGAAGAAAGTTTTGCTGATCTAGAAGAGGCAGCAGCAGCGGTCTACTATTATCAGTCTGAACAGGAGGTTATTGTTGATGCATTTAAATCTATAATGCCAGCTAATGTGTTTGATTCTTTTGCAGGTTTCTTTGGTGAACCGACTACAGGTTTTTGGCCACAGTACGAAGTTGAACAAACTCTGGTTCAAGAGATCATTGATGTTTCAAAGGAAATGAATGAAGAGACTTTGAAAGAAATGGCAGACAAAGCTCTTATGGTTCTGATAACAATGAGACCAAAGATGCAACCCAAGAGTCAGTGTCAGTTGAAAATGAGTCAGTTATCAAGACTTGTGATATGTATGAGTCAGGAGAGAAGTTCTAGTCCGATGACAAATCAGAAAATGTGAAGTCCGAGTCCGAGGGCAAATCAGAAAATGAGAAGTCCGAATCCGGAGAGAATGTAACACCTCGAAATTTCATGTCCAAAATTATAACGACACGTGTCATGAACTTTAAACGTGTAAAGGATTTCTTTGGAAGGACTAAAGTTGACAAACAAAGAAAGTACGTGAATATAAGGGTTCAAAGTGCCAACATTGGATAAATATATCTTTCAATAACCCTACATGATGTTTATACCCTTAAACGAATAAATCATGGATCATACGAAGCTAATTGTGAAAGAAAGTGTTGAATTACAAACTACAGGGGCTAAATGTGTCAACATGTTTAAAGTATACCTCTGAGTGACCCTTTAGCAAACCCGAAGCTTTGTAATGACTAATTATACTCACGAGAATAAGTGATAAAAATTTCACAAGGTTTCGATTCCGTATGAGAAAGTTATGCTATCATTCGTATGCAAGGGGTTAAAAGCGTCGACGTTGATAATTAAGGCTTTTCGAGTGACCATAAAGTTGACCAAGGTCTTCACAAAGATTGGTTATGTCTTGGAGTCCTTAGAAATCAATTTAGGTGGCTCAAAGTGCAAAACAAAAGGTTAAAACAACTTTTATATGGACCAGGGACTAAAACAACAATTTCTGAAAATTAAAATCAGGTCAGAAAGGGTGTCGCGTGACGCGTAGGGTCCTTAGGGGACCTACACGTCACGCGAGGGGTCTTCTGATGCAGAAAACATTGGCAGGTGCATGTCCAGCCGGTTACACCGCCTCAATTCACCATTTCTTGATTCTAGGGGCTTGCTTAATGTCTTAGAAGGGCCTAGGGACACTTGGAATGATCCCATAACATCCATAGACTTTGTTTGGCATGATCTTGTGGGATTAAAGTCCCTATATAAGAAGTTATATGTTTCACCATTTGATCACATTCACTTTCAAGCTCACAACTTCACTTCTGGAGTATTTTGGAGCTCAAGACTCATTCCTAGTGATCATTAGTCGTGCTTAGGACCTTGGTAAGTATTCTTAACCTTCCTTAATTCAGTTTTGCTTAGTTTATTAGCTTAAAGTCAAACCGTCATAATTAAGGTTTGACTTCGTCATTAATGTTAATTTGTCCAGTCATATTACAAATTGTAAGTACCTATGAGTTGGTAATTAAGTGGGCAGTAAACCCTTAAAAGGGTACCCTCTCATTCTCACTCTAAGTAGGTCAATTGTCGGGTCAAACTTGATCTTAAAAAGTCAACAGGAAGCAATTTTGCAAAAAAACACACAATTAGCAATGTAGAAGCTATGCAACCTGATTTATCATTAACATAACTTGGTAATTAATGTAAGAACATGTCTAAACATGTTCAACTCGACAATTTTCAGTTTAGGCTCGGTTCGGGACCGAAAGTCGCATAGTTTGACTTCTGAATTGACTTTCAGTTCTGACCCATTTAAGCATGTTTTCAAAATGCCTTAGAGCTTCGTAAGGACCAGCTTGTATGATAGTATAACCCTCTGCGATTATACTACTTGACTCTTTGGTTGTCCGATGTTTCCGTTAAATGCCTAATGTTGACCAATATGCCCATTTGACCCTAAAACGAGAATTTTGGAAATGTGAAAGGACAATAATCTTTGTTACTGATTTATAAACATGTCCCTAAAATTTCACATTAGTTTGAGGTCTAGATTAGGAGTTATGCTCAATAGCGTAATTAGAAAGCCTTTTATTAATTAAACGGCATAATTAGCGTAAAGCCTATCTAAACCCAATTTTTGACACCAAACCTCTTACCCACTGATGTAATATAATATTTTGGGATTTTTTAAGATTTTTAATTATTTTTAAACTGATCATAACATAGGGTTATTACCTTGATTCGGTAATTGTCGATTATACCCTTTTCGTCTATAAAATGAGTTTTACTAATCATTTTGATACCAAACCTTTTTCTACTGATCTAATATGATAAATAAAATATTTTGAGCCTTCTGGAATAATAAAAATATCAGCCTTCCTTTGAAAACCCGGAAATGGCTCCAAATCGCCTTTTAAGCGTCTTTAACGCATAAGTATGTATCAAAACCATTTTATAAATATAAGACTTGATACCCTACTGTTATAACTTATTAAATTAAGTATTTTACTGATTATATCAGACCCAAAACTCAGATTTATATTTAAACTCTTTCATAACCTTTAAAATGACCAAAATACCCCTACGGGGCGTAATTTGAATTTAAATCCGTTATGGGCATAATAGAAGATATCTCACTGATGTCACAACATATTTAAGGCATATTAACTTAGGAAACTTGCATATGACTCATTTGGTTACTCGTTACGCACTTTTCGCGTTCGGATCGGCTTATGTAACTAGTTTGCATATATTAGCCGAAACGGGTCAAACCATATCGTTTTTACCTCAAAATCCAGAATGTTTTCAAGTTACCCATATTAAACAAGAATACAAGCTTTTCGGGTCAAAACCACATTCTAAACCGGTCTTCGCTTTCTCATGCATTTGCACGAGTCTTCCTTTTGAACACTAACCGGTCTAAGTCTAAGCTTAATTAAAGACCCGTTAGGATTCTAATAGGTTATTAAAAACCTTCCTTCCAGATTAGGAGGCCAGTAAAAGCTACGTGCACTTGCTGTATTTGATTTATACTTTTCTCAGGTAAATACTCTTAACTTATTTTCCCTATACGGGCTTGGGATACGGTATTATAATAATACCGCTTGGTCGGGTATGTAGTCATTTAAATCGTATTGTGATTGATGTACTTACATAACCTGTTTAATATGTATTATTTGGTGTATGGCCTTTGGGGGTTAAATGACCATGTCCCGGATATCCTTGGCATCATTCAAAGAAATGGCCACGACCTAAGCACGGGGTGTAGGCGTACACCTGACAGATGCATTATGTAAAAACTGGTAATCCACTTAGAGGAAATAATCGTTGTGGGCATTATACCTGTGGCGTGTCAGTTAATCTAGTCAGGCCCTACAAACCGGCCCTGATGGACGACAAATAAGTAAAATTGTATACAAGATTATATGCAAATAATTTTCCCAAGTTATAAAGGTATATTTGACAAAGCGCATTCAAATCAATTTTCAAACTCTTTTCAAAATGAGTCAGTTAAGTTGTATTTACCAGTGTAAACTGACGTATTTTCCAAAAAGGTTAAGTGCAGGTACTATACGTAATAGGCTGGCTACTCCAGGCATCAATAATCAAGTCTCGCAAGCTCTAGATGTCAAAGTCTGCTGAACAGTTTTCCTTTTTATTTGATCCACCTGTGGATCTGTTTCAACTATTTTGTGATACTTGATATTACAGTTTATTCAGTTGAAATGAATCTATCTTTTGCTTCCGCTGTGCATTTATATTTTGTGTTGTTTGACTATGATGGTATCAACTACGTCACGATACTCCCCACCGGGCCCACCGGTAATACGTGGAAATATCGGGGTGTGACAGGTTGGTATCAGAGCCAATACTGAGTGAATTAAACACTAGCTTTTTGTGTTTAATTTCAGTTACACAGTTGCACATTCTCGAGTCTAGACAAAGAACACAGGACTAATCCAAATTCGTTTTATTTGTCTTTTATTTGCTTCCTTTGTTATTTTCTGATTAGCCCATGCATGGGCAAGTCATTTCAGTTAGAAGTCCCGTTTAGGGCAACCATGTACCTATTTAAATTTTAATGGAACGGCTAGATTTAAAATATCATTCCTTTTATAAGATCTACCATTATAATAAAATGGCAAAATCTAAAATGGACAAAACCTAGCTCGTGTGTTATCTTAAGACAGGGCCGAGATGGTAGTTCCTCAATTAGATTTAGATCCTTGTTAACATCTCAATTTAGGATTGTTCTGTGTTAAATATCAAAAAAAAAAAAAATCTTAAAGGTAAAACCTGGCCTAAATGTTGTTGCAGACATGGCAAAGATGGTAAAACCTATTCAAAAGATTCAAATCCTTGTTAAACATCTGAAAGCATATTAACATGCTTGACAAAAATGATTCGATAAAATCACATAAGTCATTTCTAAATTAAGTTATTCTAAATTCCCTTGTTTATATAATCATCCCTTAAGGATGAAGTGCCCACAGGCTATAATTAACGTCCTCGGGGACTAAAGACAGTGGTAGCCTACAACTCCCTGTCAAGAAAAGGTAATGAACTTTGATTCAAACCTTAATGTCTCGATTCCATAAAACCTGGGCTTATAAATTAAACTTGTCTACGTGACTAGGCCTTTGGTGCTACTATTAACTTATAATTTAGGGTTATGATATAGATCCTGAATAATTAGATACTTAACAAATTAACCAAATATGGTCTATGTTTACCATGGTTAATGAATTGCCATAAAAGACAATTCCATAATAAACTCCCAAATAAATTATTGTCAATATCTTATGAAACAGTTCAAACTACATGGCTGACTCGGATGAGATCAACAGTCACCCAAGGGAGGATCATGATAATACCCGAATTAACATAGCGGGTGCAGAACTGCAAGCATTAATAGACAATGTTGTTACAAAAGCTATAGAGCAGCAGTATAATGAATATAGCGGGACTCGAAGTAGGACCCTATCCGCACTGCATTCCAAGCCTAAGACTCATTCAGAGGCTCACAGCAAGCCGCCCTATAAGAAAGACGAGCCAAAGAAAGATGATGAACGACACTCCTCAAACCAAAACAGTGTTCCATCCAAAGAGATAGTATTTGATAACAAACCACGTACCAAGTCCTGTACTTATAAGTACTTTGTTTCCTGCAAACCCCGGGATTTCACTGGGGAAAAAGGGGCAATTGATTGTATGACTTGGTTAGATGAAATGGACACAGTAGTTGACATCAGCGGTTATGCTGAGAGGGATGTAGTGAAGTATGTATCCCAATCGTTCAAGGGAGAGGCACAGCGTGGTGGAAGTCTCTCATTCAAGCTGCTGGAAAGATCCCGCTCTACAATCTGACATGGGATCAGTTTGTTGCTCTCATTAAGGAGAATTATTGCCCGCAGCATGAGGTCGAAAGGATTGAATCAGATTTCTTATCATTGGTGATGAAGAATCTGGATTGCCAAGCTTACCTCACCAGTTTCAACACCCTGTCTTGGCTAGTTCCGTATCTGATAACACCAGAACCCAAGCGAATTGCTCGCTTCATTGGGGGTTTGGCCCCAGAGATAAAAGCTAATGTTAAGGCATCTAGACCTGCTACCTTTAGGTCAGCAGCTGATCTAGCTCTGTCTCTTACCTTGGATGCGGTCAGGCTAAGATCGCTCAAGAATTCTGAAGAAAGTAAGAGAAAGCGTGAGGATGATAACTCACGAAGATCTGAGAAGAAGCACAAAGGTAATACGGACCACAAGAAAGAGTCTGGGTCCAACAAAGGTAATCAGCAGACTGAGGAAAAGCCAAAGTGCGTGACTTGCCAAAAACGCCACTTTGGAAAATGCAGGCTTGAGGCCAAGTCTCAATCACGATCACCTGCATGTGGGTTATGCAAGTCTAAAGAGCACAAGACGATAGAGTGCAAGAAGATAAAAGATGCCACGTGCTACAACTGCAATGAGAAAGGGCATATCAAGACCAACTGCCCTAAATACGCCAAGAAGCCTGAAGAGGTCAAGAAGACCAATGCAAGGGTCTTCCGGATGAATGCAAGGGTCTTCCGGATGGATGCAAAGGAAGTTGTTCAGGACGACAATGTGATCACAGGTACCTTCCTCATAAATAATGCTTATGCAAGAGTGCTATTTGATTCAGGAGCTGATAAGTCGTTTGTAGATAATAAGTTTTGTAAGTTGCTGAATTTACCTGTTAAAACCCTAAGTGTGAAATATGAGGTTGAATTAGCCGATGGAACCAGAGAAACCGCATCAACCGTGTTAGATGGATGTGTTATATCCATTAGGAACCACTCTTTTCCATTGTCCTTACTTCCTTTGAAGTTAGCCGGTTTTGATATAGTTATAGGCATGGATTGGTTATCTCATAACCAAGCCCAGATCGTCTGCAATAAGAAGCAAGTAGTGATTAAGACTCCGTCTGGTGAGTCACTTACCATTCAGGGAGATACCCAGTATGGACTGCCTGAGCACGTGTCTATGCTCAAGGCATCTAGATGTTTGAAGAAGGGTTGTGTCATTTATATGGCACAGGTAACTATTGATGAGCAGAAGCCTAAGGTTGAAGATATTCCCGTCATTTTTGAATACCCTGAAATTTTTCCTGAAGAACTACCTGGTTTACCACCAGATAGGCAAGTAGAATTCAAAATTGACATCATCCCCGGAGCAGCACCTGTTGCGAGGGCACCTTATAGGTTGGCACCAACAGAGATGAAGGAATTGAGGACGCAGCTAGATGATTTGCTAGCCAAAGGTTTCATTAGACATAGTTCGTCTCCTTGGGGAGCGCTAATCCTATTTGTAAAAAAGAAGGATGGGTCGATGCGTCTGTGCATCGATTACCGTGAGCTTAATAAGGTCACTATCAAGAATAGATATCCTTTGCCCAGGATCGACGATCTGTTCGATCAATTACAAGGGGAAAGCTACTTTTCTAAGATTGATTTAAGGTCAGGCTATCATCAACTGAAGGTTAAAGATGAAGATGTACACAAGACTGCATTTAGGACTCGTTATGGTCATTACGAGTTCCTAGTAATGCCTTTTGGACTCACTAATGCCCCAGCCGCATTCATGGATCTCATGAACCGCGTCTGCAAGCCTTACATGGATAAATTTGTCATCGTCTTCATCGATGATATTCTTATTTACTCAAAGAGTCAAGCTGACCATGAGAAGCACCTCCATTGCATTCTGAAACTGCTTCATCGAGAAAAGCTCTACGCCAAATTCTCTAAGTGTGAATTTTGGCTTCGTGAAGTCCAATTTCTTGGACATGTGGTTAGTGAACGCGGAATCCAGGTAGATCCCGCTAAGGTTGAAGTTGTCATGAATTGGCAAGAGCCGAAGACGCCCACAGAGGTTCGCAGCTTCTTGGGATTGGCAGGATATTACAGGCATTTCTTTGAAAAATTTTCAAGGATTGTTGCACCCCTAACTTCTTTGACTAGGAAGAATATTAAGTTCGACTGGGGACCGAAGCAACAAGAATCCTTTGATATCCTTAAGCAGAAGCTAAGCAATGCACCAGTGTTGACATTGCCTGAAGGGATTGAAGAATTCGTGGTATACTGTGATGCATCACACACCGGTATGGGATGTGTGCTTATGCAGAAAGGCAAGGTCATTGCCTATGCTTCTCGACAGTTAAAGGTGCACGAAAAGAACTACACCACTCATGACTTGGAGTTGGGTGCTGTTGTGTGTTGCACTAAAACTTTGGAGGCACTACTTGTATGGAACCAAGTGTGTGATCTATTCTGATCACAAGAGCCTTCAACATATGTTCAACCAAAAGGACTTGAACATGAGGCAACGACGTTGGATGGAAACTTTGAATGATTATGACTGTGAGATAAGATACCATCCCGGCAAGGCGAATGTAGTAGCCGATGCCTTGAGTCGAAAGGAAAGAGTGAAGCCTATAAGAATCAATGCCAAGAGCATTGAGATAAAGAATGGTTTGAATGAAAGGTTGTTAGCTGCGCAGAAGGAAGTTGTACTACAAGCTAACTATCCTGATGAAAAGCTAGGAATAACTGAAGAACAGTTATCCTATGGCAAGGACGGAATTCTGAGGTTAAACGGACGAATATGGGTTCCTGTTTATGGCGGACTTCGGGATGTTATCCTCCAGGAAGCCCACAGTTCTAAATACTCCGTTCATCCTGGAGCTGACAAGATGTACCAGGATCTGAAAGCAAATTTTTGGTGGATAGGCTTGAAGAAGTCTATAGCTGCCTATGTAGCTAAATGTTTGACGTGTGCGCAAGTCAAAGCTGAACATCAGAAGCCGTCAGGTTTGCTACAACATCCTGAACTTCCCACGTGGAAGTGGGAAATGGTGACAATGGACTTTATCACTAAGTTACCAAAGGCAAAGAAAGGAAATGTTACTATATGGGTGATAGTAGATAGACTGACTAAGTCAGCACATTTCCTACCCATTAAGGAGACCTACAGCTCTGACATGTTAGCCCAATTGTACGTAGATAAGATTGTATCCCTGCATGGCGTACCAGTGTCTATTATCTCTGACAAAGATACTAGATACACATCACATTTTTGGAAAAGTTTCCAACAATCTTTGGGCACGCGCTTAAATTTTAGTACGGCTTACCATCCTCAGACGGACGGGCAGAGTGAGCGTACAATCCAAACATTGGAAGACATGCTTCGTGCATGTGTGATTGACTTAGGTGGTAGTTGGGATAACCACCTGCCATTAATCAAATTCTCTTATAACAATAGCTATCATACAAGCATTAAGGCTGCGCCTTTCGAGCCCTTGTACGGTAGAAAGTGCAGAACACCCGTATGTTGGGCGGAAGTTGGAGATGTCCAACTGACAGGACCTGACATAGTCTTTGAAATGACGGACAAGATTGTCCAGATTCGTGACCGCCTAAAAGCTGCCAGAGATAGGCAGAAAAGCTACGCAGATTTAAAGCGTAAACCTCTGAAATTCGAGGTAGGTGACAAAGTGTTGCTTAAAGTATCACCCTGGAAGGGAGTGATGAGGTTCGGTAAGAAAGGTAAGTTAAGTCCAAGGTACATAGGACCATTCGAGATCATCGAATGTGTCGGATCCGTTGCTTATAAGTTAAACTTACCAGAAGAGCTCAGTGGTATTCACAATGTATTCCACATCTGCAATCTGAAGAAATGTCTAACTGATGAATCGCTAGTCATACCACATACGGATGTGCATATAGATGAGAGCTTGAAATTTGTGGAAAAACCTGTGTCGATTGAAGATCGACAGGTTAAGAAGCTTCGAAGGAAACAAGTACCGATCGTAAAAGTAAAATGGGATGCCCGTAGAGGTCCCGAGTACACGTGGGAGGTAGAGTCCACAATGAAAGAAAAATACCCTCATTTATTTTAGTAAATCTCGAGGTCCAGATTTCTTTTAAGGGGGTGAGGATGTAACACCTCGAAATTTCATGTCCAAAATTATAACGACACGTGTCATGAACTTTAAACGTGTAAAGGATTTCTTTGGAAGGACTAAAGTTGACAAACAAAGAAAGTACGTGAATGTAAGGGTTCAAAGTGCCAACAATGTTTAAATATATCTTTCAATAACCCTACATGATGTTTATACCCTTAAACGAATAAATCATGGATCATACGAAGCTAATTGTAAAAGAAAGTGAGAAATTACAAACTACAGGGCTAAATGTGTCAACATGTTTAAAGTATACCTCTGAGTGACCCTTTAGCAAACCCGAAGCTTTGTAATGACTAATTATACTCACGAGAATAAGTGATAAAAATTTCACAAGGTTTCGATTCCGTATGAGAAAGTTATGCTATCATTCGTATGCGAGGGGTTAAAAGCGTCGACGTTGATAATTAAGGCTTTTCGAGTGACCATAAAGTTGACCAAGGTCTTCACAAAGATTGGTTATGTCTTGGAGTCCTTAGAAATCAATTTAGGTGGCTCAAAGTGCAAAACAAAAGGTTAAAACAACTTTTATATGGACCAGCGACCAAAACAACAATTTCTGAAAATTGAAATCAGGTCAGAAGGGGCGTCGCGTGACGCGTAGGGTCCTTAGGGGACCTACACGTCATGCGAGGGGTCTTCTGATGCAGAAAACATTGGCAGGTGCATGTCCAGCCGGTTACACCGCCTCAATTCACCATTTCTTGATTCTAGGGGCTTGTTTAATGTCTTAGAAGGGCCTAGGGACACTTGGAATGATCCCATAACATCCATAGACTTTGTTTGGCATGATCTTGTGGGATTAAAGTCCCTATATAAGAAGTTCTATGTTGCACCATTTGATCACATTCACTTGCAAGCTCACAACTTCACTTCTGGAGTATTTTGGAGCTCAAGACTCATTCCTAGTGATCATTAGTCGTGCTTAGGACCTTGGTAAGTATTCTTAACCTTCCTTAATTCAGTTTTGCTTAGTTTATTAGCTTAAAGTCAAACCGTCGTAATTAAGGTTTGACTTCGTCATTAATCTTAATTTGTCCAGTCATATTACAAATTGAAAGTACCTATGAGTTGGTAATTATGTGGGCAGTAAACCCTTAAAAGGGCACCCTCTGATCGTCACTCTAAGTAGGACAATTGTCGGGTCAAACTTGATCTTAAAAAGTCAACAGGAAGCAATTTTGCAAATAAACACATAATTAGCAATGTAGAAGCTATGCAACCTGATTTATCATTAACATAACTTGGTAATTAATGTAAGAACATGTCTAAACATGTTCAACTCGACAATTTTCAGTTTAGGCTCGGTTCGGGACCGAAAGTCGCATAGTTTGACTTCTGCTTTGACTTTCAGTTCTGACCCGTTTAAGCATGTTTTAAAAATTCCTTAGAGCTTCGTTAGGACCAGCTTGTATGATATTATAACCCTCTGCGATTATAATACTTGACTCGTTGATTGTCCGATGTTTCCGTTAAATGCCTAATGTTGACCAATATGCCCATTTGACCCTAAAACGAGAATTTTGTAAATGTGAAAGGACAATAATCTTTGTTACTGATTTATAAACTTGTCCCTAAAATTTCACATCAGTTTGAGGTCTAGATTAGGAATTATGCTCAATAGCGTAATTAGAAAGCCTTTTATTAATTAAACGGCATAATTAGCGTAAAGCCTATCTAAACCCAATTTTTGACACCAAACATCTTACCCAATGATGTAATATAATATTTTGGGATTTTTGAAGATTTTTAATTATTTTTAAACTGATCATAACATAGGGTTATTACCTTGATTCGGTAATTGCCGATTATACCCTTTTCGTCTATAAAATGAGTTTTACTAATCCTTTTGATACCAAACCTTTTTCTACTGATCTAATATGATAAACAAAATATTTTGAGCCTTCTGGAATAATAAAAATATCAGCCTTCCTTTGAAAACCCAGAAATGGCTCCAAATCGCCTTTTTAAGCGTCTTTAACGCATAAGTATATATCAAAACCATTTTATAAATATAAGACTTGATACCCTACTGTTATAACTTATTAAATTAAGTATTTCACTGATTACATCATACCCGAAACTCAGATTTATATTTAAACTCTTTCATAACCTTTAAAATGACCAAAATACCCCTACGGGGCGTAATTTGAATTTAAATCCGTTATGGGCATAATAGAAGATATATCACTGATGTCACAACATATTTAAGGCATATTAACTTAGGAAACTTGCATATGACTCATTTGGTTACTCGTTACGCACTTTTCGCGTTCGGATCGGCTTATGTAACTAGTTTGCATATATTAGCCGAAACGGGTCAAACCATATCGTTTTCACCTCAAAATCCAGAATGTGTTCAAGTTATCCATATTAAACAAGCATACAAGCTTGTCGGGTCAAAACCACATTCTAAACCGGTCTTCGCTTTATCATGCGTTTGCACCAGTCTTCCTTTTGAAAACTAACCGGTCTAAGTCTAAGCTTAATTAAAGACCCATTAGGATTCTAATAGGTTATTCAAAACCTTTGTTCCAGATTCGGAGCCCAGTAAAAGGTACGTGCACTTGCTGTATTTGATTTATACTTTGCTCAGGTAAATACTCCTAACTTATTTTCCCTATACGGGCTTGGGATACAGTATTATAATAATACCGCTTGGTCGGGTATGTAGTCATTTAAATCGTATTGTGATTGATGTACTTACATAACCTGTTTAATATGTATTATTTGGTGTATGGCCTTTGGGGGTTAAATGACCATGTCCCGGATATCCTTGGCATCATTCAAAGAAATGGCCACGACCTAAGCACGGGGTGTAGGCGTACACCTGACAGATGCATTATGTAAAAACTGGTAATCCACTTAGAGGAAATAATCCTTGTGGGCATTATACCTGTGGCGTGTCAGTTAATCTAGTCCGGCCCTACAAACCGGCCCTGATGGACGACAAATAAGTAAAACTGTATACAAGATTATATACAAATAATTTTCCCAAGTTATAAAGGTATATTTGACAAAGTTTTTAAACTTGTGGAAATTGATATCTCAGAAGTGAACAACAATTCGTTTCTTTCAAAACCGAAAAAATCCTTTGTTAAACAACCATTGACAAACAACCCGGGAAAGAAAAATGAAAGGGTGGGTAACAATGGTAATAACAAGAGACATGGTAACAATTACAAAAAGAAAGGAGTTGGTTTTGAGAAGCAAATGACTAAGAAAGAAGTTAAGCCAAAAGAAAAATTGAGTGAAGTGTTTGTGGCTGGTAATAACACAGAAGTCGAAAAGGATTATATCTTTAGTAAGCAAGCAATTGACGATTTTATTGCAGCCAAAAAGATAAGAGACGAGACCAACAGATCCACTTTTGTTGAATATGACAAAAGAATCTGTTATCGATGCAATGAAATCGGTCACATGGCCAAACAATGTGTCAAAAAGATAATAAAACCAGTCTTCCATAAACCAAAACCAAAAATTTCAAATGATGTTAAGGGAAAATCACCTATGGTATCCCCCGTGCGTATTCTTAAACGCGGTGAATCATTGAAGTCAGAGGACAAACCAAAATCAACTTTTGAAATTGGTGAATCTTCAAAATCACAAAAGACTTCAAATGTTTATCCTAAAAAAAAGACTTCTCAAAGTCAATCATGGGTGGAGAAACCTAAACATTCTTTTGAGGAAAAGAAAATGGAAGAAGTTTTAAAATCTGAACCAAAAGTTCTTGCAACCAATGATGAGAAAATTGAGTTTGAGTTGAATAAGTTAATTGAAGAATTCCCACCTATCAAGGAAGGAGCTCTAAAATCAAAACCGGAACCTGATGTTCCAAATGTTGTTTTTAACATTCCAAAAGTTGACAAAGTAGCTCATGATAATGTTTTTGGTAGTATACCAAATGTTGAAAAATCTTGGGTATCATTGTTTAAGTAAATGTCTTTTGATGTGTGCAGGGGATTCCAAGGTCTATCATTTCTAAATGGATAATGGATAGCGGCGCCTCAAGGCACACGACAGGGATGTTAGCATTGCTTTACGACGTCAGATCAATCAATGGAGGTTATGTCGGGTTTGCTGGAACTCAAGGTGGAAGAATTGTTGGTGAAGGAATTCTTACTAATGGGATTGTGTCATTTGATAAAGTGAACTACATTGCTGAGTTAAAAAACAATATGTTGAGCATCTCTCAGATTTGTGACAAGTCGTTCACTGTTCATTTTAAAAAAGATGAATGTCTGATTCTTAAACCAGGGTTTAAGATACCCGAAGAAATGGTGTTGATGCGCGCTCCTCGTGAAAACGATCTTTATGTACTAGACATGGGCGTTGCAACAACAACAGATAAAAAGGCTCAATGATTTGTGAGTAAGACGAAGGCAACTGAAAAAGAATCCATCATGTGGCATCGTAAAATGGGTCATATTCACGTGAGAAAGATGAACTTTTTAGTTCATAATGATCTTGTGGAAGGTGTTAATTTAAAAAGCTTCCATCTTAATGATGACTGTATTGAATGCAAGAAATGGAAGCAGACGAAGAAATCACACCCGAAAAATCTCTTGAACTCCATCAGATTACCGCTCGAAAGACTCCATATCGATCTTTTCGGACCAGTAAATGTGAAAAGCATAAGTGGAGATCTATATTGTTTAGTTGTTACTGACGACTTTACAAGATTTTCCTGGGTGATGTTTCTAGAGAGAAAAGACGAAACGTTTGATTCTTTGATGAGACTATTCAAAAAGATGGAGAATCTTTACAAACTGCCGATTAGACGTATTCGAAGCGACAATGGCACTGAATTCAAGAACAACCGTATGCTCGAATTCTGCAACGATAAGGGCATTCTTCATGAATTCAGCGCACCGTATACTCCTCAACAAAACGGTGTCGCTGAAAGAAAAAATCATACGTTGATCGAAACAGCTCGTACGATGTTAGCAGATTCGAAATTACCGGTATATTTTTGGAGTGAAGCGGTTGCCACGGCATGTTACACGCTCAATCGAGTTCTTACGGTGAAGAAGTACAAGAAAACTTGTTTTGAATTGCTTCATCTTTACAAACCAAATCTGAAATACTTAGAACCATTTGGATCACCATGTACATTCATTGATCCAGACGGTAAATTTGGTGCAAAAGCTAATGAAGGTTTTTTTGTAGGTTACGCTAGTCCGTTGAAGAGAGTTTTTGTTCCGAGTTTGGGAAATATCATACAAGTTCAACACGTTGACTGTCAAAGCTTTACCGCTCCGAATCAACTTCCCGGAAACAGGTTGCTATTTGATTACGAAAATCTATGGGAGTCATTCCATTTACCAACAGAGCCAAACGAAGAGGAACTGGCGTTCTTATACCAACAACAGCAGTCTCTTTCACAAGATCAAATGCCGAGACCGTTGGTAGTTTCCTCGCCCACCGAGGGTTCAAATGATCATGAGGCTGGTCCTAGTGGAACTGCACATGTACCCTCAGATGAAATAGCTCCAATATTTGACCAATCTGACGACTCAGAATCGGAAACCGATCTGATTTATGACGAGGAACCAAATATTGCGACTTCAAATGATATTGATCACACGGATGATCAGAATATAACAAATTTGCAATCGGAAGTGAGCGTACCAGATACAGTCATGCCAAGAACGTTATCTTACCATCCGCCAGAACAAATCATTGGTGACCTTCAAAGCGGCGTGAAAACCCGCGAACAAATAAACAAAGGGCTTACATGTTTTTATTCCTCTGTTGCACCTTTACAAGAAGAATTCTCATTGAAATGTTTTATCTCGCAGGTAGAGCCGAAAACATACAAAGAAGCATTGACCGAAGAGAGTTGGGTAAATGCAATGCAAGAGGAGTTACAACAGTTTGAAAAGCTTGGAGTGTGGAGGTTGGTTGATCTCCCGGAAAATCAGAAGTTGATCAAGACCAAGTGGGTCTTCAAATGTAAAAGAGATGATAGAGGGGTTATAGTAAGGAACAAAGCATGGTTGGTAGTCCAAGGATTTAGTCGGCAAGAAGGGATTGACTTTACTGAAGTATATGCTCCCGTTGCTCGACTTGAGGCAATCAGAATCTTCTTGGCATTCGCTTCATGGAAGGGATTCAAGGTCTACCAACTGGATGTCAAATCTGCATTCCTCTATGGCAAGATTAAAGAAGAAGTGTATGTCGGTCAATCACCGGGTTTTATCGATCCTGTACACAAAGACAAGGTGTATCTACTCGACAAGGCGTTATACGGATTACATCAGGCCCCGAGAGCCTGGTATGAGACGCTTTCCCAGCATCTGCTGACCAACGGGTTCACCAGAGGGACTGGATAGTACCCTGTTCACTAAAGAGGTTGCAGGACATCTACTCATCGTGCAGATTTACGTGGATGATATAATTTTTGGATCAACGAACGATGAGTTGTGTAAAGAGTTTGAGAAGGTTATGAAGAAGAAGTTTGAAATGAGTTCAATGGGGGAGATGAAGTTCTTTCTCGGGCTTCAAGTTGAGCAAGTGCCCGATGGAATCTTCATACACCAGACCAAGTATGTGAATGATGTGTTGGAGAAATTCAATATGTCCGAATCATCTCCCATATCAACCCCTGGCTACGAATTATGGCATATGTCCGGATGAAAGTGGTGAGAAAGTGGATGAAACGCTTTATCGGTCAATCATAGGATCGCTAATGTATTTGACAGCATCACGACCGGACATCATGTATCCAACTTGCCTCTGCGCCCGGTACCATTCAAGTCCCAGAGCATCACACATGACGATAGTGAAGAGGATTTTACGGTATCTCAAAGGTTGCCTAAGCACCGGCTTGTGGTATCCCCGATCCGGTGACTTCTCTCTTACTGGATACTCTGACTCTGACTTCGGGTGTTGTAAGTTGAACGCTAAGTCCACAACTGCTGGTTGCCAGTTCTTCGGGACTTGGCTAATCACTTGGCAGTGTAAGAAACAAACCACAGTTGCTCTCTCGACTTGTGAGGCTGAATACGTTTCGGCTTCCAGCTGTTGTTCTCAGATCCTCTGGATCCAACAGCAAATGAGGGACTATGGTCTGCAATTCTTAGAAACACAAATTTTTGTGGACAATGAGGCAGCCATTAATATCACTAAAAATCCAGTTCAACACTCTAAAACAAAACATATTGAGATTCGACATCATTTTATTCGAGATTGCTACGAGAAAAAATTGATTCGAATTGATTATATTCACACCGATGATCAGAGAGCTGATTTTTACACAAAACCCTTTGATAAAACAAGATTTAATTATCTTTTAAAATTGAACGGGTTAAATAATTTGTTTTCTGGAAGGGTGGTAGAGTGGGTGGCCGAGGCGGACGGCGATCAGAAGTGATCTGCGTCTTGTTGTCATGTTTTCTGTACAGTTTCTTTACTGCTTTTGATAAAACCAAAAACACAAAAATCTGTTTTTGATTTTAGGGGAAGAAAGTTTATAGAAAATACAAAAACATGATAAAATTTCATAAATGCAAAAACATTGAAAAGACAAAAAGAGTTTTGTTGTGAAAAAGAGGAAATGATAGTACATCAGTAGACAATCACAGCATGCTAAAGAATTGGAAAGTTAAAATGTGATAAACGGTCCCACTGATGATATGCCAGTAGGTTTTTACACATTCAGTAGATTGTTTTCGAGATATAAACCTGGCTCTGATACCACTTGTAGGATCGAGGAATCGTCCAATACGAGTCAATCTGAGTCAAATCTGGTCTCTAGAAAGGCGGAATCAGACTAGAAACTGTCAATCAGTGTTAGAATAGGAGTAGAAGAGTAGAAAGTCACTTTAAACATGTTTTCCATTCATATAAAACGTTTTCGTACAGAGAGAATTGGACAGCACTTCATGGCAAGATTCTCTGGAAAGTTACAAATGAAAAACACAACTGACCTATTTATAGGTTCTCCAGTTCGCATGAGTTAACAAACCCACTTCGCACGAACTGGAAACATCCAGTTCGTGCGACCTGACCTAACATACATCAGTTCGTGCGAACTGGATATAAAACACAGAAACTTTACATTTTGACCTTTAATACATATAACTGACACGACATAGACTGATGGCATAGGCGATAGACATTATGCATCAACAATCAAGTCACAGTACGAGAAGAAGACATTGCAAAGACCGCATTTATAACCCGATATGGACATTAGGAGTTCCTAGTTATGTCCTTTGGGCTGACAAACGCTCCAGCAACGTTTATGGATCTTATGAACCGGGTATGCCGACCCATGCTAGATAAATCCGTGATCGTGTTCATAGATGATATTCTAGTTTATTCGCGGAGCGAGGCTGAGCATGCGAGGCACTTGCGGGAAGTGCTTGAAATTCTCCGTGAAGAAAAACTTTATGCAAAATTCTCAAAGTGCGCCTTTTGGCTCAGAGAGGTGCAGTTTCTGGGTCACGTGATAAATTCGAAAGGTATTTTAGTTGATCCGAAGAAGATTGAGGCCGTAATGAAATGGGTTACCCCAAAAAATCCAACCGAAATAAGAAGTTTTCTAGGCCTCGCGGGGTATTATAGAAGATTCATACAGGATTTCTCGAAGATAGCGTTACCCTTAACGAAACTGACGAGGAAGAAAGAGAAGTTTGTGTGGGGTGAAGAACAGGAAGAAGCCTTTCGAAAGTTAAAGGAGAAATTGTCGAGTCCCCCGGTCTTAACGCTACCAGATGGAACAGAGGACCTGGTTGTTTATTCAGATGCCTCACAACAAGGTTTAGGGTGTGTTTTGATGCAAAGAGGAAAGGTAGTCGCCTATGCCTCACGACAATTAAAACCACATGAAGTAAACTACCCAACCCACGATTTAGAATTGGCAGCGGTAGTGTTTGCCTTAAAGATTTGGAGGCACTATCTATATGGTACAAGATGTACAATCTACTCGGATCATAAAAGCCTCAAGTATTTATTCGAACAAAGAGATTTGAATATGAGGCAGCGGAGATGGCTGGAACTTATTAAAGACTATGACTGCACCATCCTTTATCACCTGGGGAAGGCAAACGTCGTAGCGGATGCATTAAGTCGAAAAGAGTATCCACCTCCGATCCAAATAAAGTCCATGAGGATGATAGTTACACCTCGCCTTCTTGATACGATTCGAGACGCTAAAATAAAGTCACTAAAGGCAGGAGACCCAAAGAGAGAGAGAGAACGAAAGGTATAGCCGAAAAATTTGAAGAAAACTCGATCGGGCTCAAAACGAGATTCGGTCGAATTTGGATGCCACGGTTTTGCGAAGCCAAGACTGCATTACTCGAGGAAGCTCATAAGTCACGGTATTCGGTCCATCCCGGGGCAACAAAAATGTACCGGGACTTGAAGACCAATTATTGGTGGCCGGGTATGAAACGCGATATTGTTATGTATGTCGCGAAATGCTTAACATGCTCCCAAGTGAAGGCAGAACATCAAAAACCATACGGGGAATTACAACCATTGGAAATTCCGGTATGGAAATGGGAGGAAATAACGATGGATTTGGTGACCAAGCTTCCTAAAACGAAAAAGGGGCATGATACAATATGGGTAATCGTAGACCGACTTACAAAAAGTGCCCATTTTCTACCTATCCGAGAGGCTTACTCTTCTGAGATAATGGCGGAGATCTATATGAATGAGATCATATCTCAACACTGGGTGTCCGTGTCAATCGTCTCAGACCGGGATACTAGATTTACCTCTCGTTACTGGCAGAAGTTTCATGAGAGTGTGGGCACGAAGTTACACATAAGCACCGCCTATCACCCTCAGACTGATGGTCAGTTAGAAATAACCATTCAAACACTTGTCAATATGTTGAGAGCGTGTGCCTTAGACTTTGGGGGAAGTTGGGATGACCATTTACCACTAGTGGAATTCTCTTATAATAATAGTTACCATAGTGGCATTCAAATGGCTCCTTACGAATTACTATACGGGAGAAAATGTAGGACTCCCGTATGTTGGGGTGAAGTAGGGCAAAGGGAGCTTGCGCCAAGTGATTTAATAGCGGTGACAAATGAAAAGATTGATTTGATTAGAGCTTGTCTGAAAGCAGCTCAAGATAGGCAAAAAGCTTATGCGGACAAGAGAAGGCGTCCTATCGAGTTTCAAGTCGGAGATTATGTTTTGCTAAAGGTATCTCCATGGAAGGGTATAATCCATTTTCGTAAACGGGGTAAATTAGGTCCTTGTTATATTGGACTGTTTAAAATTTTGGCTCGAGTCAGAAAGGTTGCATATCGTTTACAATTACCGTCTGCACTAGACGGGATTCACAATACCTTCCACGTGTCGCAGTTGAGAAAGTGTCTTGCGGATGAAACAGCGTTAGTACCTCTTGACGACATTGAATTGGACGAGGGGTTAAATTATGTCGAAAGACCGATAGCCATTAAAGACGCTAAGGTAAAGAACCTTCGCAACAAAGCCGTTAGACAAGTGTTGGTCCAATGGCAACACCGAAAGGGGTCGGAACTTACATGGGAAGCGGAAGATGAAATGCGGAGGCACTACCCTTTTCTCTTCGGTATGTAATTGTTTAATTCGTTATATGGGGGGTATACTTGTAACACCCCAAAAATGTTTAATGTAAAAATAAATAAAAATAAATAAAGCACTTAACATAGTTAATGAAACATGGAAAAAATTAGTTAAGTGATGGCAAGGGGCTAATTAAAAGAAGTAAAACACAAGAAGGGTTAAACTTGGGCAAAACCTAAGTTAGAAGTATTAGGAGGTAAAAACCCCAAAACACACACTCTGGTGTGTTGTGGAGATCGACCAGGGCAAAAGAAAAACAAGGGTTTCCCTTGTTCTTGCTAATTCAATCAATTGACTAAGGATTTCAAGGCTAATCAGTTGCACGACTCAAATTTTTCAATCATCTACACATACTTAGTAAAGTGGTAAGTTAAATTTCTCGATTTGATGAATTATATGAAATGGGTTTCAACCCAATCATGAGTTTGTGGTATAATTTGTGTAAGTTGGGTGTTAGGGTTACTCCCTAGAGTAGAAATCATGTTTGATTTTAAGCCAATTGAAAGATTATTATATAAACTCACCTTATAAGAATGTAATATGAATAGGATGATCAAAGTTCATACAATTTTTTGAAGACTTGAACTATGATGTTTGTGTAATGCTTGAAATCGTAGCTAAGTGTGATGTAGGATGAAATATTGTTAGGAATTAGGTTGATTGTTAATAAGTTATGTGAAGGATTAGAGAAATCATGCTTTAAAAGCTTTTACATAATCTTTCACAAATGCGAAACCCGCCAAGTGCTCGATGAAATGCTTAAAAGAATATTTATGTGAAATTCGGAAAGAATTGTGATAATGTTCCTACATGATAAATTATATAAATGATGAAATGATGTTCGAATGGACTAAATGATAGAACGAATATGTTAATGTAGGCGTGAAGGAAGAAGGTTCCAACACTAGGAAATCAGAAGGCTCACAAGATCGAGGTATGTTAGTTTACATGTACATGTCTAGCTTATTGTTTGTGCGTACTAATTCTAATTGTCACTTGTTGTTTATGCCAAAATATGACAACGGTAGTTCATGGAAGTTGAGTAGTGAATAATATGATTTGATTTGTATGGATTATGAAAATGGAAATTTTTGAAGAAGAACGCATCATTACCGGTTCGACCTAGACGAACCAGTTAATGGAAAGTTATGAATGAAAGAAATAAAGTATTGCTCAATCCGTCATGTGCGGTTTGAGGTGTATGCGTAAGAATGTAAGGAATGCATTCGTTCGTCTTGAACGAGCCTAATGGAAGTTATGTCATGAATGTTAATGTCCGTCTTTAACGGACATGTAATGAATGGAATGTTTTGCCTCTACTAGAGGCAAGTATGTATTGAACCATTTCAACTTTGGATGTGCAAAATAAATGATGTAAAGTTATTTTAGAGATGAATTGGTTTATTAAATAAGGATGTTAATATCGACGGACTAACTCATTTGATTGTTGTTAAATGTAGGTAAAACCTCAACTTAGGCGACTTGGCGATTTGGAGCGAACACACATATGAAGCTTGCCTTTAAGCGCTTCCGCTACTTTTAGTAATTATGTCTATGGTCAAAAAGTGTTTTGATGTAACTAGTTTTAGTTTATTAACTAAACTTTTGAAGTCAACTTGTTGGGTCTTTTAAGTGTTTCTAGATGTTGGTAGTATTTAAAGGTTATGCAATGGTTTTGTTTAGTATTTTGCAAGTAGTAACAATTTACTTGTTATTGAGTTGGTCAAAACAGGGTTATGATTATGAAGAACGATCTACTACAATTGTTTCTCTTTGCACAAGGCCTTCGACCTTTGAACCTACTTCCTTCTGAGTCAACCATGTTACACGGGAAATCTTAACAATCATGAAGAACGAAACTGCAAAGCAAAGTCATTGTCAAAACACAACAATAAACCATTGTCATAAAATATTTTTAACATATTTTTAACTATTTCACAGCTTTGAAGAAATTAAGAAAGATGAACAAGAGAAGATACCCACACTGAATATTTTTTGCATGAATGTGATGATTAGATTTTGCATGAATAAAAGATTGGTGCTGGATCTTGCTTACAAAAAGAAAGGGGGTATTTCTTCTTTAAAACCACCCAATCATCATCAGTAGTAACAACTTCTTCAACTTGCTTTTTCTTATCTCCCCACAGTTGTTGAGAAATGTAAGGACCTGCAAAAATGTCCCAAAATGAACCGTAAGTGAAAACCCGGACCCCTGAAACCCTAATCCATATCAAAAATCAAGAAAAAATCAAATTTCTGGTTTCAGGCGGGCCGCGTAAACCTTAAGATAAGGTTATGCGGGCCGCGTCAAACTTAAGTTGACCGGATAAGCGTTACAGTCCACGTGGCAGCTACGTGGCGACCCTACTCGTGAGCAACCAGACCTACACGTAGACTAGGGACCCACGCGGGCCGCGTAAAGGTCAAGCTAGGGTTTACGCGGGCTGCATAAAACCCAAATTCAGGCTATAAATTGCTGGTGCATGGGACTTGCTTCTGTGCTCGAAAGTTTCAATAAAAAACGAACGAAACTGCTTAAATTCGAAGTTTTATATAGGGAAACGCTGCTACGATTACAGGGTATTAACTCGATCACTGATATGATTCAATGTCCGATTGATTGAAACCAATCCGATGGATGTTTAAGTGCTGCCCATATTTGGGCTATGCCTTTGTCATTCGTCGTGAGGGTTTTGATTTCGTGAGTTATCGTAAATGTTGTATTAAGTTACTTACCTAGTTTCGTATGCATTACTATTTAATTTAGGTTATCAGGCTAATCAGTAGGCTAAACTCTGCCCAACTAAACTTGCAAGGTGAGTCATTCTTCTTTTTACCAAATTATTTCCAAAACCCTATTTATTTTCAAAGTTATAATTACAGGGATTAAGTCTTTGTAATCTTCAATTACTGTCAGTATGTGGGGTTTTGTATACATTACTTGATACCCGTCACCATTGGACAACGGGTTAGCCTATGGGTGATCTGACCATAGTCACAGACACTGTCAAGTGACAAATACCGATTTGGGGTAATTGGTTGATAAAAACATTGTAATCACCCTTAATACTGTAGATTATAACAAGGTGTCATTTTGTGCAACTTGAATGACTCTCCAGTATTTCCCTGCTGATAAAATATTTTTAAAACATGTTTCAGGTGATCTGCTGTGATCCAGGAAAAGTGTTGTATAGCACTACAAGCTTGAGAAGGTGGCTCAATAAAATAAAGAAACATGTTTTTTTTTTGTAAAAACAGGGATTTCTCAGTGAAATGCCCTTTATTGTAAATTATGGGTGTAATCCCCAATTTATGAAATAAAATAATTGGGCGTTTTCAAGTATTTAAAAGATCCTGTTAAACTTCCGCTGCCAATATAATAAATACCACGGGTTTTCTGTCCCGCGGCTCCTGGACCGGGTCACTCCGGGACGGGGGGCCGTGACAGAAAAAGGTGGTATCAGAGCCACTGACTTTAAGCCGATTAAGTATTTAGAAATACTTAAAGTTTTTCTGATTGCCATTCTGTGATTATGTGAAAATTTAATTTACAAAATTTTAACCTAGAATTTCGTGTGTTTCTTCATATATGCTAACATCATGAATGAGTTGTCTGAAGCTCTTCAGAATATCACTATCCATTCTGCTGACATGGAAGTTTCCGAGGGCTTTTCCGGTTATTGGGCCGACATTGATGAACCTATGGAATTGCAAGCCCAGCCCCAGGAGAAACGCAAACCAAAAAAGAAAAGAAGTTTCGTGGGCTGGAGGCGTGTGCGTAGGAAGAAACCAGCGACACGGAAAATTCTAAAGACTGAGGATCCAAATGATAAAGGCAAAGGAAAGGAGATAGGAGAAAGTTCAGAGCAAGCCCAGGAAATGCCATCATGGGAGGAGCTAAATCATAAACTGGCACTTAATGACCTCATCGGGTCTGCCGATGAAAACCTCTTCAATTACCCAGCAGAAGCACAACTTCCAGTTAATCTGGAACCTGCTATCCCAGATCCAATTATCCACCCCCGACCTCTACCAGAAGAGCTAGAAGAATGGTGGACAACTGACTGGCAATTTCAGAATCTTTTAAATAACCCTAACAACTTTTTCCCTCAGTTCGACCCGGAGCCTGCACCAAACCCACCAATGAGCAATGAGAACTTGGCTGAACTCCGCCACTATGGCGAGGAGCTGATAGACGCAGGAAATAGAATCCGGGAAGTGGGAGAACAGATCTCCTGGAAGTACGACGAGAGGGAACGTCATTTCTGAAATGCCAGCTGATGAGGATCGAATGTGGTTGTGGGAATGTGTGTTTAATAATAATATAATAATAAAAAAAATATAATCACGTAAAATAACTTAAAATAAAACTTTGTAACAGAACTGGTGTGTACGGATGCCTACTAATATATAAAATATTAACGTCACAAGGTCGACAATTTTGGCTATACGTGTTAACTTGATTATGTGTGATTGTTTTATTGGTTGTTATTCATTTTGTGCTAATAAGTTATATATATTAATTACCAGATGGAACACGCTGTTAACGAACCAGTTAACGAAGTTAACCAATCTGAGCAAAACCATGAAGATCAATTTCTGAATAGACAAGATATAGAAAACATCATTGCTCAAGGAATAGCCAATGCTATTCCAGCAATTCTTGCTGCTGCCCGAAATCCAGTTGAACCTCAACCAATTATTCCCAGCAAACGTACTCACAGTGACAATTTCAGTAATAGTATAAATGGAGGCGACAACATTAATAATAATGATAATGATGATGTGGTGCAAGCCCCCTTTCTTAAGAAAATGAAAGCTGCGACGCCTGGTTGCACTTACAAGGAATTTCTTGCCTGTAAACCAGTTGAATTTGCAGGCAATGAAGGGGCGACTGCTGCACTGTGTTGGTTAGAGAAAACAGAAGCAGTAATTAAAATAAGTAAATGTGCCGAGGAAGACAAAGTCATGTATGCGTCGCATCTTTTCAAGGAAGGGGCGCTAGAATGGTGGAATACGGTACTAAAAGCCAAGGGAAGCGATGTGGCTTATGCCATGAATTGGGAAGAATTTAAAAGTTTGGTGGAAAGAAAATTTTGTCCCGAATATGAAAAGGAACACATGGCAAATAAGTTCCTAAACCACCGGATGGTGGATGTTGATTGTAGAGGGTACACTTCGACCTTCTTCGAGTATGCCAGAATAATACCAACTTTGGCCTCGCCAGAACCGGTACTTATTTCTCGCTACATCTGGGGTTTGATTAGCGAGATCCGTGATATTGTCAAAGCTGCGAGACCCCGCACAATCGATGATGCTGTGGAATTAGCCAACACCTTGACGGACGGACGGACAGACTCGTGCGTACGCGGGAAGAGAACAGGAAAAAGGAGTTAGCCCAAAAGATTACCCAAGGATTTCGTGTGGGTAATAGTAGTAACTTCAAGAAAAGAGGAATTGAGCAATCTTCCACCCCGCCATTCTGCAGGAACTGTAAAAAGAAACATTTTGGGAAATGCAATGAAACCTGCAACTTCTGCAAAGCTCTAGGACATCGTGAAGAGGAGTGCAGAAAGAAAACAAAGATCTGCTATAACTGCGGAGAAGCTGGGCATTTCAGACCAGAATGCCCTAAATTGGTCAAACCAGCAGATAACAAGGCCAAACCTGCTGAAAGAACCAATAAGAAGAACGCAAGAGCCTTCCAATTGACCACACAGGAAGCCGAACTGATTCCTGATGTAATAGCTGGTATGTTCCTAGTTCACAACGTTTATGCAAAAGTATTATTTGACTCTGGTGCAAACCAAAGTTTTATAAATACTCCATTCTGCCAAGCTCTTAAACTACCCTTAACCAACCTTAGACAAATTTTTACGGTAGAAATGGCAGATGGGAATTCTGTTAACATAGATAAGGTTTTGCAAGAAGGAAAGATAGAACTCTTAGGCCATAAATTTTCTGCAACCCTGTTACCTATGAATTTAGCCGGATTCGATGTTGTGTTAGGAATGGATTGGTTAGTAGCCAACCATGCTCGAATTCTCTGTGATAAGAATTCTATAGAAATTCATGCACCCACCGGAGAAGTAGTGGTGATTACAGGAGATAAGCCACGTAAGCCAATGAAGTTCATTTCAGAAATGAAAGTGGCCAGTTATTCCAGAAAACAAGGAATAGTGTATATGATTTCGGTAATCATTAACACAAAAGATAAGAAACTTAAGGAAATTCCAGTAGTATCAGAATACTCAGGTGTATTCCCAGAAGAACTACCCGGATTACCACCCGATAGGGTAGTAGAGTTTAGAATTCATCTAATTCCTGGAACTACACTGATAGCTAAGGCACCTTATCGGTTAGCACCCACCGAAATGTTAGAATTGAAAAAGCAGTTAGATGAATTTTCGATGCGAATGTGTATCGATTATAGGGAATTGAATAAGGTTACAATTAAGAATCGATACCCATTACCTAGGATTGATGATCTTTTTGATCAACTTCAGGGAGCTAGATATTTTTCTAAGATAGATTTACGCTTCGGATATCATCAATTGAAGGTACAAGAAGAAGACATACCTAAAACTGCCTTCAGAACTAGGTATGGTCATTACGAGTTTACAGTCATGCCCTTTGGACTAACAAATGCTCCTGCAGCATTCATGGACATGATGAACAAGATTTGTAAACCGTACTTGGATAAATTTGTAATTGTCTTTATCGAAGATATACTTATTTATTCCAAAAGTCAGGACGAGCATTGTGAGCACTTGCATGCACTCTTAACTTTGTTAAGAAATGAGAAGCTTTACGCCAAATTCTCGAAATGTGAATATTGGCTACAGGAGGTGCAATTTTTAGGACACATGGTGAATGACGAAGGTATTCACGTAGATCCCTCCAAAATAGAAGCAATCACCAAATGGAAGGTCCCGCAATCAGTTATGGAGATTAGAAGTTTTCTAGGGTTAGCGGGATACTATAGACGATTTATTAAGGATTTTTCCAAGATGGCTATACCATTAACTAAGCTAACCTGTAAAGCAGTAAAGTTTGAATGGGGATCTAGGCAAGAAGAGGCTTTTAATATTTTATAGCAAAGGTTAACAAACGCCCCAATTCTTGCCTTACCAGAAAGGACATAAGATTTTGAAGTTTATTGTGATGCTTCTAAGCTAGGATTAGGATGTGTGCTGATACAACGTAAGAAGGTAAGTGCGTATGCCTCAAGGCAATTGAAGAAGCACGAAGAAAATTATACGACTCATGATTTAGAATTAGGAGCAATAATTTTTGCCCTTACGATTTGGAGACACTATTTGTATGGCAGTAAGTTTACAGTCTATACAGATCATAAGAGTTTAAGATACATATTTGGGCAAAAAGAGTTAAACATGAGGCAAAGAAGATGGATGGAAATTCTAAGTGATTACGACTGTGATATTCACTATCACGAAGGAAAGGCAAATGTAGTAGCAGATGCCTTAAGTCGTAAGTATCATGAGAAACAACGACGAGTTCGTGCTCTTAGATTAAGTTTACAATTTGATCTAATGGAACAATTGAAAAACATTCAAGAAACAGCAATCCAGGATGATGCTGAAGGAATGAAGGGAAGAATAAAAGAATTAGAACAAGGAAATGATGGAATTTGGAGATTCCACAAGAAAAGAATTTGGGTACCTAAGCAGGGAGAGTTAAGAAATAAGATTTTAGAGGAAGCCCATAAATCTAGGTATACTATGCATCTTGGTAATAATAAGATGTACCAAGATTTAAGGAATAACTTCTGGTGGATAGGAATGAAGAAGGATATAGCCAGATATGTATCTAAGTGTCTAACTTGTTCACAAGTTAAGGCAGAACACCAGAAACCTTCAGGTCTACTACAACAATTAGAAATGCCTGTTTGGAAATGGGAACTCATAACAATGGATTTTGTTACTAAGTTACCCAAAACCAGAAAAGGTAACGATGCGATTTGGGTAATTGTGGATCGATTAACCAAATCAGCTCATTTCCTGCCCATAAAGGAAACCTTTAGTATGGAAAGATTAGCAAAATTGTATGTAGACGAGGTAGTATCTTTACATGGAGTCTCACTCTCTATTGTATCGGATAGGGATAGTCGTTTCACTTCACATTTCTGGACAAGTTTCCAAGAAGCAATGGGAACACAACTAAATTTAAGTACTGCATACCATCCCCAAACAGACGGACAAAGTGAAAGGACGATCCAAACTCTGGAAGACATGCTCAGGGCATGTGTGATAGATTTTGGAGGAAACTGGGACAACCATTTACCTTTAATTGAATTCTTCTATAACAATAGTTACCATTCAAGCATCGAAGCTGCCCCGTTCGAAGCACTGTACGGACGTAAGTGTAGAACTCTAGTTTGTTGGGCAGAAATAGGAGAAAGTCAATTATCAGGTCCTGAGATAGTACAAGAAACCACCGACAAGATTACTCAAATCAAGGAAAGACTGAAGACAGCTCGAGATCGCCAAAAGAGTTATGCAGAGAATCGACGCAAGCCACTAGAATTTCAAGTTGGAGACAGAGTACTATTGAAAGTTTCTCCTTGGAAAGGAGTAGTTTGGTTCGGTAAAAAAGGAAAGCTGAGTCCAAGGTACATAGGACCATTCCCAGTAATCCAGAAAATAGGACCAGTTGCTTATCGCTTACAATTACCAGAAGAGTTAGCTGGGGTACATGACGTATTTCATGTATCCAACCTCAAGAAATGTCTATCAGACGAATCGCTAGTAGTCCCTCTTCAAGACATAGAGGTAAATGAAAAGTTGAAGTTCGTGGAGAAACCGCTTCAAATAGAAGACAGAAAGATCAAGTTTCTCAAACATAAAAGACTGGTACTTGTCAAAGTCAAGTGGGATTCGAAAAGAGGACCCGAGTATACCTGGGAGCTGGAATCGGAAATGAAGCGGAAATATCCTCACTTATTTCAATAAATCTCGAGGACGAGATATTAAATAAGGTGGGGAGAATGTAAGGACCGGCAAAAATGTCCCAAAATGAACCGTAAGTGAAAACCCGGACCCCTGAAACCCTAATCCATATCAAAAATCAAGAAAAATCAAATTTCTGGTTTCAGGCGGGCCGCGTTAACCTTAAGATAAGGTTACGCGGGCCGCGTCAAACTTAAGTTGACCGGATAAGCGTTACAGTCCACGTGGCAGCTACGTGGCGACCCTACTCGTGACCAACCAGACCTACAAGTAGACTAGGGACCCACGCGGGCCGCGTAAAGGTCAAGCTAGGGTTTACGCGGGCCGCGTAAAACCCAAATTCAGGCTATAAATTGCTGGTGCATGAGACTTGCTTCTGTGCTTGAAAGTTTCAATAAAAAAGGAACGGAACTGCTTAAATTCGAAGTTTTATATAGGGAAACGCTGCTACGATTACATGGTATTAACTCGATCACTGCTACGATTCAAAGTCTGATTGATTGAAACCAATCCGATGGATGTTTAAGTGCTGCCCATATTTATGCTATGCCTTTGTCATTCGTCGTGAGGGTTTTGATTTCGTGAGTTATCGTAAATGTTGTATTAAGTTACTTACCTAGTTTCGTATGCATTGCTATTTAATTTAGGTTATCAGGCTAATCAGTAGGCTAAACTCTGCCCAACTAAACTTGCAAGGTGAGTCATTCTTCTTTTTACCAAATTATTTCCAAAACCCTATTTATTTTCAAAGTTATAATTACAGGGATTAAGTCTTTGTAATCTTCAATTACTGCCGGTATGTGGGGTTTTGTATACATTACTTGATACCCGTCACCATTGGACAACGGGTTAGCCAATGGGTGATCTGATCATAGTCACAGACACTGTCAAGTGACAAATACCGATTTGGGGTAATTGGTTGATAAAAACATTGTAATCACCCTTAATACTGTAGATTATAACAAGGTGTCGTTTTGTGCAACTTGAATGACTCGCCAGTATTTCCCTGCTGATAAAATCTTTTTAAAACATGTTTCAGGTGATCTGTTGTGATCCAGGAAAAGTGCTGTATAGCACTACAAGCTTGAGAAGGTGGCTCAATAAAATAAAGAAACATGTTTTTTTTTTTTTTGTAAAAACAGGGATTTCTTAGTGAAATACCCTTTATTGTAAATTATGGGTGTAATCCCCAATTTATGAAATAAAATAATTGGGCGTTTTCAAGTATTTAAAAGATCCTGTTAAACTTCCGCTGCCAATATAATAAATACCACGGGTTTTCTGTCCCGCGGCTCCTGGACCGGTTTACACCGGGACGGGGGCCGTGACAAGAAAGTTGGTAGAGACTCACACTATGTTTATCAGAACCCGTAGCTTTTCTTCCTTCACTAATCTCCTTGAACTTCCGCCTCAGCTTCCCCACTTTTTCCTCAACTTGCTTTTTTTGTACATCGAAATCCAAACATTTGCCCACCGTCTCAACACCATGGTCATGTTTGCTCTGTATGTTTGCTCTTTTAGAGCCTGCAACGACTTTAACTCATCCGCGGGGGACCACACCCGCTGAATGGCGCCCGCTTTCACTTCTTCTTCAGGATTATATTCTTTATCACTTGTTCCTTTTCTTTTCTTTAATGCAGAAGCTTTTCTGGTGACATCATCTTCAGAATTAGAAGATGATTTCATCATGTTGTTACTCATTATTTTTTTTCTTCTTCTTGTGAATGAAGCTGATGAATGAAATGAAAAACAAATGGGAGTTATATATAGACATAAAATGGATGTCATATATAGACATAATATTATAGTTTTTGTGAATATTTTGTTTATATATGGAAAAAAATTGCTAGTTAAAGGATGGAATAAATTATTTTAGTGTGAGATTGTAATCCATATATGAATTTATTCTAAAATAAATAAAAGATGGGTGTTGGATCTTGCTTACAGAAAGAAAGGGGTTATTTCTTTTTTAAAACCACCCTATCATGAGTAGCAACAACATCAGCTTCTTCAACTTGCTTTTCCTTATCTCCCCACAGTTGTTGAGAATGTTGGTAGAGACTCACATTGTGTTTATCAGAACCCACAACTTTTCTTCCTTCACTAATCTCCTTGAACTTCCGCCTCAGCTTCCACCCTTTATCCGCAACTTGCTTTTTTGTACATCGAAATCCAAAGATTTGCTCACCCTCTCCTACAACATGGTCATGTTTGCTCTGTTTTTTGCTCTTTTAGAGCCTGCAGAAGCTTTAACTCATCCGCGGGGGACCACACCCGTTGAATGGCGCCCGCTTTCACTTCTTCTTCAGGATTATATTCTTTATCACTTGTTCCTTTTCTTTTCTTTGATGCAGAAGATTTTCTGGTGACATCATCTTCAGAATTAGAAAATGATTTCATCATGTTGTTACTCATTACTTTTTTTTTCTTCTTGTGAATGAAGCTGATGAATGAAATGAAAAACAAATGGGAGTTATATATAGACATAATATTATAGTTTCTGTGAATATTTTGTTTATATATGGAAAAATTGCCAGTTAAAGGATGGAATAAATTATTTTAGTGTGAGACTGTAATCCATATATGAATTTATTCTAAAATGAATAAAAGATGGGTGTTGGATCTTGCTTACATAAAGAAAGGGGGTATTTCTTCTTTAAAACCACCCTATCATGAGCAGCAGCAGCAACAACTTCTTCAACTTGCTTTTCCATTTATCCCTACAGTTGTTGAAAAAGTTGGTAGAGACTCACACTGTGTTTATCAGAACCCGCAACTTTTCTTCCTTCACTAATCTCCTTGAACTTCGGCCTCAGCTTCCCCACTTTATCCGCAACTTGCTTTTTTGTACATCGAAATCCAAACATTTGCTCACCGTCTCAAACAACATGGTCATGTTGGTTCTGTCTGTTTGCGCTTTTAAAGCCTGCAGAAGCTTTAACTCATCTGCCGGGGACCACACCCGCTGAATGGCGCCAGCTTTCACTTCTTCTTCAGGATTATATTCTTTATCACTTGTTCCTTTTCTTTTCTTTGATGCATAAGCTTTTCTAGTGACATCATCTTCAGAATTAGAAGACGATTTCATCATGTTGTTACTCATTATTTTTTTCTTCTTCTTGTGGATGAAGCTGATGAATGAAATGAAAAACAAATGGGAGTTATATATAGACATAAAATGAATGTTATATATAGACATAATATTATAGTTTCTGTGAATATTTTGTTTATATATAGAAAAAATTGACAGTTAAATGATGGAATAAATTATTTTAGTGTGAGATTGTAATCCATATATGCATTTATTCTAAAATGAATAAAAGATGTGTGCTAGATCTTGCTTACAGAAAGAAAGAAGCGTACAGATAGTTGACATCGGTCCATGTTTAAGAGAAACTAGTAATTAGATCCGCACGTGTTGCGGCGCGTGTACTTTGCAAACATTGAATGGATTAATTCAAGCGTTATGTGATGCGTACACAATTTGAAAACATGCGCTTTAACATATCCGATTTAACTCAATAGCATTTGTGATTAGATCCAGTGTAAAGTAATCGAATTTATACAGTTCAATCGTAACGTATTTATATGTGATCCGACTCATACATAGGAAGCGTACAAAACAAAGCTTTTAACGTGTATAAAAGGAAAACTGACACGTGTACTCAAAAAACATATTCACATCAAGAGTTGAAATTTTACCCCTAGCACGTTGCGGTAGGTCGAAACGTAGAGTAACTCAAATTTATACCGTCGAATGAGAACGTATTATATTTGACCTCATTCGATTCAGAACAAAATTTACAATAAAACGTAAACCAACTAAAAACGTACATTAAATAAGCACGAAAACATATTATATTTGACATGACTTGCTTAAAAAAAGTTTATGTAGAAACGTAGAAAAACTCAAATTTATATCGACACATAAATAAAAATACGCACGTAAAAATAGTTTTTTAGGTAAAGGAACGAAAGGGGTAAAGTCAGAGCTTTAGAAACTCGGGTTGGTTTAAATGATATTTTTACAAAGTTCTTAAACACAACGACGAATTATTAGTATTTTAAAAAGAAAATTAGCTAAAGAAAATTTAGTTAAATATTTAAGGATTAGATTTGGTTAGATAAAAATTGCAATTTTCAAAAGTTAAGGGGTTGTAAAATAAAGTAATAGTGTAAGGGTTAAAACAACAATTTTCAAAAGTTGGGTTGTATGGTGGGTGGAAAAAGGAGGGACCGTTATTGTAAATGTCGCGGACTTTTGAGAGGGTTGTAAAATGGATTAATAGTATAGGGGTTAAAATAATTTTCAAAAATTAGGGATAGTGTGATGGGTGTAATAAGGCAAGAGGCTATTGTGCATTTTGATGAAACATTAGGGGAAGCTCGTGGAAATTCCACCGACCCTTCCAATTCTTGCGGCCCAAATATTGTCCAACAAAAATCCACCAAACTTTAATAAATCCTTGTTTCCTTTAAGCTATCTCCATCCACAACCTTCTTCAACTCAACCTTATAATAAAAAACTAATTTCTCTCTATTCCACCTACACAACCAAATCTACCTCAACCTTCTACTCATATTTACAACACAACTTTTAAACATACATTCATCAAACATAGTTAATAAAAATGACAAACAAGTTACAACGATCACATGAAATGTAAAATTACAAGTACATAAAATACAAACTACATAATTATTCGTTAAGTGCATATTTGTCCCATATATGCTCAATCAGATCGTTTTTTAGAGCATTATGAGCTTCTCTATTACGAAGTTGTGCCCTGTTGGTCTAATGAACTAGTAAGATCAGTACATGTAGAAAACAAAGATATATATGCATTTTTTATAAAAAAAATTAATTAAAAAATATTTTTTTTTTTTGAAAGAACTCGGTTTTTGATAAAATTTATATCGATATGTTCACAAAAAAAATGAAACAAGACTGTGTTTTCAGATTTTTTTTATAATTAAATATTAAAAAATTATTAAAGAAAATCATGTTTTAGCTAGAATTAATTGTTATAAAACAAAAATGAAAAAATATAATTATAAAACAACCACTCACTAGCCAACATGTGGCATTTTTAAAATAATAAAAAAATCATCAACCAAAGTTGCCACCACAACTTGGTCGTGAGTTTTAATTGATTTTTTTTTTCAATTTTTTTTTTCACTTTTAAGCCAATCAACCAAGGTTTTGGTCACCAATGGTTATAGGCTTATTTATTTTCTAGTGAAACTTTAATAAATCCTAGTTTCCTTTATTTATTTTCTCGTGAATAAACTGAAACTTTAGGTTCATTCTTGTAATTTGCCGTCCAAGATAACTCTTATTGAATTCATCGTGCAATGACTCTTTCTCATGGGATTGTACTTCAATTTGTTTGGAGTTTGCAAATCTTATGTGGCCTACACGAAATGGTTATTGAATTTTATCACTCTCAACTATTGAGCATTGGCCGTTGCCACTTCCAACTATCACTTTGACTCTCACCACTCCCAACTTAACACTTTGTATGCTGTGTCACTCCGCATGTGAACATTTTTAAGTGTTTGACTTGTGTTAGTGGTGATACTAGGCAAACACTTTGTGAATTACTAATAATTGCAGGTGAATCTGCCCCTAAAAGACAAAAGGGGTGCCAAAAACCACTCAATCGAAGTGACACAACACACAAAGTGTTAAGTTGAGAGTGGTAGGAGTCAAAGTGATAGTTAGAAGTGGCAGCGGCCAATGCCCAATAGTTGAGAGTGATAAAATCCAATAAATAAATAATTACTTTGTTTTCGTATGATTCCTTGATGTAGGCCTTGGGACAATTGATGTGGGTCGTTGTCTTATGGGCTCTTCACGTTTTTTTCTCTTGGCCCAACATCAAATACAATATACTTATATAGTGATATACATAGTGGAAGAAATTTAGTTAAATAGAGATTGTATAAAAAGCTTTTCGAAAGTATGCAAGTGTACCTATTAAAAAATTACATTTTAACATAACTTTGTGGATTTAATAAATAAACTTTTTCAAAAATTTTATGTAGCGTATGTACAATCATTAATAAACTGAATTGAAATAAAAAGATTTTATCTTTGAGTGTTATACCTAACTTTAGTCGGAGTAAGTTCTAAACGATAGCATTAATAAACATCAATAACCGAATGTAAAGCAGCCACATTGTCATTATACCGTTTGAATATTGGCGGGTTCCACTTGGAGTTAAAAGATAACATTGCAAGTAGGGCTATCCTTTTTTATCCGAAACCCGGCTTGATTTCGAAGCCACCCGAACCCGAATTAAAGAATAACTGAAAAACCTGAACCCAAATAACCCAAACCCGACTAACCCGGTCCCGAACCTTAAATGGGTGGTTATCAGGTCATTTTTTCCTAACAAAAAACCCGAACAACCCGACCTGAAAAACCCGAACACTAATTGTTGATTTTTATAGATGTGAATTGATTTGGAGTGTTTTTTTTATATGAAACATTAAGTTTTGAGACTTTTGAATATTATATATTGTTAAATCATGTCTGAATTGCGATTTTTTTAACAACATGGTATATTTGATGATATTTTGTGGAAAAAAAAAACATTATTTTTTTTCATTTCACATCTAATGAAGAAAACCGAACAACCCGGCCCGAAATTACCCTAATCTGAATAACCCATACTAGAACAACCCGGGCTTTAAATGGGTCAGTTACCGGGTCACATTTTCCAAGAAAAAACTCGAAAAACCTGATCCGAAACCCCAAAAATAACCCGAAGAACACCATTTGCAAGTCCTCCCGTATGGTTGAGGTGTTTGAGCTCATAGTTGTACTTTACAACTATGTTTACCAAGCAAAATAAAACTATGAGTTCGATCACAAAGTGTTGTTACGCGGGTTGAGCTAGATAACGTGTATAAACAGATTCGGATTGAAACAGGTCATTTTTCATACATGTTTGCATGGATTGGGTTAACTACAAACACTTCTTTTCATAAAATTTAATTTGCTTATATTGATGAATGTTATGTTACATGTATTCTTACAACAATGCCCATTTGACGGGTGGTTCCTATTTTAGCTATTTTTAAGACAAGTTCGTATAATAACTCCGTAACCACAAATTCGTAATCCACAAGTTCACTAGTCACAACTACGTAGATCCAATAAATCCATAATCCACACTTCACAAGTTCGTATTACACTAACCAGCAACCTTATGATAAATCCATTTGGATCGTAGCTTCACTCAAGTCAACTTCGTCCAATCAAGACACCAACTTCTTTAGCAAGTTAAACAAGTTCGTTCCTTAACTTCTTTAGCATATTCAAACCAAAGAACTTAAACAAGTTCGTTTGATAGTCCGTAGTTCGTTCAATAACTCTCTCACTACTAGAAAACTGCTACTATTTCCACGTCAATTTCTGTGGGAAATCCGTGGGTAACTGTAGTTTTACCCACGGATTTCCCACGAAAATGGGCTGTAGAAATTCTACTCGTGGGTAATCTTTTTTTGACGCATTTCCTACGGATTTTCCTACTCCTTTCCCACACAAATGTTTCGTTAGAATTCTCTTATTTATTTCTCACGGAATTAATTTTCATAACTTTCCGACGCATTTCCCACGGATTATTTATTTTTGTCACAAAACTAAAACCCTTTTTATACGTCGGAATTTCGTAGGAAATGTGTCGGCATTTTCGTTCGTAGGAAATTTTGATAGGAATAATAGCAGTTTTCTATCAGTATCTATTATCAACTCCGTTTGATACAATTCCCAAATACCCAGTGGCGAAGCTTGCCTTCGAAAACGCGGGGGGGAGCGAAAACGTATATACCCAAAAATTTCTATACGAAAACTACATATATAACACTACTGACTACTGAGCGAAAAATTCGGGGGACCGCCCCCCCCCCCCCCCCCCCCCCCCGCCTCTATGATCCTGCGCCCCTGCAAATACCTACGTATATCAAATAACACAAGTTCGTTTGATATCGTAAACTAGGGATGAGCATGGTACCCGTTCGGTAATTCTCAAAACTGGGTACCGGTACCGGTACCGAATATACCCGGTACGGTTCGGTACTGGTATTTTAGTGTAAAAACAGGTAAATACCGGTACCGTGCCGGACCGGTACCGAAAATGTACCCGGTTCGGTAAATTCGGTACCGATACCCGGTACCATTTGCTCATCCCTATCGTAAACTACAACATTGTTAAAAATTAAAAAGTATTAAAACTCCAAAACTTTGATTTGTTGTACTAAAACTCCACAACTTCCACATAGTTTTTAAGTCCGTATTTTTTTAATACTCGACAACTTCTTTCAAGTCAAGTCAAACCTTTACTACGTTCAATTATTCCAACGTACAGAATGTTGATTGTGTGTGTATGTTAAGACTTGTTTTATCTTCTTCTCTACATAAACTATCCACTGCACGTTCATTTTGGTGATCAGTAAATACTAATGGTCGAGTCGGGGGTCTCACCGGAAGCAGCCTCAATTCCTACGGGTAACGTTAAGGCTGTCTACATCTTACCCTCCTCTGACCCTACCTTAGCTTTACTATTGGTGTGATTTACTGAGTATGATGAAGTTGATAAATACTAATAGTCCCTTAATATCTAACAACAAACTCAACTTCCTATACCAAAAATAAAAAACACAAGTAATAATCTTGATAACTTTACTCTTGCATGCTTCAATGATTTGGAGCTGGTGAAGTTGGCTATAGTTTTGTCAGCGTCATCGGTCCTTGCTAAGAGAGCATAGCGATCAGGTGGAGGTCACGTTTTATAAATTTGCTCCAAGTGCGTTGTATTGGCCGATGTTTGTGGTGGCTATAACGGCGATCATAGAAAGTCAAGCTATGATATCCGGGACTTTTTCAAGTATCAAGCAATTGTTTTCGCTATATATATTGATTTCATATTGTATAATCTCACATAAAATGTTGTTTTATGATTTACTGTTGATAATATAAAGAGACAAGCCACAAAAGTTGTGTGTGATGATATGATTTCTAGAGTCCTTAAAAAAACTGTATTTTTATCTCAAGTGGCTTACTAATTAAGTTTTGTGTGATTGTGATTTTTCACCTGCTTCTACTAGTTTATTCAGTTTTGAATCTTGCATCTAGATATTGTCCAATCTATGATGGATGCATTAATATTTTTTGGTTTTTTAAATCCAAAACTGTTTTTTTTTATCTTCCAAGATTGTTGGGAGCAACAGACATATTTTGAGTAATCCTATTTGACAACCAAGTAGGTAGGTTACTTCACCTTAGGGTGTTACCCCATCAAGAATTTAAGATTCATAGGTCAAGGCTTTGTTGTTATTATTGAGTTTCCCTGTTATTATAACAAGTATATGGTTTGTACAAACCATCGAGCCAAACGACTCAATATACGCCTTGAGAGGGGGTGATCATCTTTTGATCCCGTTTGCAGGCGATTTAGCTATGATTATGAAGGTTGCGTGGATGGAGTTAATCCAAGGCTCGATGGTCACAAGATACAAAACAATCAAACCACGCGTCTATGTTGTTTATTTTGTTACGTTTTGATGTTCATGCTAGAACAATATTCTATGGTTGAGTTGAGGGCACAAAATCTAAAACTCGTGTTTATAGAGTTCAAGCATGACTAAGCACACAATATATAATGATGAAAGTCATTCAAGAAAGAGATGAGAAACATAAATATAAAACATTGTAATCTTGTTCAAATCAACCTCCAAAGTTAAAAATCGTATTTGTCATTCCTCGCATTAATATAAGCTCGAACATGATACAGAAACTTTTATCATACTCCACAAAGTTACCTAGTAATATTCCCAGGGGCGGATCTACCATGGGCCAAGGGGTGGCATCCGCTACCCGCTTGGCCGGAAAAATTTTGACGTTTTTAGTGTAAATTTTGGAAAAATTTGACGTTTTTTCGATTTCGTTACCGCTTATTGGATAAAACGTTACCGCTTGGTCGGAATCCTAGATCCGCCACTGAATATTCCAACCGTAGACCTGAGTCTGGAGACACATTCATAAGATCGAATTATGATACAGACACTTTGATCATACTCCACAGAGTTACCTAGTAATATCCCAATCGTAGACCAGAGTCTCTGGAGACACATTCGTAAGAACAAATTATGTTATTCTTTTTGGGTCCAGTTTCTAACCCTAGACGAAAACTAACACAAAGAGAACCTACCCGGATTGAAGAACACAACTTCAAAAATTAACACAAAAACAACCTAGAGAAATACCAAATTGGTGTAATACTATCTATCATATAATTATTAAAGAACCCCTAATTATATCTCCAACCCATGAAAGTAACAGCATATATCAAGAACCCTAACATCTATTTCTTTAATCATCCACGGTGAATTTAAAAAGATTAGGGGAAGAAGAATGAGGAACTTTTCGAGGAACTCCGTTACCTGTAGCTATGTAATTCGTCGACGTTTCTTGACGAGGACGAATATGATCTTTCTCTTCACTATTTTGGTTACCCCTTTCGCCTTCAAGCTCCCTAATCTTGTCCAAATACATCTTCAAGGGTCGTGCATAATCATCAAACCCTAGATTCAACATCGCCCAACAAACATCGTCTCCGTTAACAGTCTTTCTTTTCTCTTTTCGACAATGATCCGAAGCTTCTCCCGTCACAAAGCTGATGAACTCGGACACACATTCTTGCATGGTTTCTTTCGCTTCTTTCGAGATCTTTGCATTTGGTGGAAGGATTTGCTTCATGATTCTACCTACATTCGCGATCGGTAGCAAGCGATCTTGCTCCTTGATCACACCATGATCTTGTTGTGAATCACTAGTGCTAGCATCATATGAGAAGTTTAACACCTCAGGGTTAGATCCTATATTGTGAACCATGTTGGTTAAGTAAATCTTGATCCTCTAAAACACAGACACGTTGCTGTTTTATATCAATTAATCTCCAATGTTATGCACAAAAGTTATATTTATATATCATCATGTATAGTGTTGTGTCTTTATCATTACTTTAAAACTAAAATGTGGTGACGTTATGAAGTGCCAACCCACACCACTATTAAAACCTAATCTATAACCACTTGTATGGATTGCTCACGACAACTTGATAAATAATAAATAATTTATAAATAGATAAAAGACAGAAGATGTTATAATAGATAATATAAATAGATAAAAGACAGTTTAGAGAAAATGTTATAATAAATAAAAGAATAATACAAGGCTGGAGATATTTGGACACCCATCGCGCCTATTTTCACACCTTTGGTGCCCTAGACGCCTCGTATAGGTCTATACGAGGCGTCTACGCACTGAATTCAAGGGGGTCTGAGAGGGTGTCAGGCACAAAGTTTAAGGAACCCTAGACGCCTCGTACAGAGCTATACGAGGCGTCTAGGATTGGGTTTTTTTTTTGCTGAAATGAGGGGTGTTTTGGTGGGTTTTGGTATGGTTTTTGGATAGTTTTTGAAGATGTGTTTTTTGTTGAAATTTTTTTTGTTTTTAAAAAAAGTTATTTTTTTTTGTTTTTTAGCGTCTAGGATTGGGTTTTTTTTTTGGCTGAAATGAGGGGTGTTTTGGTGGGTTTTGGTATGGTTTTTGGATAGTTTTTGAAGATGTGTTTTTTGTTGAAATTTTTTTTGTTTTTAAAAAAAGTTATTTTTTTTTTGTTTTTTACACTATAAAAAAGTTTTTGTTTTTTAAAAATGAACTATTTTTTTGTTTTTAAAAAAATTTTATCTCGTTCAAATATTCAAAACATATTTTGTTTCCGTATTATCTCAATTTAAGACAACAATCATTAAGTAACCGAATAATTGAAAACAAACATAAATATGACATAGATAAGATAACTTTGTACATCCATAACAAAAATATATAAGATAAGTTTGTACATCCATAATAAAAATAAAAACAACAACAGGTCTATGCATCCGAATCCGAATCCGAATCTGGCTGCTGCGGCTGCTGCTGCTGATGTGGTGCTCGAGGTGGTGGGAGCGGTATCGCGGGTAACCCATCTCTCTCGCGTCTATCCTGCAGCTCCCGAACCACCCAACCTATCAAATCGTTGAGCCTGTCAAGCTCTGCTCGTACCTCCGGATGTAGCGGCGCAGGTCCTGGGGCATGACCTGGAATAGCGTGACGTGGAAACTGAGGCGCCCCGGCAGGTGGCGGTGGCTGTGGCACCGCTGCACCGTCTACATCCTCCGGAGGCTCCTCCACAGGCACTATATCAGCAGGATCTACAGGAGGATAAACGGGCTCGAAATGCTCCGGTAGTGCCTCCTCTGTCCATATGCCCCCGGTCGCGCGGTTTTTAAACCGCGGGCCAACTGGAAACCTCCTGATTACCTTCATCCCCCACAGCGACTGCATGCCCATCCGCGTCGGCATGACTGGCGGCGTTCGTAGATGTGGGTCCTCGTGCAGCACGAGGCCAAATGAACGGGCAATGACGGTCACGTACGCCCCGCCATACAAAAATCCGCGCTCCTGCCGGTGATGGGCGGAGGCGTAGTACTGGGCTAGACCCGTGTGCTGGTGGCATTGGATAATCCCCTTCCAGCTTAACATGTATGAAGTGGTTCTCGTTTACATGTGTAAGCGTTATGAACAATGATTGTTGATTAGCCGGAGGACTTAGTATCGGGAAGAAAGTGGAACTCGCACCCATGGTTGTCGTTAACAGGTGCACCCCGATACCGTACGTTTGTGCAATAAGAAGTCCTGCATAGGGGAAGTCCATCCAGTGATCCCCCCCACAACCGGACACTGAAGCATGTACTTTTCTATCCTGCAAGCACAGGGCAACCCACAGCTGTGCCACATTTGGCAACCACGTGATGAATGAAAGCGCTCCAAGACATCTAGCTTCCTAATTGCCTCGCTCCTCAACAAGTCAAGGGCTGTATGGGATACTTTACCAAGTAGGTGTTGAAACAACGGGTGTTTGTGGTGGGTCATTGTTTTTTCGATGCTATCTCGAAAAGTCTTCCTTATTTCACCGAACTGTGTCTCAACTATATCATGGACACAACCAACTATACGGTCGAGCGAGCTCCTATCTTCAACGTATCTCTTTAAGTTGGCGTGTTGGCTCTCAACTCTGTTTGTGGTACGATTACCAAAGTTGCGCCTCTTATCAGTCCACGCAAAGACGAACATCTCCTTATAGTCTTGTAGCCAGTTATCGTACACGTATTTGAAGACCCCTAAAACGTAAAAATAATTTAATAAAATTTGCATAGGTGAGTCGTATGTTATTATAAAAACTTACTAGAACGTTTGCACTCCACAAGTCGTTGTCGCATGTTGCGCAAGTGGTACTCGTAGATGAGTATGGATGGAGACTCAATCAATGTCCCCCAGAATGACAAAAATTTCTTCCAGTCTTCGTCTGTGAAGGCACCCTTGCAGTGCTTCATAACATTCTGTTGTATGTGCCACCTGCAAAGAAGCCTAGAGGCGTTTGGAAATACTTTAGCACACGCGCCCATAAGGGCTAGGTCTCTATCGGTTAAAATCACACGTGGCTCCATGCATTCATCCAACATTGACTTGACCCTCTCAAGCACCCACACAAAGTTATCACCCCGCTCTTTACTAACAACGGCATGCGCGATAATAAACGATTTGTTGGTAGGCATCATACCAACAATCTGGATAAAGGGCATATTGTATATGTTTGTCTTGTACGTCGCATCGATCAGCATGACGTGGGGGAATGCACGCCACATGTCTCTCGAGTACCGATGAAGAAAGAAGATCTCTGTTACGATCTCTGTTCCGGGTTCCTCCCGTGTCTCGTAAATAAAGTCGTTGTTTATCAGCTTGTCTTCTAGTGACTGCATGGGAGTCAATCCTTGTCTTTGTTCGGCTCTAATCTTCGCCACAACGTTTTGAACGTCTTTCAGAACATGAAACCTGTCGGGGTCCTGCTTCCTTATCGTTTGAAATATTTTGCGCGACTCCATGTTTTGAGCTGTCAGCTGCTCGATCAGTTTCATTTCGCTTGGAGTAAACCTTCGCACAAACGCGTGGGCCGACAGGTCCTCACAAAGTTCGTGGTTATGTTCAATTTTTCCGTCTTTAATCTCCCAGGTTTCATACGGGTGGTTTCGCACAGCCAGTAGGTAAAACGGGCAACCGGTTTTTTTGCTTCCGGCTTTTCTAAGTGTTGCTGTAGTCTGGTGCTTACCAGCACGATCACATTCAAGCCATACCCTCCGGATTCTTCCACCGGTTTTCTTTGATCGACGGGTGACAATAACGAAACCATCCACGTTTGCTATTTCTTGTATCCGATTCTTTAGTTCATCTAAAGAGTTGAAAACCTGTAACATCGACAATAATAATAAATAATTTTAATAAATAAATAAATAATAATAATAATAATATTAATAATAATACTAATAATAATACTAATAATAATAATTAAATAATTAAATAATACAAAAATAGTAATTAATACCTGTTTTTTTAAGTACGGACTGTCCTGGATGGGAGGTGTCTCACCACCATATCTACCATATCCACCATAACCACCGTCTCCTCCGTATCCACTGTATCCACCATCTCCTCTGTATCCACCATCTCCTCCGTAACCACCGTCTCCTCCGTATCCACCGTCTCCTCCGTATCCACCGTCTCCTCCGTATCCACCGTCTCCTCCGTATTCACCCCCTCAAAATAATAATAATAATAATAATAATAAATAAAAATAATAATAAATAACAATAACAATAATAATAAATAATAGTAATAATAAATAATAATAATAATAATAAACAATAATAATAAATAATAGTAATAATAAATAATAATAATAATAATAATAATAATAAATAAAAATAATAATAAATAACAATAACAATAATAATAAATAATAGTAATAATAAATAATAATAATAATAATAATAATAATAATAAAAATAATAATAAATAAAAATAATAATAAATAACAATAACAATAATAATAAATAATAGTAATAATAAATAATAATAATAATAATAATAATAACAACAACATTAACAATAATAATAATTAATTTAAAAAAAAAAAAACACAGAGCCTCGTATAGCCCTCGTATTTCAGGGCAAACCTACGGTCTAAAGGCAAACCTCGTATAGCCCTCGTATTTCAGGGCTATACTCGGCGTCCTGTTCTTCCACATTCATCTTCAACCTCAAAACTCATACCCCCAAACCCCACAAAAATCAAATTTCAGGGCAAACCTACGGTCTAAAGGCAAAAACATGGCAAAAATACTAAACTACGGGGCGAAATACGTACCGGTGATGCTTCAAATCTTCGAAAATCCGGTCGAGATACGTATCCGAGGCGTATAGAGGTGTATTCTCCGTATGTGTGTTTGTTTTTTGTTTGGGGGTTATAACCTGCCTCGTCTAGACCCCCCCTGTGTTATACGAGGCCTAGACGCCTCGTATAGCTCTATACGAGGCGTCTTCCTTTTTTATTAAATGACCATTTAGCCCCTGGTATGCCCCCAGTATAGGCATTATTCAGGGGCAAAATGGTAATTAACCATTCCAAAAAGATATTTCTGGAATGGTTAATTACCATTTTGCCCCTGAATAAAGTCTATACTGAGGGCTTTCCAGGGGTAAAATGGTAATTTAATAAACTTTTTTTAATAATTAAAAAACAAAAAATCTCAAAATTTAAAATTTCAAAAACCCGCTCAAATAGACGTCTCGTATAGATCTATACGAGGCGTCTGTGGATACGGAAATGACCTTTTAGCCCCTGAAATAAGCCTAGATTGGGGGCCTAACAGGGGCAAAATGGTCTTTTGGGCATAGCTATACGACGCGTATAGCTCTATACGCGTCGTATTTTTTTAATTTTTTTAAAAAATGATATTAAACTGTTTTAATTATTGAAAAATGATACAAATTATAAAAAAAATTATAGAAATTGTAGAAAATTATAGAAATTAATAAAAAAAAAACATTCAAATTACAAAAATCATTCTTCCGTATCACTATCGATGTAATTAAGACTGGGGTTTGATCTTGGCGGAGGATTCATTATCGATGTATACCATTCTAGACGTGGCAAGTACATATCTTCCCATTGTTTCGTATGGGGTGTTTGGTTGGTCAACCATAGCCCGTGTGCTGGTGGCATTGGATAATCCCCTTCCAGCTTAACATGTATGAAGTGGTTCTCGTTTACATGTGTAAGCGTTATGAACAATGATTGTTGATTAGCCGGAGGACTTAGTATCGGGAAGAAAGTGGAACTCGCACCCATGGTTGTCGTTAACAGGTGCACCCCGATACCGTACGTTTGTGCAATAAGAAGTCCTGCATAGGGGAAGTCCATCCAGTGATCCCCCCCACAACCGGACACTGAAGCATGTACTTTTCTATCCTGCAAGCACAGGGCAACCCACAGCTGTGCCACATTTGGCAACCACATGATGAATGAAAGCGCTCCAAGACATCTAGCTTCCTAATTGCCTCGCTCCTCAACAAGTCAAGGGCTGTATGGGATACTTTACCAAGTAGGTGTTGAAACAACGGGTGTTTGTGGTGGGTCATTGTTTTTTCGATGCTATCTCGAAAAGTCTTCCTTATTTCACCGAACTGTGTCTCAACTATATCATGGACACAACCAACTATACGGTCGAGCGAGCTCCTATCTTCAACGTATCTCTTTAAGTTGGCGTGTTGGCTCTCAACTCTGTTTGTGGTACGATTACCAAAGTTGCGCCTCTTATCAGTCCACGCAAAGACGAACATCTCCTTATAGTCTTTTAGCCAGTTATCGTACACGTATTTGAAGACCCCTAAAACGTAAAAATAATTTAATAAAATTTGCATAGGTGAGTCGTATGTTATTATAAAAACTTACTAGAACGTTTGCACTCCACAAGTCGTTGTCGCATGTTGCGCAAGTGGTACTCGTAGATGAGTATGGATGGAGACTCAATCAATGTCCCCCAGAATGACAAAAATTTCTTCCAGTCTTCGTCTGTGAAGGCACCCTTGCAGTGCTTCATAACATTCTGTTGTATGTGCCACCTGCAAAGAAGCCTAGAGGCGTTTGGAAATACTTTAGCACACGCGCCCATAAGGGCTAGGTCTCTATCGGTTAAAATCACACGTGGCTCCATGCATTCATCCAACATTGACTTGACCCTCTCAAGCACCCACACAAAGTTATCACCCCGCTCTTTACTAACAACGGCATGCGCGATAATAAACGATTTGTTGGTAGGCGTCATACCAACAATCTGGATAAAGGGCATATTGTATATGTTTGTCTTGTACGTCGCATCGATCAGCATGACGTGGGGGAATGCACGCCACATGTCTCTCGAGTACCGATGAAGAAAGAAGATCTCTGTTACGATCTCTGTTCCGGGTTCCTCCCGTGTCTCGTAAATAAAGTCGTTGTTTATCAGCTTGTCTTCTAGTGACTGCATGGGAGTCAATCCTTGTCTTTGTTCGGCTCTAATCTTCGCCACAACGTTTTGAACGTCTTTCAGAACATGAAACCTGTCGGGGTCCTGCTTCCTTATCGTTTGAAATATTTTGCGCGACTCCATGTTTTGAGCTGTCAGCTGCTCGATCAGTTTCATTTCGCTTGGAGTAAACCTTCGCACAAACGCGTGGGCCGACAGGTCCTCACAAAGTTCGTGGTTATGTTCAATTTTTCCGTCTTTAATCTCCCAGGTTTCATACGGGTGGTTTCGCACAGCCAGTAGGTAAAACGGGCAACCGGTTTTTTTGCTTCCGGCTTTTCTAAGTGTTGCTGTAGTCTGGTGCTCACCAGCACGATCACATTCAAGCCATACCCTCCGGATTCTTCCACCGGTTTTCTTTGATCGACGGGTGACAATAACGAAACCATCCGCGTTTGCTATTTCTTGTATCCGATTCTTTAGTTCATCTAAAGAGTTGAAAACCTGTAACATCGACAATAATAATAAATAATTTTAATAAATAAATAAATAATAATAATAATAATAATAATAATATTAATAATAATAATACTAATAATAATACTAATAATAATAATTAAATAATTAAATAATACAAAAATAGTAATTAATACCTGCTTTTTTAAGTACGGACTGTCCTGGATGGGAGGTGTCTCACCACCATATCTACCATATCCACCATAACCACCGTCTCCTCCGTATCCACTGTATCCACCATCTCCTCTGTATCCACCATCTCCTCCGTAACCACCGTCTCCTCCGTATCCACCGTCTCCTCCGTATCCACCGTCTCCTCCGTATCCACCGTCTCCTCCGTATTCACACCCGTATCTATAATCCGGATACCCTTGTTGCGTCAGATAACTTGGTTGACAAGCATGGTATGAGTCATCTACAGGGGCTGTTTCATCAACAGGGGGATGATTGTTCAAATCTAGAAACGGTTTGTTTTGTTCTCCTTGTATACTAGACACAACCTCCTCTTGCTCATTAGAATCGGGAACGCAAGACTCCTCCAAAATAAAGAACCGTATCATCATTAGTAAATAATAAACTAAAACAAAAACTAATTAAAACAATTAAGTACCTGTACCGTTACCGGATCGCTTTCGGGCACCCAGTTCTCGCTATAATACTGCCCGAAGACATAGTTACCGTCCCAGTATGATGACATTTAAGTACCTGTAATGAAAGAAGAAGAAGAAGCAGAACGATTAATAAGAAGAAGCAGAAAGATGAAGCACATTTAAATGTTGAGGATGCTCGGGTGTGGACAAAGCATAACTGTATGTTGCACTTTTTCATAAGTCTTAGACGCCTCGTATAGTTCTATACCCCTCGTATACCTTTTAGTCACTTGTCAAATGTACAGTAAAGCAGCCAATCAAGACGCCTCGTATAGGGCTATACGAGGCGTCTGAGTACCTCGTATCCATCCCTCGTACAGACCTATACTCCCCGTCTGATGTGACTGATTTGACATTGTGCTTTGGTGCAGAGATGGTCGGAAAAGTAACCCTATACGCCTCGTATAGGTCTATACGAGGCGTCCTGAAGGGTGTCAAAATAGGCATAAAGGTGTGTAAATATGTAGACCCTAATACAAAGATCACTACACCCTCCTATGAGGGGACGACCGGACGAAGTAGTCAAACAAGAACAAAAAAAGTTACAGCCGGCCCTAGTTAGAAAGAATAAAGTGGTTGCTTTAGCCCCCCATATGTACAGGGTTCCAAATTTTTAGGGTTTTGACAACTGATATATACGATGAGGCTATAGGGTGTGGTCATGAAACTCATGATCATCATGATTCTCCACATAGGCGTCATGTCATCCATCTTTAATCCATCATTCAAAACCACTACCCTAAGGGTGTGGTCATAACCCAAACCACTATCCCCTTTATTTTTTTAAAAATTTTTTTTGTCTTAAAATGATCAAATGGGAGGGTCGTGGTAATTGTGGTTTAATTCATGGGAACCACCATCAATCAAGGAGGGGGGTTGTGTACCATTTAATTAATGGTCCTATGTGGAAATAATGTTCCAATCCATGACCCTCACACTAGCCTGAGAATCAGAAGATTTATCTAAAACAAGAAGACTTATCCACATGTTTTATGATCTATTGTGTTAAATTGAAGATGAACTACCTCTAAAATACTGTGACGGGTGAGTTTAAACACGTTCCTAAATATATTTTCACGTATTTTGATATTTTAAAAAACTTTGTTAATCGTACGATATTTAAAAAAGAGAAAAAAAAAACTTTTGGTTTAGGAAAATTGGGTTTTCCGAAACTTGTCAATGACAAATGATGTTAGTGAATAGGGATGAGCAAAATGGACCCGGTACCGAATTTACCGAACCGGGTACCTTTTCGGTACCGATTCGGTACCCACTTTTGACATTTTCGGTACCGGTTCGGTACCGGTCCGGTACGGTACCGGTATTTTGCTCGTTTTTACCCTCAAATACCGGTACCGAACCGTACCGAACCGGGTATATTCGGTACCGGTACCGGTACCCACTTTTGAGGATTTTCGGTACCGGTTCTTTCGGTACCGGTACCGGTTCGGTACCGAACCAGACCGAGCTCATCCCTATTAGTGAAAACAATAGTGAAATCGGGGGTTTAAAGAAGTGATATTGAATTCGCTAATTGAAGAGATATGGACCAAATTTGGCATGGATCGGGCTAGCTATGGATTCATCAACAAGAGTCGAAAGGATTCAACCCATGTTGATGTGGGATAAGCTCATTAATAGCATGGAAATGTGATCATCAATAGAAAATGAGATGTCAAAAGTTGGTTATAACACCATAAGGGGGACCATACATAATGTAAAAAGAACATGTAACCATTCTAGTACAAGTACTACTGATGTCATGAAGAAAGTGTGAGTTTATGCTCTCTCATTCTCTCACGCCCTAACTTACTCATATAATTCCGGTGAATTGTTACTTATGTTCATGTTGGAGTTTGTTCACCAAGAGAAATCTCTTCCGCGGTGGCTAGGCAAACGACGTTTCTACCTTGCAGATTTAGTTCTTTGAAACAATCCTTCGGTACTTGGATCATTACCTTGTGGAAGCATCCATTCGAACACTCTGGTGTTCAGTTATTGCTTCCTTGCTAACAACAATCGAAAATTATTGTTTAAAAGGCCTAAAATTTTAGTTTCGCTTTAAGCGCCTAAATCAGTCGAGATTCCCCTACAAAACAAAAAGGGTCTACATATTTACACACCTTTATGCCTATTTTGACACCCTTCAGGACGCCTCGTATAGACCTATACGAGGCGTATAGGGTTACTTTTCCGACCATCTCTGCACCAAAGCACAATGTCAAACGCGGATGGTTTCGTTATTGTCACCCGTCGATCAAAGAAAACCGGTGGAAGAATCCGGAGGGTATGGCTTGAATGTGATCGTGCTGGTGAGCACCAGACTACAGCAACACTTAGAAAAGCCGGAAGCAAAAAAACCGGTTGCCCGTTTTACCTACTGGCTGTGAGAAACCACCCGTATGAAACCTGGGAGATTAAAGACGGAAAAATTGAACATAACCACGAACTTTGTGAGGACCTGTCGGCCCACGCGTTTGTGCGAAGGTTTACTCCAAGCGAAATGAAACTGATCGAGCAGCTGACAGCTCAAAACATGGAGTCGCGCAAAATATTTCAAACGATAAGGAAGCAGGACCCCGACAGGTTTCATGTTCTGAAAGACGTTCAAAACGTTGTGGCGAAGATTAGAGCCGAACAAAGACAAGGATTGACTCCCATGCAGTCACTAGAAGACAAGCTGATAAACAACGACTTTATTTACGAGACACGGGAGGAACCCGGAACAGAGATCGTAACAGAGATCTTCTTTCTTCATCGGTACTCGAGAGACATGTGGCGTGCATTCCCCCACGTCATGCTGATCGATGCGACGTACAAGACAAACATATACAATATGCCCTTTATCCAGATTGTTGGTATGACGCCTACCAACAAATCGTTTATTATCGCGCATGCCGTTGTTAGTAAAGAGCGGGGTGATAACTTTGTGTGGGTGCTTGAGAGGGTCAAGTCAATGTTGGATGAATGCATGGAGCCACGTGTGATTTTAACCGATAGAGACCTAGCCCTTATGGGCGCGTGTGCTAAAGTATTTCCAAACGCCTCTAGGCTTCTTTGCAGGTGGCACATACAACAGAATGTTATGAAGCACTGCAAGGGTGCCTTCACAGACGAAGACTGGAAGAAATTTTTGTCATTCTGGGGGACATTGATTGAGTCTCCATCCATACTCATCTACGAGTACCACTTGCGCAACATGCGACAACGACTTGTGGAGTGCAAACGTTCTAGTAAGTTTTTATAATAACATACGACTCACCTATGCAAATTTTATTAAATTATTTTTACGTTTTAGGGGTCTTCAAATACGTGTACGATAACTGGCTAAAAGACTATAAGGAGATGTTCGTCTTTGCGTGGACTGATAAGAGGCGCAACTTTGGTAATCGTACCACAAACAGAGTTGAGAGCCAACACGCCAACTTAAAGAGATACGTTGAAGATAGGAGCTCGCTCGACCGTATAGTTGGTTGTGTCCATGATATAGTTGAGACACAGTTCGGTGAAATAAGGAAGACTTTTCGAGATAGCATCGAAAAAACAATGACCCACCACAAACACCCGTTGTTTCAACACCTACTTGGTAAAGTATCCCATACAGCCCTTGACTTGTTGAGGAGCGAGGCAATTAGGAAGCTAGATGTCTTGGAGCGCTTTCATTCATCATGTGGTTGCCAAATGTGGCACAGCTGTGGGTTGCCCTGTGCTTGCAGGATAGAAAAGTACATGCTTCAGTGTCCGGTTGTGGGGGGGATCACTGGATGGACTTCCCCTATGCAGGACTTCTTATTGCACAAACGTACGGTATCGGGGTGCACCTGTTAACGACAACCATGGGTGCGAGTTCCACTTTCTTCCCGATACTAAGTCCTCCGGCTAATCAACAATCATTGTTCATAACGCTTACACATGTAAACGAGAACCACTTCATACATGTTAAGCTGGAAGGGGATTATCCAATGCCACCAGCACACGGGCTATGGTTGACCAACCAAACACCCCATACGAAACAATGGGAAGATATGTACTTGCCACGTCTAGAATGGTATACATCGATAATGAATCCTCCGCCAAGATCAAACCCCAGTCTTAATTACATCGATAGTGATACGGAAGAATGATTTTTGTAATTTGAATGTTTTTTTTTTATTAATTTCTATAATTTTCTACAATTTCTATAATTTTTTTTATAATTTGTATCATTTTTCAATAATTAAAACAGTTTAATATCATTTTTTAAAAAAATTAAAAAAATACGACGCGTATAGAGCTATACGCGTCGTATAGCTATGCCCAAAAGACCATTTTGCCCCTGTTAGGCCCCCAATCTAGGCTTATTTCAGGGGCTAAAAGGTCATTTCCGTATCCACAGACGCCTCGTATAGATCTATACGAGACGTCTATTTGAGCGGGTTTTTGAAATTTTAAATTTTGAGATTTTTTGTTTTTTAATTATTAAAAAAAGTTTATTAAATTACCATTTTACCCCTGGAAAGCCCTCAGTATAGACTTTATTCAGGGGCAAAATGGTAATTAACCATTCCAGAAATATCTTTTTGGAATGGTTAATTACCATTTTGCCCCTGAATAATGCCTATACTGGGGGCATACCAGGGGCTAAATGGTCATTTAATAAAAAAGGAAGACGCCTCGTATAACACAGGGGGGGTCTAGACGAGGCAGGTTATAACCCCCAAACAAAAAACAAACACACATACGGAGAATACACCTCTATACGCCTCGGATACGTATCTCGACCGGATTTTCGAAGATTTGAAGCATCACCGGTACGTATTTCGCCCCGTAGTTTAGTATTTTTGCCATGTTTTTGCCTTTAGACCGTAGGTTTGCCCTGAAATTTGATTTTTGTGGGGTTTGGGGGTATGAGTTTTGAGGTTGAAGATGAATGTGGAAGAACAGGACGCCGAGTATAGCCCTATACGAGGGCTATACGAGGCTCTGTGTTTTTTTTTTTTTAATTAATTATTATTATTGTTAATGTTGTTGTTATTATTATTATTATTATTATTATTACTATTATTTATTATTATTGTTATTGTTATTTATTATTATTTTTATTTATTATTACTATTATTTATTATTATTGTTATTGTTATTTATTATTATTTTTATTTATTATTATTATTATTATTATTATTATTATTATTATTTATTATTACTATTATTTATTATTATTGTTTATTATTATTATTATTATTATTTATTATTACTATTATTTATTATTATTGTTATTGTTATTTATTATTATTTTTATTTATTATTATTATTATTATTATTATTATTTATTATTTGCAGATTGATTATGGAGGGCGATGATATTGAGATAGAGATTGAGGGGGGTCAGCCGGCTCAGCAGATTCAGCCGGTTCAGGAGGGTCCACGACGGAGACGGCGGCCGCCTCTGGATACGCTGCAGGGTTGTCCGTATCTAGAGTTTCCCGCGGGCACCGATGCCGCCCGCCATTGCCAGAAGCTTCGGAGGATGTACATTGGATCGCATGCAGCGTTCGACTGGGATGCGATGCACCAGCTTGCTGAGACGGATAGAGTGCGTCGGTATGTACCAGACGATTCGCCGTGGCATCGTCTTTTCGATTTGGCGCACACGCCGACCTATAGGGAGCTGCTGGTCGAGTTCCTTTCGTCATTCACATTTCACCCTCCTGGGGTCCCAGTGCCGCTGCCGTACCCAGGTGCTCCCCCTCCGCCTGAGATTTCTTTCAGGCTCGCTGGCGTTTTGCGTACGATGACGCTAGCAGACTTTGCGGTGCGTTCTGGTTTATACATGCAGGGGGAGATCGAGACTGAGGTTTACACAGCGGGGCTAGTGGTGGTTGAAAAACCCATTCTTCTAGGGTTTTGGCAGGTGATTGCGGGGCCAGATCATTGGGAGCACGATAAGTCGAAGGGGAGGGTGTCGTTTGTTGCGGACCCACTATACAGGTACGTACGTTTATTACGGCAATTATTGTGATTATGTGCATTGTTTATTTATCTCTATTTCTGTATTTCGCTAACACTAACACTATCTGCAGGTATCTGCACCATTTGCTCGCTACTTCTATCTCAGCGCGCGGGTACAGCCGTGAGTGGTGTACGACCACAGATCTTTTTTTCCTTTACTGTTTGTTGTATAGGAGGCCGTGCGCGCTAGCACACGGTCTAGCCCAGTACTACGCCTCCGCCCATCACCGGCAGGAGCGCGGATTTTTGTATGTCGGGGCGTACGTGACCGTCATTGCCCGTTCATTTGGCCTCGTGCTGCACGAGGACCCACATCTACGGACGCCGCCAGTCATGCCGACGCGGATGGGCATGCAGTCGCTGTGGGGGATGAAGGTAATCAGGAGGTTTCCAGTTGGCCCGCGGTTTAAAAACCGCGCGACCGGGGGCATATGGACAGAGGAGGCACTACCAGAGCATTTCGAGCCCGTTTATCCTCCTGTAGATCCTGCTGATATAGTGCCTGTGGAGGAGCCTCCGGAGGATGTAGACGGTGCAGCGGTGCCACAGCCACCGCCACCTGCCGGGGCGCCTCAGTTTCCACGTCACGCTATTCCAGGTCATGCCCCAGGACCTGCGCCGCTACATCCGGAGGTACGAGCAGAGCTTGACAGGCTCAGCGATTTGATAGGTTGGGTGGTTCGGGAGCTGCAGGATAGACGCGAGAGAGATGGGTTACCCGCGATACCGCTCCCACCACCTCGAGCACCACATCAGCAGCAGCAGCAGCCGCAGCAGCCAGATTCGGATTCGGATTCGGATTCGGATGCATAGACCTGTTGTTGTTTTTATTTTTATTATGGATGTACAAACTTATCTTATATATTTTTGTTATGGATGTACAAAGTTATCTTATCTGTGTCATATTTATGTTTGTTTTCAATTATTCGGTTACTTAATGATTGTTGTCTTAAATTGAGATAATACGGAAACAAAATATGTTTTGAATATTTGAACGAGATAAAAAAATTTTAAAAACAAAAAAATAGTTCATTTTTAAAAAACAAAAACTTTTTTATAGTGTAAAAAACAAAAAAAAATAACTTTTTTTAAAAACAAAAAAAATTTCAACAAAAAACACATCTTCAAAAACTATCCAAAAACCATACCAAAACCATACCAAAACCCACCAAAACACCCCTCATTTCAGCCAAAAAAAAAACCCAATCCTAGACGCTAAAAAACAAAAAAAAATAACTTTTTTTAAAAACAAAAAAATTTTCAACAAAAAACACATCTTCAAAAACTATCCAAAAACCATACCAAAACCCACCAAAACACCCCTCATTTCAGCCAAAAAAAAACCCAATCCTAGACGCCTCGTATAGCTCTGTACGAGGCGTCTAGGGTTCCTTAAACTTTGTGCCTAACACCCTCTCAGACCCCCTTGAATTCAGTGCGTAGACGCCTCGTATAGACCTATACGAGGCGTCTAGGGCACCAAAGGTGTGAAAATAGGCGCGATGGGTGTCCAAATATCTCCAGCCAACAAGAATCCAAACAAGACCATGTGGTTTGTTAATTTCAAACTGAAATAAAAGACAAACATATCTTATGACTTAACCCCTCACATCATAAAATTGTCAAATGGAACTATAGAATATTGAAGCTAATAAATACAAAGTAAAAAAATTCAAAGGAGAATACAAAGGTTAATTACTTTAAGTCTTAAGATGCTTGATTCAAATTAGAAGGACCAATTTATAAAACCCTAAAAGAGAGAAAATGACTTGCAATAACATCCAATTAAGTAACTAATGGTCCTGCCAACTAGGTCACTAATTAATTTGTATTTGTGGTAATGGTGTCAACAATTATTGGATTAAATATAGTTTTAAATTGATTTCAAATTTTGAGGAAGCACGTGTCCACCTCGTAATATGAGTGCTAGTGTGCTATCAAACAAAACCTAAAAAGAATTTATCAAAGATTCATGTATAAAGTATATGTTTGCAAAACTTAGGTTGCCAGGATTACCTAATTAATCTTAGGTTTAACATTAGTGTGACCCTTATCCTTGAAGGATAATTCCACTTCTAGTGACTTCCCATGAAACCTGTTTTTTTTTTTTTAATTAATTTGACGACTTTAGTCATCTAATATTGTTGTTTGACCTATATTTATTTATAACACGTAAATTTTATAAACTAGGTATGAACATATTATGAATTGGGTTTTAATATGTAAAAAAATCACAAGGTAATATTTTTTTTTGTCTTTATTACTAAGGCTTAGTGTTATATACATGTGGGAAGGGTCACGGACATTGGGGTGGCTTGTGAGCGGTTGCGGGGGAACACTACGCCCCTCCTTACATCCCATAAACTTTTAGGGTCGCGTGACATAGATTCTGCGTGTTCCGGTTGACTTTTTTTTATCTTTTGAGACCGCTGGGCTAAATGTTAAAAATGATTTTTATAAACCTATTTATACAACAATATATACATTTTTCACAACCTACACAACTCCTTTTCATTTTTTTATATATTTTTCTAATTTCCACACATCCCCTTCTTAAATTTTATACTTCAACATGAATTTCTTATAATCATCCGGCTAAATCAATAATTTTTTGCCAACACAATAATGGAAATGGCACAAATTATATTGAATGAATATATACTTTACAACCACGAATAAGAAAAGCCCGGTTAAATAGAGATCGTGAAGGTGCCCACTAACGTTTGATGGCCGGCTACTTTGGAAAAAAAACCATGCACACCGACGAACAATTTAGATACCAGTTTCGAATGAGTTATTGTCAATGAATAGCTGACGACTGGTGAGGATTTTAGGGAAGCTGATAACGCACAACAACTTTCATGTGGATATGGTGGAACATATATAGCAATTTTGTCATGTGGATGAAGACTAGATATTCGATTTTAGCTTGAATATTTTTTTAGTTTCTAGGAATGTAGTTTAGTTTTCTTTAATATTAATTAAGTTTTTTATTAGAAATTGTGTTTTATATAATATTATATTATTTGTTTTTCTATATTATGTAGTTTTTTTATCACCAATGGAAACGGAAAGTATCTAATTAATCTTGTATGTTGTAATTTTATTTTAGTTAAAAGTTAACAAGAATTAGTTGTATCAAAAAAGAGAGAAAGATAAAGGGATGATATAACATAGATTGAATGGTGAAGGTGATTGATGGAAGGAGATTGTAATGTTATGGTGAGGGATGATAGCTAAGAGTTGTTACAAATAGTTATTAGATTTTTAAAATAATCATTTTACATTTTCTTTATTCACTATCTTCATTCGCGAAAAAGAAAAAAGAAAGAAAACGAACCTAAATCATTCCTCCGTCGTCTTCTTTGCCATCCCCCACCATCTCTCATCTTTAATTTCTCTGTTGTTGCATTAGCGACCTCATCAATGTTCAAGGATGGTGATATCGTCGTTGATACGAGTGGTAAGGATGAGGAAATGTCGATCATTATAACCCAATCCAATCTAAACATGGAGTCGATTAGTAGGATGTCTTCGTGTCTGTTTTTTCTCCTAAGATTGGACATTGGAGTGATGTATAAATGTAAACCACTCATATCAACTTCTTCTTTACTTGCTTTGAATTACTTCAATGATAAATTATAATCAAGTACCTATAGTAAATATAATATTAATAATTCAAAGTTATTTAATTAGGTTGAAAATTAGTATATTATATATGTTGGTTTTATATATGTTAGAAACAACTAAATAATTCTGTTAGAAACAAAATGTATTATATAGAACCCTAAAAATAAATTAAGAGAAATTGGCACTTTCAGTGTCCGTATATTCAGGGAAAAAATGCTAAAAATAGAAAGCCAATTTTTTTTTTATAGAAAGCCTAATTGGCTTTTATGTTCCTAGATCCATTTACTGTCGGTTTATGGCAGGCAAAGCAACAAAATCTACTTGTATTAATATGGAACTATTCGCAGTTCGTTTATTTTCCATTTTAACTAGGTGTTTATAAAAATAAATTTAAATATATCACCGGTAAGAATTAATTATGTACTGTCGACTAATAAACAAACATATATATATTTTGGGTAAATTACTTTTTGAGTCCCTGTGTTTTATTGGTTTTAACTAGTTGATTTCAAAAGGAAAAAGATTATGTAAGATTAAATATATTATGTATTAATATTTAATCTATAGCCATTATAATCATTTACATAATAAAGATCAAAATATATAATAACCTATTAAATAATTAGTTGGTAATTGTTGATGGACCATATTACCCTTATTAACTAATTAGGTTTCCTCCTGGGTGCTTATATAAGGAGAGTTATGTGGAGGTTAAGGGGTTACTCAGTTACACAATCAGACACACCCCATAAGATCATAACATCATAATTCGACCTCCATCTCCTACAGCCGATACCCTTTCGGTTTTCTAAGTCCCCATCATTAGATTGCACCCTAAGGATGAACCAGACCAAGATGACAATCATGTCAAACCTTATTGCTGCGTCTCCATCTGGATTCTCTGCTAGCCTGTGCTGATGCAATCAAAGGTATGCTTTAATGTTTTCCCATATGTTTAAACAGAACTGATCCAACATGTGGTATCAGAGCATATGTTGATTAGTCGGTTCTGTTTTTGTATCCGAAATCTGGAATAAATCTGGAAAACAGAATTATAAAAACCATAATTTTTCGTCATCATCATCCGAAATATCATCTCGGATCTGAATCATGAATCATGGATCTCGGATGAATATGTTCATGAAGTTTTACTGTTCCGAAATCAATATGTTTAAATGTGTAATAATATTTCACAGATTTCGGATGAATGTTTGAAGTTTTATTTTTTTAGGGTTCATCATGTTCTTAGGAAAATTCAAAAATTCTATTATGTTTTGGAATGTTTTAGGATTAATGAGTGTTTTTCCATGTTTTGATCTGTTTTAACTATTAAAAATTTTCGAAAAAACTGTTATTAGATCAACAGATAAAATTTTCGAAATATGTGATAAAATTAGATCATCTTAAAACAGGAAATCATATCTCATAATCCCTTAGATTTTGAATTTTCAGTTATGTTATCACAATAAACAGCTATCAACAGAGGGCTCGAGATCATCAGATTACGACTCGAGACCATCAGTCTCGACTCGAGACAACAAGGTCTCGACTCGAAATCATCAGGCCACTAACCTTCACAACTCGAGACAGAGGTCTCGACTCGAGACCATTAGATCATGAATCGAGACCATTAGATCTCGACTCGAGACCATTAGATCATGAATCGAGACCATTAGATCATGACTCGAGACAAAGGTCTCGACTCGAGACCATAAGGTCTCGACTCGAGACAACAAGGTTGTGACTCGAGACCATAAGGTCATTACTCGATCCGCGCTAACGGGTGGTTTGCTATTAAATAATTGGTTTTGTAATTACTTAGTTAATTAGTAAGGATCAAATAATGTTTTACAAAACCAAAATGGCTTAACTTGAATGAGCTTCTGATGTATCAATTCTGGCCAAAGCTGATTTGATGCGTCTACTTCTCGTTTAAGTATTACGAAAGCTATGTTATGTGTGCATCATAAGCATGAATGTCTTAATTTCTGGCCAAAGCTGATTTAATTCATTCATAGATGGCATACTCAACAAGTGCATAACTAAAGTGATTGTCTCAATTTCTGGCCAAAGCTGATTTGTTACAACCACTTTGCACATATGCTTAAATGATTACACTTCTGGCCAAAGCTGTTTTGTCTTCGTTTAAGTAGAATTTTAGCTAAGTCTATTATTTTGATGTTAGTAATAGACATATCACAACCTCTTCACACAATGATCCTTATATTAATGATCCTTAATTAATTTTTATGATCATTTCGTCTGCCTTATTTTAAGTACACATACTTTTACTCACTATAATTTTCTTCTATATATATCTCATCCACTCTAATTCCTAAATCTAATATGTTTTGCTTAAAGTTTCTATAAGAATTAGCTCTTAAATTAAATCCTTGATTATCTCTTAAGGCACGATAATCCTATTGCTCTCTTCGGATAAAGCACTACAGAAGAAAAGTAGAGCATGATGATTAGGATAAATCGAACATGATGTCTCTTATGATAATCAATAATAAGTGCTGTCACTAAAAGGTTATTCCAGATTAAGTCTTTCCTAAGACTAATCTATAATTGTGGAATAATCACTAGAACTCCTAAGATGCATGTCTTCATTTAAAATTATAAATTATAAAGCTAAGTGGTATATGTGAATACATAATAATGTACAATACCATGACCCATAAAGTTAAGGGCTTACGCATGGAAATAAGTACATTTTTCCAGTACATTACATACTAAGATTTTCACTTGTACAATTTGATGCATTATAAATCAACTATAACACTCAAAAGTACCAAAGTATAACGAGTGTGTTGATAAGCAACATATGTACAAAGAAATAAATGTTTGAAGCTGGAAAATAAGTTGTTACTCACCTTACAACCACTTAAACTTTAAAAGATGATTGTTCTAAGGTCCATAGACAAAATACAAGTAAAAATCCCAACTCTAAGGTTCTTCAAGGGAAAATCTCACTGCATAACTATGCCATTAGACTAGGCATAAGCAACGAGACTATCCATTATTCTAAAGAACAATTGGATAAGTTAATTAGATAGTCACTTACTAATGATATTTAAGTCTGATAATTTTTTAATATTCCAATTAACACATGATTAGTTGACTCTAGTTCCATACGTTTCCTTACCAGAACTCGACAAATAACTAACATGAGAGTTACTGACAAAATTAAATGTTAAGGCTATAAGAACCATAATAAGCAGCCTTTTAACAAAGCTTTTCGATACCTTACATATTCTGAAAATTAATCAGAATATAGTATCATAATTAAGCAATGTTATGAAGGTTTTTAGGTTTGCATAGTCAACATAAAGTCACACTTACCTTAAACTCTCATCTTATTTGTTCTAAATATCTGGATAGAAACATTACTAAGATGGAAATAGATGACACCTTACACTTTCACAACTTTTGTCATCATGCAAATGAGAATTTGACAAAAGGAAAATGAGACTTATAAATTTCATCCATTATAACCGAAATTCATGAGAAATCATGACATGGTTAATGAGGATGATTATTCAACTAATCTCATTCTAAGTGATTTTAAATCATGACGTTATAGCCCTAAAATATTACTTGGCTTAAGGAATAAGTATGGGTCCATCATAAGTCATTCATTGACATTCGTGGAACTTATTCAAAATGGAATATTCAGACATAATTCATTTATCATTTAAAAGACTATCAACTTGTATCTAAATTTTGTCGCATATGGCTCACGTTCTTAGAAGAAATCTATTCATGTATGTACTTAATAAGATTTCTATTAGATATGTCCCTAAAGTTTCTTATGATATCTGGACATTAAAGAAATCAAATAAAGTCTAACGTATATATGATAGGTTCCCATGTCACGTACCTCATTGAAACTTCTCTTGTAGCATTTCTAGAGATATCAAAGATCAGTGGGAGCATTAAGTGTCTTAATAATAACTTGCAATAGTTGCAAGAGGTGGGGGAGTGAAAACTTTATATTACTTCAATTTACACCTCTTGTACAAGACACCGCTTCATCACGACATTGTTTCATCAATACTTGTCTCCTTAAAATCTAACGCTACTCTTACAAAAGTTTCATTGTTTCCTAATTGTGGGCGCACTTAGATTTCTTATCTAAACTAACATAATCCTCAACAAGAGAAATCACAACGACTAACGTCATTAATTTGTGTCTCTCTATTAGAATTTGTTGGTCGTTACATATTGACCCTAAGCATGCTGAGTTCCTAAAGATTTCTAAGGTTAGTGGGAGCAGTCAAAGTCCTTATCATGATTTGCAAGGAATACAAGAGGCGGGGGGAAGAATGTCATTAAATTTCACTCCGAATTTAACTCTGATTACACCTCTTGTACACCATACTGCACCAACTCTTAAAAACTTAGAATCCTGAAAATGATAGCAACCTAACCAAGAGCTAATCCATAAAACTGAAACTTCTAATGAACCCAATAATCAACTCAGGAGGTCATCTAGGTTTAAAAGCCTACTAACTTTGATGATTACATAACCTCCCTAATTAAAGTTGAAATGGATTTTAGAAATGTTTACTGATCCTATCTCTTTTAATTAAGCCATTAGCGTCAATCAATCTTCTGAATGGAATAAAACTGTTTTCTAGTAAAACTGATTTTATGTGTTTGTATAACGTTTGGGATTTGATTGAATTACCTAAGAGTGTTCATAACTAAACCAAATCCTAATATAAACGTTAAGACACAAAGGAGCATGATTGATTGTCAAAGGTTACACTCAGAAAGAGATGAATTATCAAAGAGTCTTTCTTACCTATCTTACAAAAGATTTCTTTGAGGATCATCACTGTTCTAGTAGCTTATAATAGTTTAAAGCTACATTAGATGAACATTATAAACAATTTTCCCTAACAAATGGCTGACACATTTACATGTTCATTAGATAACAACCTAAAGTTTCAAACTGAAGGTTAAAGAACACTTTATTTGTAAGCCAATAATATCCATGTATGGGTTAGTGCAAATATCATAATGTGATGAAAAGCTAACGTAATTATTTTCATCAAGAATCAAGTGGATAATGTACCTACCTCAAAATGAGTGGGAGCAACTAAGATAAACTTGTCTATATAGATGACATTCTTTTGACAAGTATATGTTATATAAGTCAAAACATCGTTAACACAAACTTTGATATAATAAATCTCAGAGATATCTCTTACGTGATTGATATCATAACATACTGAGATAGACCCAATGAGATATTAATTCTGTTCCATAAGTTTAACATTAAATGGGTCCTTACATATGTAACAGACAATATTGCTTTCCTTTAGAGGATAATAGGATAAATGAGATTATTTATTTACGCTTCATTAATTGGAAGCCTTATGTAAGTTTAAGTCTATACTCGTTTAGATATTACTCACATTGCAACACACTAGATATGTCTAGATTAATGTGAAGCATCTAATGGAGTATTACAATATCTTTAAAAGAGACGAGAGGCTACAATTTGAAGAAGAAGTGAGAATTAAAACCGGTTTATTACTCTAACTTTGAGATATTCAAAGATGACAAAATGTAATTTCGGGTATATCTTTATGTCAGCAGACAAAACCTATTTCATGGAGGAGTCATAATGCACTGATATTAACAACCTAAGTTATAATGACATAATATAGTCACTAAATGTTGTTGGAAATTTATCAGTGGACTCATAAGTATATTAACTCCATATAATTAATGTTTTGAAGACTTAGTGTGATAAAGTCAGTTACCATAACTCCTTGAACAGTAACAGTTCAAGAGGTGCTGCATTAAGTTTCGATACACAATTAATTATTCGTTTATGAACGAATTAAGGAAACTAAGTTTTGTATCGAATACATTCATGATATGCTTAAGGATCCTATAACTGAAGGGCTATTACCCATAAGTCTTATTAAGAGAGCTCAGAGACGGGTATTAATTAATGGCCATGCGCAACTGCATATCGTACTATGAATGACTAAGTATTAGTTAATTTTTCCTCATCAGTTTGATTTTGTATGTCTCTAAGAATATGTCAAGCTAGCATAATGGCATATAGACAAATATAGTTACAAATCAAACAAAGGACTTATGCGTATTTTGATCATGATGATTAGGTTTTAAATTAAGGCTATAGTATGATTAATGGGGGTTCTGAGTCGCATAATGATTCAACGGCTGTATTTTTCTGCTATAGTACTTGTTTAAGGCTAAAATGAGTGTTAACTCCTGATCAGGCTTATCTAATACTCATAGTAAATGATTACTCGGCTAAGTGGGAGAATGTAAGATTAAATATATTATGTATTAATATTTAATCTATAGCCATTATAATCATTTACATAATAAAGATCAAAATATATAATAACCTATTAAATAATTAGTTGGTAATTGTTGATGGACCATATTACCCTTATTAACTAATTAGGTTTCCTCCTGGGTGCTTATATAAGGAGAGTTATGTGGAGGTTAAGGGGTTACTCAGTTACACAATCAGACACACCCCATAAGATCATAACATCATAATTCGACCTCCATCTCCTACAGCCGATACCCTTTCGGTTTTCTAAGTCCCCATCATTAGATTGCACCCTAAGGAGGAACCAGACCAAGATGACAATCATGTCAAACCTTATTGCTGCGTCTCCATCTGGATTCTCTGCTAGCCTGTGCTGATGCAATCAAAGGTATGCTTTAATGTTTTCCCATATGTTTAAACAGAACTGATCCAACAGATTAATGACCTGAGTCCCTATAAGCATTTTCTTTAACTATTTGAGTCTAAATTTCTAACTCTATCCACCAAGTTTGTTAACTACAAGGGTAATTTGGTCATTTACACACAAAGTACAAGTCTTATATGCACAAGAGTATAAGGAACAAGTCTTTAATGCATAAATATTTTAATATTATATATAAAATAAATTGTATATATATTGTTATTTACACCTGCACACACAAACGTTTCACACACACACACACCTACCTGCACACACACCATCCCTCCTCTCTCTCTCATCTAGACCCCTACCACCACCATTAACACTACCGCACCACCATCTCCACTGCACCACCACCATCTCCACCGCACCTCCACCGCTATCACCACCTTCCGTTGACCATCAACCACCACTATTACCGCCTGCAAACCGCACCGTCAACTACAACTGTCATCCACCGCCTACAGATGAGACCACCATCACCTACACACCGTCGTCGCCACGCCGACAGCCGGAGAATGTCACCGTCGCCTCTCACTTTCCACCTATCCAACAAAATTTCAATGAAACCCTAGAAAAAGAAACCCTAATTTCTGATTTTTCCCAAATTGTTAACTACAAATCAGCAGGCTTTGGCTTTGTAAAGCCCTCTCGCAGTTGCCGACTTTAAAGCCGCTTCCAAAATCACCTCAGTGGATTCAGCATCAGTAGCCTTAGCCGAGCCCTCAGCAAGAAGCGGAACCAATCCCCTGTACACAAGACTCTGCCTAGCTGGCGCCTCGTCACTGCAGGTCCAGTCAAACGAGTCGGTCGACAAAACAGGGACCACCACTGACAAAATCGGGAGCGGGTTTGTACTTTGCCACTAACTTCGTTGTGTTTCCACCCTTGGTTAGAACCACGATGAGTTTGGCTCGAGCCTTGTTGGCGGTTCGAACGGCAGATGATGCAATTGTTGCTGCAAAGAGACACTCTGACACTAAACGGAGTGAAGTTTGGGATATTATTAGAAGACTCGATGTAATAGAACTCACAGATTCGGTTTCGAGGTATATAGAAATCCTGTTTTTCTTTTGTTTTGTTTTACTTTTATGCAATGCATGCTAGGTGTTTGATAAATTGACCAAGTGAAAATTGCGAGATTTTGTATTGATGTGGTATATATTGTTGTGTATTGCAGTGATGGTAGTGTAACAAATCCTTTATCTAGACGAAAACCGCCTATGACTTACCAAGATCCAGTTGCACAAACTCAGTTTTCGAGTAATAATGTTGTTCGAACTACTGGAGGTTTTGGGTTGAGGTGGTGGTGGCTGTGGCTGTGGTGGTGACGGTGGTGGTGTTGATGGTGGTCCAGAGAGAGAAAGAAAGATGAGAGGGAGAGATCAAGGTGAGAATTTAAAGAGAGAGAAAGAGATAAGGGGATATAAGAGAGACAAAAGATACTTTAAAATATTTAAAAAATACTTAAAATATTTTTTTAATTTATATACATAAAGTATTTTTTAAGTATTTTAAATTATTTGAAATTTATATACGTAAAGTATTTTTTTAAATTAAAAAAATAATTTTAAAGTATTTTAAAGATATCTTTACGTATATAAATTTAAAATATTTTTTTAATTTAAAAAAAAAATATTTTAAGTATTTTTAGAGTATTTTTTAAAAAAAATTTAAGTATTTTCTTAAAGTATTTTAAAGATATCTTTACGTATATAAATTTAAAAATGTATTTTTTTTAAATTTAAAAAAAAAATAAGTATTTCTTTAAAGTATTTTTTTAAATATTTTAAAGTATTTTCTTAAAGTATTTTAAAAATAGAGTAAACTGCCATTTTGGTCCCTGAGGTTTGGTCACTTTTGTCACTTTAGTCCAAAATTCAAACATTTTGCATCTGGGTCCGTGTCGTTTCAGTTTTATTGCCATTTTGGTCCAAAAGTAAAATCATGTCATATTTGTCTTATAAAATCCTGCTATTTTGTCATTTTTCTGACCATTTTGCCCCTGACGAAAATGACAATTTTTCCTAAAATCCTGCTATCTTATCAAAATGACCATTTTGCCCCTAGGAAAATGACAAAATAGCAGGATTTTATAAGACAAATATCACATGATTTCACTTTTGAACAAAAATGGCAATAAAACTAAAACCATAGGGACCCAGATGCAAAAGGTTTGAATTTTGGACTAAAGTGGCAAAAGTGACCAAAACTCAAGGACCAAAATGGCAGTTTACTTTTAAAGATATCTTGGAAGAGTCTGCCCGACCCTTTGGAAGAGTCTGCCTGACCCCTTGGAGGAGTCAGCCGCTGACGCAATAACATTGTCGGACACGTGTCAGAACCAAACTAAAGGACGCAATAGATGGTCATCCGGACGCACCCCCTTGTTATTGCGTCTCTCCATGGACGCCTGAGAGTGACATTTTGGTAAAACCACTTGATCAAATGACATTTTGGTAATTTTCCCATATATTTTTCATATTCAATAATATCACCATGTTTTTTTCTTAATTTTTTATTTCTTTTAGTTTCTTAATAAAATTATCAACCTTTAATGGCAATATTAATATCAGTTCCTCTAGGCTCTAGTAGAGTTAAACTATATGTAACTGGACGTGTGAGCGGGACGTGAGCATGGTGACCATGGGCTAGGTCATGCTCGGCTTAGCTCTTTGCAAACGAGCCGATTTCAAGTGAGCTTTTTTTCCGAAACAAGACAAAAGTTTTAATTAGCCCTAGCTACACTTAGTTGAAATCCTAAATACGAGGATTTGCTTTGTTTGCGGGGTCTAATTTTAGGACCGATTAGTTCTTTTTTTTTAACGACAAACAATAACTTTTATTCAAACACCCCAAAGATTCAAAAGTACAAATGGTTAGTAAACTACTAAGTCAACCACCTATTACAAAATCAGATTATTTAGTTCCGCTTGCTAATTTTACAATCGGTTGTAAATTTCCATAGCTTTAGTCTTTTTCTTTTTTATTTTGTTTGTTTTATTTTGATTTGATGCTTATCATTTTAATAGTATCACATAATAACATGATTACAAATAGTATGCTCTTATAGGGTATGTGAAAAGTGCTATATTCCCAATAAAGTAAGAATGACTTTAAATGTCGACAAGTGGGTGTAGGCAAGCACTAGTTCGAAATATTTGGTTCTCTAAAAGGACCGTCAACTCAAAAAGTTTGACTAGAGTTCCCACTTGTATTTGATACAGTATTTGAGTTTTTTAAGAAGTTACATCTTAAATGTTAAGATACTATTATTATAGAGAGAAATATATTTCTAAAAATATAAAATGAGTTAACTACATAGATACTTCTTGTGGTTTATTGAAAGTAACACCTTTGAGTAGTAATTTTCTTTTTTGTAACGTATGGTTTCGATTTTGTAATACCTTTGAGTATTAAGGCTAACTATCGTTAATTCTTCAGTTAAATCAGTATAAAATGACTAAAATAACCTTATGTAATTTTCTGTTGGTATTTAAAGGTGTTACTTTCAATAAACTAAAAGGACTATCTTTGTAATTAAATCTAAAAAATATAAAAAAAACTCATTATATTTATATTTTTTAAAGTGTTAATTACACAGATAATCCTTGTCGTTTATTGAGAGCAACACATTTAAGTACTAACATAAAATTATATAAGGGTATTTTAGTTATTTTATACTAATTTAACAAAAGAAATCAACTGCAGTTATCCTTAATACTCAAACGTGTTACAAAATCGAAACCAAAGAATCTAAACCTATAACAAAAAAAATAGTACTTAAATGTGTTACCTTTAATAAACCACAAAAGCTATCTGTGTAATTAACTAAAATAAAATAATTCATGAATAAGTTATCATCGGATTATTTTATGATACATTTTTGTTAATTTGTTGATTTTTTATAATAAGTCGATAGTAAATCAAACTTTTTAAGTCTAAGGGATAGTGTGAAAAACTCGGGTGTAGTTCGAGAATGGAGGTGTGAGCCAAGGAGAGTTTTGCAAGAATCACAATTTATCGATCTAAAGGCTACTATGGAGGTAATTTTGAGACTTGGATCTTGAAGATGAATTTTTTTTTTTAATGTGTTAGACAACACGTTGATCGTATTATACTTTTGGATGGGAATAATGCTATGATGTGAAATAAATTTGTACCGAAAAGGTTAATATTCATGCTTGGAGATTACGTTTGGATCGTCTTCCTATGAAATTGAATCCAAGTAAAAAAGGTTTTGACATTCCCATTATTGTTTGTTCGATTTGCTCTTTATCAGTCGAATCGCTAGATCATGTGTTTGGAGAGTGTTGTGTGGCTTCTAGAATATGGGATTGCACTGGAAGGTGACTTGATATTTCATCCCCAAATTTGAGAAGTCCGCATTTGGTTGTTTAGTGGTTGGATCCCGTTTCTTTTCCTAAGCCAAAGAGATCCAGTGATTGAAGTTCTTAAATTTACGGCTTGATGGATTATTTGAAGTTCTTAGTAGACATGATAACAATAGTAATAGCTAACTAGATCGATTTCTCTGTGTCGTTTTTTGTGGTTTTCCAGGCGTGATAGTAAATGTATTGTTCGGCAAACTAAGTGGTTAAAAAATCATCTACTCTATATGTAACTGTTTTTTTTTGTTGTTGATTTCCCAGGTTAGCGATTTGCTTACTAGGAGAGAGAGAGAGAGGGAGAGGGAGAGAGAGAGATAGGGCTGTAAACGAGCTGAGCCGAGCCTAACTGAACCAGGGTGGGCTCAGGCTCGGCTTGTTTAAAAATCGAATTGAGCCGAGCAGACTCATTTTTCTTAACGAGCTGGAAAGTTGGGCTCGGGTTAGGCTCATCAAAAGCTCGAGCCAGCTCGTGGCTCGTCGAGGTGGCTCGTTTGTTTAAAAAAAGTTAATAATTTTGTATTTTTTACACATAATGATATACATAAAACCAAAAAAAAAAACAATAAAGAGTGAATTTCAAGGATTGTCCTTCATCTTTATACCTGTTTTCAGGTGTTGTCCTTTATGTTCAAAATTGACGAGTTTTGTCCTTTATGTTTTCATATCATACACGTTTTGTCTTTAGGCCTAACACAGTTAGTTTTTTCAGTTAAATTTGGTCATGTGCTTTGCACATGAGGACATTTTTTGTCAATTCAATGATTGCAGAAGCTTTGAGCTGTAAATCTACCGTTGAACTTACCTTTGAATTGACAAAAATGCCCTCATGTGCAAAGCAAATGACCAAATTTAACTGAAAAACTAACTAGGTTAGGTCTAAAGGACAAAACGTGTATGATATGAAAACATAAAGGACAAAACTCGTCAATTTTGAACATAAAGGACAACGTCTGAAAATAGGTATAAAGATAAAGGACAATCCTTGAAATTCACTCAAACAATAAATAAAACATTATTTAGGCTAATAAAATAGTAATTTTTGGCAAACTATAAATAAAACGAACAAAAAGATTTCTATATTACTTTCTTTAATATATATATATTTTAAAATCAATATTACTAATTAAGACTATAGCTTAACAATCTATTTCTTTCAATAAAGAAATAACCATGTTACTAATTAAACAACATTTCTTAAATATATTAGAATACATACACACGTATATAATTTGGGGTTTAATTTAAAAGAGCCAAACGAGCGAGCCACAAATCGAACCTACCTTGGCTCGGGCTTGGCTCGTTTATAAACCGAGTCGAGCCGAGCCAGCTCGTTTAAAACCAAGCTGACTTCGAACCGATCTTTTTACGAACTTTTTTTAGCGAACTTCAAGCGAGCCTCACTGGGGGAAGAGGTGGAAGATGGAGGGCGCCGTTGTTGATTGAGATGGCTGAGTGTGAAGAACCGATAATAAAGGTGACTCGCGAGGAGGAGGGCGAACTCGAGGGGAGCTTACACGGGTAATCGTGTTTCTTTATCGTGTGAGTTTTCATGTTTGGTTTCAATTCATTTACTCTAAAAGACTAAAACCCTTGCATGTTTGGTTTCGATTCACCAACTCTAAAAGACTAAAACCAAGGTGGGTTTTAGACTCAAGTTTGGAAGTTGGTTTTGAAGAGGTGGAGTACTTAACCCTCAACACCTCAACCCTTGCTATAGAGGTGCACAAATTGTTTTTTTTTTTCTTTTCGAACTGGTTCCGATTCCAGTCACAAAAGTCAAAAGCGGTCTCAACGAAGGGGTTCCCAAAAACGCTCTCAAACCCATAAGTAGAGGTGTACAAATCGGTTTTTTTCAAAAACTGGTTCCGGTTATTAACCGAACCGATTTTTTCATTAAAAACAAAAACCGGTTTTTTTATAATCGGTTTCGGTTACTAACCGTTTTTTTTACTCAAAACAATAACCGGTTAGGGCCGGTTTTAAACCGGTTTATTCCCAAAAAAAACCCCGGTTTTTTATAACTGGTTTCGGTTTTAAAACCGGTTTCGAAGATAAATATCCCTAACCGGTCTACAACCGGCGGTTCGGTTCGGTTCTAAAACCGGTTAAAAAAACCGGTTTTTTTGTACACCTCTACATATAAGTCCAATCCATTCTAAACTAGGTTGTCTCAATATCACTTCCAAGTCGTTCTTTTTTTTTCTTTTACATGTATTAGAGGTGTACAAAAAAAACCCCGATCTAGTAATCTAACCCATTTCACAAAAAAAAAAAAAAAAAAAACCGTTTTGGCCTTTAAACCAATTTGGACTTGACCCAACCCACTAGTTCATAGTATCGTTCCCTAAGACCAGTTTAGACCCGACCCAATTTAGAAAACATGTCAAAAAAAACCATTTTATTTTTAAGAGTTAATTGCCATTTTAGTCCCTGTGGCTTGGGCCATTTTGCCATTTTAGTCCAAATGTTTCATTTTTAACATGTGGATCCAAAAAGGTTTCATCGTTGCCATTTTGGTCCAACTGACTTAACTCCATCCATATCTGTTAAAGCTGCCAAGGGCATTTTTGTTAGATATGGATGGAGTTAAGTCAGTTGGACCAAAATGAAATGACAAAAATGCCCTTGGCAGCTTTAACAGATATGGATGGAGTTAAGTCAGTTGGACCAGAATGGCAACGATGAAACCTTTTTGGATCCAGATGTTAAAAATGAAACATTTGGACTAAACTGGTAAAATGGCCCAAACCACAGGAACTAAAATGGCAATTTACTCTATTTTTAATTACAAACTAGTTTGAACCCGACCCATTGATAGCAGAGGTGTTCACCGTCTGGTTTAAAATCACGAAACCGTTAAAACCGGTCATCGGTCTAGTGAAAATAACCCAATATGGGCCGTAATAATTGGGCCTCCATATCTATTTTGTAACCCTCGTTATCCTCCTTTCCAATTGCAGCTATGCGACTCTGTTCCACACTTCAGAAGATTCATCTCCCTGTTGAATTGAAGAAGCCCATTTAACCCGTTGACCCATTTCAACCTTCGCGTCAATCTGACGGCGTGCCTCCGATCCCGCCGGCGATATCTGAGCACCAAGAATCGGTTAGTCATAAAATACCATTTGTTTATATTTGCTTGCTGCTGTGATTTTAATCTCCATTGGTTGAAATTCTAAATCTTTTTATAAAGGGTATGATATTCATATGCTACTAGGGGCTAGGCTGTAAACGAACGGAATGTTCAGCGAACAGTTCGTTAACCATTCGGCGGGAAGTTCGTTTATGTTTGTTCGTTCAGTAAGTGAACGGACACGAACAAGATATTTCGATCGTTAAGTTAAAACGAACGGACATGAATAGAGGTTGCGTTTGTTGTTTGTTCGTTTATGTTTGTGAATGTTCGGTAATGTGTTTGTTTATGTTTGTGAGCGTTCGGTAATGGTTCGGTAATGAGTTCGTTTATGTTGGCTCGTTAATGTTTGTTTGTGTTGGTTCGTTTAAAGATTTTTATATGTTGTATTTTGTTTTTTTGTTTTATTGTTTCTAGTTTTTAAAATTTTGAAACCCTAGTTATCTTATATGAGTCTAACAACATCCCTCATTTCACTATTTCAGTTTTAGTTGTGTTAAAGCTTGACAAACTCTTAATTTTGTGTTAATCATGTTTTTGATAATCATGTCAACTGTGTTTGGATAATTGTGTTAAGTGTTTATTTATTTTTTTGTGGATTTTTCGTAATGTTTGTGGTAAAAATGCAGATTTTATTCTAAAATGAATATCGTATTCATTTGTGTTCATAAACGTCGTTTGTGTTCATTTATGTTCATGAACATGTGTTGAGTTCATTTGCGTATGGTAAGTGTTCGTGAACAGTTCACAAACATGTTTGTTAGTAGTATAATTTGGATTTTTTTTGTATTTTTTATGCTGTTTCTAATGTGAATTGTGTGTAATCAGATAATTTGGATTTTGTTTTGGTTTTGTATATACCAAGTGTGAGTGTTTTCATATGTTTTTAAATCGAGTAGAATGACTATGGAGCTTTGATTGAGTTTGATTAATAACAGCGAGAATGAAGGATTTAAATCTTGAGCAAATGTGCTAAGTTATGGACTCAATTCGTCTATAAAAACATAAAGTTGTAACCGCGTGTTTGTTCTCTGTACACAGACGAACCATTTGCTCCCGCAGTTGCACAAATGATAAAAACATTGGCTTTTCCTAGCAGAGTGAGTAAGCAGCCAATGCGATTTGTTACTTATTGCTTCTAGTATATTACATTATTATGTATTATTTGTGTTTTTGGTGACTGTGAGAGTCGATTATTTGAAACATATATTTTCATTGTCTTTTGGAAAGTAACATCTTCGTTAGTAAAAGCTGCTACTTTTTTTTGCTAGCCATCAGTATCATATAAATCAAATATCGGAGGTTTTAAACGATTCAAATCCTACGGAACGAGGATGGAGCTTTCTATTGCTCAACCAGACGATTGGCATCTTCATCTTCGGGATGGTGAACTTCTTGAAGCTGTTGTCTCTCACAGGTTATTTACATGTCATTTTTTAATTTCTTATAATTAGGTAAATACTGATTAATTTTCTTTGATAATTATTACATCCATATAGCGCAAAACAATTTGGAAGGGCAATAATCATGCCAAATCTGAGACCACCCGTAACAACTACCGCTGCTGCGGTGGCATATCGCGATACAATCCTGAAAGCACTGCAAGGCAACACTGACTTCACACCTTTGATGACGTTATATTTAACCGATAAAACAAGCCCACAAGAAATCAAACTAGCAAGTGAGTCCTTCTATATGTATAATTTGTAATTTAGTAAGTTATGTGAAAGGCCAAGAGACCTATTTAATGTTACAGTTTTATCATTTTCAATAAGTCCTGGTTTGGATTTTTGTTATGATTTAAAGTTGATTAAAATGTCATTTTTGTCCCTGAGGTTTGTTTTTCCGGATCTGGATCCAAAAGGTTTGAAATCTTGCCATTTTCATCCTGCTCGTTAACTCCATCCATTTTTATCCGTTAAGTCAGGGGTATTTCCATTTTTTTGCTAACTTAAAGGGCAATTCGGTCTTTTTCAGTTTATGTAAAAAGACTGAATATCCCTGAAAAGGGTCGAATTGCCCTTTAAGCTAACAAAAAAGACGAAAATACCCCTGAATTAACAGAGAAAAATTGATGGAGTTAACAAGCCGGATGAAAATGGCAAGATCTCAAACCTGTTGGATCCAGATGCGGAAAAACAAACCTTTGGACAAAAGTCACAAGACTGGCCAAACCTCAGCGATGAAAATGGCATTTTACTTTTTAAAGTTCTAAGTTTCTAACCTTTTTTATGATATAAAATTACCAGGAGAGAGTGGGGTTGTGTACGGTGTGAAGCTGTACCCTGCTGGTGCCACCACGAATTCTCAAGATGGCGTTACCGATCTTTTCGGGAAATGTTTACCTGTGCTCGAAGAAATGGTTAATCAGGATATGCCTCTTCTGGTATTCTTATTTCCTAAATCTTTAACTGTCCGATAAAACTGGATTTTTTAACTATTTTTTAGAACTTATATCTTTCTGGTAATGTTGATTAAACGTTAGGTCCATGGAGAAGTTACGGATCCCGAGATTGACATATTTGATCGTGAAAGGGTATTCATTGATAGGATTTTAAAACCGTTGATACAAAAGTTGCCGAAACTGAAGGTTGTGATGGAGCATGTTACTACAATGGATGCTGTTAAATTTGTTGAGTCGTGTGAGGAAGGTACTTATCTCATTCGTACCAGTTTGACCCATTTTGACCCGTTGTATAATTTGAGTGACCCGTATCAACATATTTATTAAAGAATGGGTCATCATTATCAGGTGTACTTGTATAATCATAAATCTATGGTTTTTAGGTTGTGTTGCGGCTACGGTCACCCCACAGCATCTTCTTTTGAATAGAAATTCACTTTTCCAAGGAGGATTGCAGCCGCATAATTACTGCCTTCCGGTACTCAAGAGGGAAACTCACAGTATGTGATTTTCTATTTTCTAACATACAGACTCTATACATATTACATATGTAGTATTCATTCTGAAAAGTGTTAATGTTAGTATGGTTATTATTAATGTAGGACAGGCTATTGTTGCTGCGGTAACAAGTGGAAATAGAAGGTTTTTTCTAGGAACGGATAGTGCGCCACATGACAGGCTACGGAAAGAATGTGCGTGTGGATGTGCTGGTGTATATAACTCTCCTGTCGCGCTATCTATCTATGCTAAGGTTTTCGAAGAGGTATTTTAAGTATATTAATTTCAGTAACAGTCTAATTTTTTGAGTAAAAATAAGTTAGGTGGTTTTTTTTGTATTAAAAATCTACTTAAGGTGACTTTCAAAAATGTCTTTTTCAATAAAAACAAGTCAGTAGGTTTTTGTTTAAAAAAAAATACTTTAGGTGACTTTCAAGTTTCAACTTTCAACCCATTTGACCCGTTTTCTTTTTAGCTAATCATTTTCCGATTTACTCCGACCCGTTAGAGATAAACCATAGCCTGAATAAGAATAACTAAATGGGTCAAATTACCACCTCTACTAAGAATTTTGGTTGTGTGGAAACCTCATAAACGCAAAGGCCGCTATCAATACTTTTTCAAAATTCTATAAATATTTGATATTTTAATAATGATTAAAACACATTTAAAACTCTAGTTTACTTTGGGGCAACATTAACCTTCTATTTTCCTAAAAAACATATGTTTGTCTTGATTATTTGTTTTAGGCGGGTGCATTAGACAAACTGGAGGCGTTTACGAGCTTTAACGGGCCAGACTTTTACGGTCTTCCAAGAAACACAAGAAAAATCACATTGAAAAAGACACCATGGAAGGTTCCAGAATCATACTCGTATGCATCTGGAAGCTTAGTTCCAATGTCTGCAGGTGAATCCCTTGAATGGCTCCCACGCTTACCGTGTTAGTTACAATCGCATTTCTCCTCTTTCCAAAATCCAAGAATAAACTGCTGCCTTCCATTGCGCAACTCCTGCGAAGCCTGTTAACACGCGGGCAGGACTTTTCTTTTTATAAAGACCGATCGCGAGTTATGTTTATTCTATGTTAAAATGATTGTGCTGGTTTTGGTCACCAGAAGGTAAGAATGAATAAAAAGTAGCTGGATTATGATTTCTGGTATATTTTGATTTCCTTGAAGTATCTTAAAGCAAAATGCCTTCAATATATAGGCAAAAATTCTAATGTCATACACTATTACCACTTACAAATGTCCAGTAAGACCGCCCGTAATGGGCGTTCTGTTTTAAAAATCCTGGCCCAAACACACCCAATCCTGCCCCGAGCCCACCCCCTTCGGCGTGTTTGAGCGTTTTTGGCGAAAAAAATTTGAATGGCGTGTTTTTAATCACGCCGGAGAAGAAGGGTGGTGGCCAATGAGTGTGCGCCTGTTCTTTGTTTGGCCAATAACAATTTTTCTTGGTTTTTTTTATTTAAATTCTAGAGTTAATTACTGTTTTCGTCCCTATGGTTTGTCAAAAATCACTATTTCAGTCCATTAATTTAAAAATTGCGATTTCAGTCCCTGTGGTTTCACTTTCGTAACCATTTCAGTCCACCTCGTAACCATTTCAGTCCCTGTACTAACAGAATAAATGGATTGAAATGGTTACGAAAGTGAAACCACAGGGACTAAAATGGTTACGAAAGTGAAACCACAGGGACTAAAATCGCAATTTTTAAACTAATGGACTGAAATAGTGATTTTTGACAAACCACAGGGACGAAAACAGTAATTAACTCGAAATTCTATTTACACCTCTTTTAACATAATGCCCTACATCCCCACTACACCCATTTTAGATAATGCCCCATTGCTGACTGGGCTGCCACATGGCGTAAAACGCCCAAGGGTGGGGTGTTAACCACTACACATGGTCTAATAGACTTACCATTATTGCAAAAAGAAAATAAAAATTTCAAGAGTTAAATAGTTATAAACGACAAATGAAATTGTCTTTGCAAAGATTCCTTTATTCCCTGTCATCCATTGTCGAGATTTTGAAATTGTGTTTAATTGATCTTTATAGACGTCATTGCTTACATCTATTAAAAATATATATGGGTACTGTCTATCGATGGTGGTGATCCGGGATTTGTTTCAACATCTTCTGTATTTTCTTCGTTAATGATATGTCATATGTTTAAGCTTGATGTCAAGTAAATTTAGTAATATTCAAGTTTTAAGAATATATGAAACTCAAGTTGCGCCCCTGAATGCATACAACCTTCTAAATCATTATATCTAAAACTTTACGCACGAAAGATATAGTCGAAACACGTATGTTTTTGCTTGTACAACAACTTCAATATATTAACTATACACAAGCTAAATTCTAGACATCTATGTCAAACCCTAATTACAACTTTTGTATATACTTCTTGTACTGAAGCAGATCAATGGGCATTTAAAATTACCATTTTAACCTTGTAACCACAACATTAAGCATTACTATTTACTCCATGACTTCCATTACTGCATAAAGCAATCTAACTCAAAAACTCCATTATGCAGATATATAAACTGCAGCCAAACAGAAAATGAAGGTTAATTTTGCCATCACTAATTTTCATTAAAAAATTAAAAATACAACTCTGCTTTACCTGAAGCTTTGTCGGTTTTATGTTCTTTTTACGCTGCAAGTTGATCGTTCAAGTCGATAATCACCTTAATGACACAATGTTCTTAGGATTCTTCGAAAGCAACAATCTTGATGACAAATTAACATATCAGAATCATCCTTCTTTCCGACTGAATAATAATCCGTCCAGTTACGGAGATCTTTTCTTTCAAGATGACTGAAAAAGACCGATAAAGATAAGTGTGCTTGTGGCTTAACTTTCCACTTTGTTACAAATCTTGGTTCCGAAAATCGTGACGCGCTCCGAAATGTTTAGGTCCACAAAGGCGACGTGTGAGGCAAGAGCTTCACGGACGCGATATTTGACCCAAATGTGCATGAGATGCCGCCTCAAGGGCGTGAGGCGTTTTCCGAATTGCCTCACATCTCAAGCGCGCTATTAAAACCATGTTCTAAATGCTTGAATCACCTATTAATTAATTCCATTGCCACTCGAACCCGATGCAATAACTCGTCGACGTCATGAAAATCAAAATCAAGAGCCCTTTTAATTGCAGATATAACAGCCTCATCTTTTGAACTACAAGCCGCAAGTGCAATCCTTGATTTCCTTGAGGCTTCCATTGCCGAATTTACATTTTGCGCCTGCAAATTATTTCAGAGTAAAAATCTCTAAACCATGAAGAATTTATTAATTTATTCACAGGTGGCAGTTTCGACGTGTTCACTGTAAATGAGTTGATTACTTACATTTTGCGCCTGCAAGTTATATGTTATCGTCAAACAGATCGCTCAAAGTGTATTCTAATGCTTACAACTTCTTAACTTTCAATATTCAAAAATAGAAGATTACTTTTAGGATAAATAGAACTTTGACCTGTGCCGCGCGTTGCGGCGGCAAAGTCGCGTTTCTGACTTCGTTACACTCATAATGAACATGACATTACACGTTTTTTTACTTTGTTACACACTTTACGTTTGTGACATTAACGTCATTAGACATATATAAAAAAGAGTATGTCTCGGACATTGCGGTGTAAAGTTGTAAAAGTAATTTAGACAGTGGTGTAAAGTCGTAAAAGAAAAATTAGACACTAACGTGCTCAAGCATAGATGTATAATAATGTGTCGCACGTTGTGGCGTAAAGCTTTAAAAGTAACTTGAACAAAAGGAGGTTTCAAGTTATTAAGTAGAAAAGGTTGGAGGTTTAAAGTTGTCAATAACCAAAAGTTAGAAGTAAATGTGTAACTTACTTATAGATGACGGTTAATAGTGTTTCCTGTCAAAGAGGGTTAATAGTGAATGTTGTCAAAAGTTTGAGGGTTAATGAATGTTGTCAAAAGTTGAGGGTTAATATGTGAATGTGTCAAAATTTAAGGGTTAAAAGATAAAGTAAATATTTATAAAAGTGTTTGTTGGTAGACCCCGGCCCGTTTTGAACCACTTAAAAGAAATACGAGTTTCAACTCATTACCGAACCCACTGGAAGGGCCCGTTATCCTTAAATTTACCATCTTTCAAGCGTTCACTTACAAAGTCAAGAATCCGTGTAAGGTTGGGTTTGCTTTTAGTGCCAATAAGATGATTTCCCACCACTTGAGGAACACCAACACCCTTGGCTAACGTTGTCTTGTCTGCAGCCGTCGTGTTGTTCAAGTTATCAACACCAGAAGAAGCAGTAGCAGTAGCAGTAGCAGTAGCAGTAGCAGAGGAAGATGGAGACTCGCCTATCAAATCATAAAAAAAAAAAGAATACTTAATAAAATAATTATGTGTTATTGAATAACTTGATAATTAACAGTAATAAAAATTCTATAGAAAATTCAAATTATTTAATAAGAAAAATTATTTTCTATCAACTACTTTTCTTCATTATTTTAAATATCATTTTTAGAATTAGTAGAGGTCATCAACTCGGTTCATGTTTTATTTTTAACGGGCCAAAAAAAAAATGATATTTGCCCAAAGTGTATTCTACATGCGTACAACCGACTAAATCTCTTTATTAAAGAAATCAGATTATTCTCGTAATAATATTATGTTTTCCGTAATTTTTTCTATTCAACACACAACTTACCCATACACTTTAAATACGAGACAAAAACGTTTTGGGGTCAACATGGCCCGTTTTGACCTATACAAAAACCTTGCTTGTTTTAACACAAAACCATTTAAACCATAGATGCAATATCTCTAAGAAAGGATTTAGAAAGACGGGAAAAAAGAATAAAAAAGATCGACCGGTGGTACCTATATGAAGAGACATTTGTAACTCGTTCACATCTTTGCAAGCAGTTGAAGTTGAAGAATAAACGACTTTCATGTATGCGACCTCCATGCATTTGTAGGCCAAAGATGCAGTGGTCATCTCCTTGGTTCTCTCATATTCATGAGCACAGAATCTAATAACCAATCATTAATTAGTCAAATATTATATATATATATAGAGAGAGAGAAACATAACCAAAGAAGATAAGATAAACATTTTTTATTACTTGCATAGGTTTGCAGTGCTACTGTATATGGATACTGACTGGATCATATCACCGTATCTCCCGGTCTGGCTATGGCAGGACTCGAATAAAGAGGCTACATGAAGAAATTTAAGGGCTGCTTCCATATAAAGGGCTCGGCTTTCAAGGCTTGATCCATTGTTCTGCGAGTATTCACCAATTATATAAGAGAGGTGGCAATTTTGACCCGTTTACCAGAGAATAGGTGGCTTTTGGTTAATATATTATCTCCAATGTATCTAATGGACAACAAAATTTACCTATAACATGAGACGAGTAAAGGTTGCCCGAAGTGTATCTAATGCTTACAACCTCCCTAATCGTGTTACTAAAAGATAGTATTGTATTACTAATCATATTTAGCTCATTAATAATATTTCTAAGAAAATATGGACAAAACTGTGTTTGTGGATCAACCCGACCTGTCGTGTATTAAAAGATTACACGTTCCAACCCATGACCGACCCCCCCCCCCCCCCCCCCCCAATTTTACCACCTTATAAATGGGTTAAATCGAAGTGGTGTGTATCTCATACGGTCAAATGGGTTGACTTGCTTCCCAGGTCTATAGTTAATGCACACAACCTCCTGAATCTTTTTCCTTAAAAAGATAACTATTGTAATGATATTGTTTTAGAAGAAAAATACAAATGCACAAAAAAAGTATTTGCGGGTCAATCCAACCTGAACCAGCGTGTTTCAACCCATACTAAAAATGGCCCGTCAATAAATATAAAAATTAATGTGAAAGAAAAAGATACTACCTTTACACGATCAGCCATATGCTTAAGATTAGTAGCCTCTCTTAAAGCACTTGTTGTAGCTTGAGTCGATAAATCCCGAACAAGAACAACCGTTGGATCAAGAGTTTTCTCCTTATATTTTTCGGGTGTGCGATTCTTTATATTCAAATCTTGAGATTTCTTATCGTATTTTGAACCCTTCAATGTTGTATTATTTCCAGCGTTTTCTTTATGTTCAATCTCACTTTGACCCTTTGGTGGGAAAGCGTTTGACTTTCCTTTTGTAGAAACATCCTTCTTCGAATGTTTCTTGGAATCTTGAACAACAATATCATTTTTAACGTTTTCGTTCAACGGTAACTCCTTAGATTTGTTTCTTCCTCTAGATTTTTCTTCATAACGCCGGCCATCAACATTTTTGGTCAAAAAGTCAATGCCTTTATTATTCAAGATTCTTGTAGGAGAAGAAGAAACCGATTCCACCGGTGACCCTTTTGATTCCTGATCATTTGGTTTAGCTTTATGAGAATCAGAAATCTTTGAAGAGCTTGAAGTGGCGGCCCGAACCGTATATTGTCTTGAAGAATCTGTTAATTTCGTATCTTTAACGTTTTTAACTTTGTTTACAGAGATTCCTTCGTCAAAAGACTTCAATACCCTTGCTTTCTTTTCCTTTCTGTGATTGGTTTCACCTATTTCTTTCGCATCAAATTCGTTCACATCCTTTCTTTTCTTTAAAACATCTTGTTTGTCACGTTTTGCAATGTGGGGTCCACCGTTACCATCTTCTTTCTTGGAAATTTTGGAAAAATCTTGAGTACTATCACCTTTGTTGCTGATCTTGAGGCGATGAATGTTATTACCTGCAAAATTGTGATTAGAAGGAATACATTATACACTTTCCCATAGAGGTGGTATTTTTGAAAATGACCATTATACCCTCATGTCAGTCGCCTGTGTTAAGAGTTAACAGAAAAAAATTAACTGGGTTAGGGCAAAAGGACACCGCCTGATGAGAAACAGTAACATAAAGGACATCCAGTGTAATTTCGTTAGTTAAATACAGCGCCTGCGATTTGACTCAAAGTTAAAGGACGTAATGTGCAATTTACTCGAAAAAAACATAGTTAAAAGTGAAACATGTTATAAATGAGTTGAAAGTCCGAAGTGTATTTTTAATGCTTACAACCTCGTATATCATTTTATTTTACAAAATTATGGTATTAGTGTAGTCAACTAGTAATATAGTTTTTTTGACCACACTTAACACACTTGTTATTTATTATAAAAATGGACAAACATATTTTATATCAATCAAATCAAACAACCCTTTTTGACCCGTTTCATAAGTGTAAGAACAAATAACAAATCAATGAAGTACCTTCATCTGCAAAGTTTTCACGTATTTTATTGTCCTCTTCATGCTTTATTTTGTCCTTTTCCACGATCACATCACGAGATTGACCCGAATCTTGAAACTCTACTTCACTGACAAGAGAAGAATGATTTATACCGTTTACACTTCGGGTTTTACATGAGGAGTGACGTTTCTTCTTTGAAGAATTAGATGATAGTGAAGGCTTGTCCCACTTGGCTTCATAAGTTAAATCTTCTAATCCATGCTTTTTCTTGACACTAGAAGACGTAATTTCTGAACCGAAATGTTGGTGGGGCCCATCATGTGAGATCACTCCTAAGTGGGGCCCACTAGGATGAACGGGTTGAGAACCGGGAACAGGACCGGGAAAACGAGAGGTTATAGCCTTTGTCGTCTCCTCTTCACTGATGCTACACCGATTCATTCCAGGCCTAGACACATGTTAAATATATTGATTTTGGTCAAACAGAAATTAAAATTTAAAGAGTAAAACGTTATTTTCATCCCTGAGGTTTGGTTACTTTGCGACTTTCGTCCAAACTTTGTTTTTCTGCATCTGGATCCAAAAGGTTTGAAATCTTGCCATTTTCATTCGACTCGTTAACTCCATCCATTTTTTAACATTAAGTCAAGGGTATTTTTGTCTTTTTAGACATTTTTGTGATGATTAAAGGGTTTGGGTGGGGAGAAAGTCAACATAGGTGGATCTTTATTTCTTATAGTGTTTTTTATTTTAATAAAAAATTTCTATAAAGACGAAAACGCCCCTCATTTAATGGAGTTAAAGGATGGAGTTAACGAGCCGGATGAAAATGACAAGATTTCAAACCTTTTGGATCCAGATGCGGAAAAACAAACCTTTGGACAGTTGCAAAACTGCCCAAACCTCATGGACGAAAATGGCATTTTACTCTTTATATTATAAAACACATGCTAAAAAAACTTACAGCCAGTCAAGCATGTCACAAATCCACTTTTCGGGAAGGCTGCTGGGATTTTGTCCAGGTGGAAGAAGTCGCCATTTTTCACATTTGTCGCAACAAACCCAATCTTCATTGACCACCGGAACTACCGTATGACCCGCTGCATCAGCTTCTAGCCCATTTCCCATTGTTGATGCAGAGACGTTTTGATTTTTCTTTCCATTTAATTTCTTTTTGAATAAACTATCATTTTCCGGTGCGCCTTTTACGTTAACGTCACCCAATGGTTTCTCCAAATCCATTTGATCATGTTCCTGTTCCTGTTCTATATCAAGTTCCCCGAAGAAATCCTTATAAGTCTCTTTGACTTTCCCACCAATGTTCTTTGACCAGTTGTTATTTTTATTAGTTTTAGATGTACAAGATTCGTTCTTTAAACCACCTCCGGCTTTCCTTTTGCCACCTGAAGATGACGTCTTATTCCCAGGGGCAAAATTGTCCACACTCATTTCCTTTTTTGGTAAAACACCATTTGTTGATTCCACTGAGACTGAGTTCTTTTCAGTTGACTTTGACTTTTCTCCAACGATATTTTGGTTAACTTTGACCAAATCAGACCCGTGAGCAGCTGTCACGATATTTTCTTGGCTTATTTTGGGTCCGCGATTATTATCATCCGACTTCGTTTCGGTCAAGTGCAGCACATCATCCGGAAGAGGAGATAATAGAAGACTTCCCGAAACTGGAAATGCTGTCATCATCTGTTGCAATATTAAATATAAAATCCGTAAGCTTTCCAATGTGAGAACTGATAATAAAATGTTGAGTAAAATGCCGTTTTCGTCCCTGAGGTTTGGCCAGTTTTGCGACTTTCGTCCAAAGGTTTGTTATTCCGCATCTGGACCCTAAAGGTTTGAAATCTTGCCATTTTCATTCGGTTCGTTAACTCCATCCATTTTTCTGCGTTAAGTCAGGGGTATTTCCGTCTTTTTTTGTTGCCTTAAAGGGCAATTCAGTCTTTTTCAGGGGTATTCAGTCTTTTTACATAAAGTGAAAAAGACCGAAGTACCCTTTAAGCTAGCAAAAAAGACGAAAATACCTCTGACTTAACAGAGAAAAAAGGATGGAGTTAACGAGCCGGATGGAAATGGCAAGATTTCAAACCTTTTGGATCCAGATGCGGAAAAACAAACCTTTGGACGAAAGTCGCAAAATTGGCCAAACCTCAGGGACGAAAATGGCATTTTACTCTAAAAAGTTGGTAGAAGTGTAGAACTACAAACCTCAAGAATACTAGTGGGAGACTCATCTGGCCCATCTTGAGGCCCATGAAAAAACCATTCACTATTTACTGGACTGGCTTCCGATGAAGATGACGGTGAAATATCGAGCCCAAGCCCACTGTAGATTTCAGCATTTCTTTTACTCAACATGTGATCAGAGCCAACTTCATTTCGAACCTTTAGAGACTTCTGGTCAGAATCGTTAGCAGAGTTGCTAACGGATTTGGACTTTCTACCACGAGATGTGTTGACTTCTTGTTTCAATTTACTGTTTGACTTTGACTTTGACTTCCTAGGTGCCGACCCTGATCTGCCGCTAAAGGAGGCTGACCCGTTTCTTATTGGTTGTGATGCATTTGAGTGGGAAACAGAGTTCTGATTACCACCCTGCATAGGCATACAAATTTTAGGGTATGCATGCTTATGCTTATAGTTCAAGAATTATAACGTTAAACCATTAAAACAAAATCAAGAACTATAATGCTATGGAATATAAATATAATGTTCCAAATCCCGACAAAAAGAAAACCTCTATAGGTGCATCATTTGGAGATACGGGTGCGCTGTAATTATGATCTTTTGTGCGTGGATCTGAATGAGGCCAAGCCGGAGAACGCTGATACATGGGCAAAAATGAACCATAATCCCCAAACTTCGCCCCTGCATATAACCAAATTTCACATCAAGATTTTAATTTCAGTTTCATCTTTCGGATGACCACCTTTTTTTCTCTTTTGGGGGTTTAGAAACAGAAAAAATAGCTTACAACTGATGATCTGACTTACCCAAATTTTCAGCCGACATTCGACCTTCAAAATCCTTCTGACAATCTCCCAAGACAGTTCGAATTTTCTCATCCTAGAGTTACAACAATAGTTTTCATTTAAAAGTGACTATTGAACTTGAAGAATCATAATTCGTGTATTTTTTACATTTATCTCAATAATCAGTATCCTAAACGAGTTCCTTGATCATCTAAATCCAAAGGTTTTTTACCCTAAATAAAACAGAAAAAACAAAATTTTAATAGCTGATTAGCGTGACTTCAAAGCGCAGAGATTTTAAACATACATCCAAACACTACAAAACTATAGAGTTAAGATATAGCAAACTGCACACCCATGCTGACAGTTTCGCGGATTTGAAAAGGAAAACAAAAATGGCTAAACAACATCCAAATCATTAGATTTCATTGTTCTGCGGGTGTTTGGATTTTTGTTTAAACTCATTATTGCAATTATTGAGATAAATTTAAAAAGTTAATCACCTGCTTATTTCTATCTTTGAGCAAAATCGCAAATGATTATCTAGTACAGAAACGTAGCATCTAAACACCCCATATATACATCAATTGTGGATGATACCTGCTAAGCTTGCAGCTAGCATACTCCTACTTGGACCAACTAGACGAGCAAACGGGGCAGAAAATGGCCCAACTTAAAAGAGCATAACGTGGGCTACGTTTGGAGCTACCGATTATTAACACGCATAAATTATTGGTTGCCTAAATTCACGCGTTTATTTATTCCCTTACTTTAGCTAATTATTGTTGCATTGACTTTAACATTATTTTACTAATTTCGTGAAAATAACGTTAAAAGCGGCGGACGACTAATCATGCATCATCTGGTGGCGTTGATAGCTGAAAGACAAGAGGTACATGCACAAATCGGCCGTTGTCCCGATTGTTGAGTGTTATGTGCCTCATGTCCAAGGCTTGATACAAAACTACTATCGAGCCGGGGGTCTCACTGGAAGCAGCCTCTCTATTCCTACGGGGTAGAGGTAAAGCTGTCTACATCTTACCCTCCTCAGACCCTACCTTACCTTTGCTATTGGTCGGATTTACTGAGTATGATGATGATGATGAATTTTGCTAATTACATATCAATTCTTAGTTTCGAAGCTATGGCAATACCTGCTAAATTTAGAATTCATGAGTTTTTCTATAACTAGCAAAATCCAACTTCCAAAATCTCTACTACAAAAACTAAACCATATCCAACATACTCAAAAGTCAAACCCATAATTACCCAACTTAAAAAATATATATGTATATAATTTTATCCTAATTACTTAAACTCACAGTTTCATTAATCATTAGAAAACATATCCATATAAGTATATAACAAATAATCAAAATTGAAAATTGCTTACAATATAAGAGAGTGATACATCAGGATCAATAGTTAATTCATCATCTTCATCCTCATCATTATTATTATTCTGAAAACAAGCTTCCCATTCTTCAAACTCACTCTGTAATTCCATCTTTCCACCTTCAAAGTTCAAACCCAACAAAACCCATTAAAAAAAACTTAAAAAAAACAAATCTTTATCTTCTAAAAAGACAAGAACTTTCTTCACTAAACAACAATAAAACTTAAAAATCTTTTCAACCCAGTTCACAAAACCGAAAACCCATCAAAACCCACAAAGGATTTGTCTAGAAACACCAAGATCGGTATCAATTGGCACCAAACAAGATGAATTAAAGTGAAATTACCGAAAATTTCAGCAAAGTGTTGGTGAAATTCTTGAAAGTGGAGGTGGGTTAGTGGTAAGATTTTACGATGACAAAATCAATGAGCAGGGTAAACGACAGAAAGCCGGAGGGAGGAGAAATTGGTATGGAGTTTACCAGCCGTGTGTTTTTCTCTCTTTAATTCTTTAATAATTTTAGTTTTCTAATAGTCAGTCAGTCAGTCATACCTAATAGTGTTTGGAGTTTTTTAAGACTGGAAGGTATGGGGGCCGGCTAGGCCCGGCAAGGACCGGCGCCGGTCCCCCACACCGCCCCCCTCCATCCCACCCCGGCGAAACCAGCAAGCCCAAGCCGTCCTTGCCGCCCCACTTTTCAAAAATCTATCCGTTGAACGGATAGAATAAATAAAAAAAAAAAAAAAATTCTTTTCCACTTTAAATATATATCCATTTCACATCCATTTTTATACCATTTCACATCCATTTATCCTAATCTTCTCCTTCTATCATCCATTTTTTTTAAAAAACACTCTCATTTTTTTTTACCATCATGAATCCATTCAACCCAAACGATCCCAACCCGAACAATCCCAACCCGAACAATCCAAACTTTTTTTCTAGTCCCGCTTACACTCCGACTATGGATTCTTCGTGGGGGTCTCAACCATTTACGTTCGCGGGTTTCCAACAATCACCTAACGCCTTCAATCAAATGTCCCAACTTCAACAAATGCAACAATACCAAGCATTCCAACAATTCATGCAACGCGGCTCGCTTCAACTTGATCAATTCCAATCGCAACCGCCAACTTCCCAACCACAACCCTCGGTTCACCTTGACGATGATGATGAAGTCGTCCCCGAATCGCCACCAAAAGAACTCAAGCGCAAAAAAAACAGGGGGAAGGGGAAGGCGGTTGAAACCGAACCCGTCACCAAAAGGACGTTCTTAACCTTGCGATGTCTAAATGGGAAGCAAAAAATCCGCCTTTCCCGCACCTCCGAGCATGGAACGTTTTAAAGAAAGACCCTAAATGGGCGCCGATTCCAAATGAGGTCGCAACCGCCAAACGGACTAAAACTTCCGAGTCCGGAAGTTATAGCGCGGGAGGCTCCACCGCTCGTTGTCAAATCGACATAAACGACGATCCGGAATATGAAGAACAAGAATATTACGAACCGGAACGTCCCGACGGAAGGGACAAAGCAAAAAAAGAGGCGGCCGCAAAGCGCAAAGGGGCCGGCTCGAGTGGAGGGGGCGGCTCGGGTGGAGGTGGCGGCTCGAAGGCGTCTTCGAAAATGGACGACTTAATTTCCCAATTCCGTTCGTTCCAAGAATTTGCGGCCGAAAAATATAGTCACAAGAAAAACGTGTCGGCCGACTATGCTCGAGCGGAGGATTTTAGGATAATGAGGTTGGATCTCGACTCGGTTCCGGAGGAGGAACGAGAGGTGTATCGAAGGATGAAGGAAGAGGTGAAGAAAAAGTGGACGTCGTAGGTTTTTTTTCATTTTTAGGAAATGTAATTTTTTATTTTTTAGGAAATGTAATTTTTTTTTTTAGGAAATGTCATTTTTTTTTTTAGGAAATGTAATTTTTTTTTTTTAGGAAATGTAATTTTTTTTATGTTATGAAATGAAATTATTTATGTTGTTTTATGTTGTATTTTTTAATTTTTATAAAGTTTTTATTAACTTATTAAATTAAAGCTTAGGAAATTATAAAATAATAAGGTGGGGCCCCATCCTCCATCCCCTTCAATTATCAATTTGGCCCATCCCCCACGAGCCGCCTACGTGGCGCCTACGTGGAGGCTCATCCCCGTGGGGATGGGCCAAACCACTCCTTCTAGTCTAATAATAGATGTTTTTAACAATAACCAAAAATTCTAAAATTTATAAGTTAAAAGTCTAAAAGTGAAATCTAAGATCTAAGATCAAGATCGTAGAGTTTGACGAGACGGTTCCAATATTGTTAGAATGAGTTTAATCGGAGTTTATTTGATACCCTTCTGACGACAGTCTAGTTTTAGGAGACTGTGTATTTGAATCTTTTCATGTTAAATAAAGTATTTTTTATGATTTTAGTAGAAGAACCTAGAGGATTGGTATTTTGAAAATCAGTCGATATTTGTTGGGATTTAAAAGTGGTTACAGTGTCGTTAGAATGAGTTTAATTGGAGTCCATTTGATACAATTCCGACGACTTCAAAACTTAAGGATGGTATGTATTTGAATCTTTACTTGTTAAATAGAGTCGACTTCCTAATTTTAGGATACTGATAAAATAATGACAATTGAGAAAAGTTAATAAAACATCAAAGCTATCGTATTCAATTTATATTTTAATTACAAGAAACTTCAAAAACTCATCTTACAAAACAAGAAAAGCTTTAGATTATCTCTTGCATTATATATACAAAACATAAAATCTACTTCAAACCCATTGATATTGTTTTGTCAAAGGATATAAGTTATAGGAAACCCATAAAATAAATAGTTAAACAAATGTTTGAAATATGATTTTTTTTTTTATTTATTTAACCAATAATCTTATTTTTTTTAACGGCAAATTTGGATCACTGACGGACCATTGGAGTATCATCGGGCCACCAGCAGAACCACCCGATCATATCTATCTCCACTAGGAAATAATGCTTCATCCACTAGGAAATAATGCTTATACACCAATTCAGGAGGAAACCCAATAAATCTGGAAAAAACCCCCCATTGTGGGAATCGAACCCATGACCTAACGGTCATAAGCCTTATCTTACCCCAATATACCACTAGGCTATAATATCATGGTAACCAATAATCTTATTAAGGGGGTGTTTGGCCTAGCTTTTATTTTTTTGGCTTATGCTTATATTTTAAAATAGCTTATGTTTATTTTCTTTCATTTGATAAGCTATTTTTAAGTGTTTGGATTAGCTTATATTCTACAAGTTGATAAGCTCTTTGGAACCATGAAATTTTCACGAGCTTGTATTATGGGAAGGGGTATAATATCATTGTGTGTATCATTTGAGGGCAATTGAGTAAAAAAACCATCTTCTTCAAATAAGCTTATTCAAATAAGCTAAATAACCATCTTCCCATAAGCTTCTTGAAATTAGCTTATATAAGCTAACTAGGTTATAACCCCGTGTATTACACGGGTTGAATAAATAAATTTTATATACTAAATAATAAAACAATATATCTTTAAAAACCTTCTTTATTGCACGAGTTGAATAAATATAATTTTATATATTAAATAATAAAAAATTATATCTATAAGAACAATATTGTACAGGTTGAATAAATATAATTTTATATAGCAAATAAAAAAGTTATATATTTAAAACCACGTGTATTACACGAGTTGAATAAATGTAATATTGTTTACCAAATAATAAAATAATACATCTTTAAAAAACCTCATTTATTACACGGGTTGAATAAATTTAATTTTATATACTAAATAATAAAAAAATTACATCTTTAAAAATATGTGTATTACACGTTTTGAATAAATGTAATTTTCTGTACTAAATAATATATATATATATATATATATATTCTTAAAAAACCTCGTGTTTTGTACGAATTGAACAAATCTAATTTTATACATCAAATAATAAAATTACGATTTCTAGCCCAAAAATATTTTTTTTTAACATCTAAGCCCCCAACTTTTTTTTCTAACATTTTTGGCCCATAACGTCTAGTGTTAGGGGCCAAAAGGGTTAGAAAAGAAGACGTTGTGGGCTCAAATGTTAAAAAATTTATTTTTGGGCTAAAAGGGTAAAAGTGATATAACCACAAGGGCCAAAATCGTAATTTTCACTAAATAATATTATAAATGAGAAGAAGATTAAACTAAATAATAATTATTCATAAGATATTAAACTAAATAATATTTAATAGGAGGGTTATCTATAATTAATTAGAAAAGATTAAATTAAAATAATAATTATCTATAAGAGATGCCATGATATGATGACAAGTGTCCCTAAAGTGGTTTCTTTTATTATATTGTATAGATAAGCATAAGCTTAAAAAGCTAAACCAAACACCCATTAGTGCTTATTTTATAAAAATAAGCTAAAAAGGCTATAAGCTTAGATAAAAAAGCTAGGCCAAACACCCCCTAAGTGTTTAGTATATTCTCCGCCGCCCCTCTCCTATTTTTGTTATATAAATTATTTTTGGTATATTCTCCGACTACCTGCCATTGCTTTGTAATTGCCCTTTTTCGTGTGGAATATATATCTAATAATCATATATTAAAAAAAAAAATTATAAATTAAAATCAAACTTTATCCTCACTTTCAGAAAACATATTAAAAAATATTATTTAAGCTTGGATCATCTGCAATATCATTTACAATAGCGCGTTGCTTGTTTGAAACAAATTTATTGCAGTTAATTACATAAATGCCCTCCAACTTTGACTTTGACTTTAACTTTTCCAAGTCTATATGCGCACCTTATCCTTTGGAATCCATCTGGATACCATCGGATCGATTTCAAAAGTCAAATTAAGTCATAATAATTTAAAAGTTAAAACATATATAAATATAGATGTGTAACTATAGATATGAAACTATTATATTTAGTAAATGAGAAATTAAAAGGGAAAAAAAATAAGAAAATAATTTTTGAAAATTTGGTCCAATTACCGATCCAGTTCAACTGGTTGCCAGGTCGTGTCATAACTAGCATGTCTCATCATTATCATATTCAGCAAATCCTACCAATATAAAGTTAAGATAGATTCTGAGAAGAGTGAGATACAGACAACCTTACATTTACATCGTAAGAATAAAGAAGCTATTTCCAGTGAGACCCGCGACTCAATAGTAGTTTTGCTTCAAGCCTTGGACATAAGACACATAACACTTAACAATCAGGACAAAAGCCGATTACTGCATGTACCCTTTGTCCAACAGCGTTTAATGTTATTTTCATGAAAGTAGTAAAATAACATTAAAATTAGATTGGTTGTGTGAACGATTCTGGATTTTGTTTTAAACACACGGTATAAACTCCACTCCAAATTAAATTACTTTGTCATAATATTTACATTTTAAAATATTGGTCTTTTGGTAATAATATTATTTTAATATTCACATGTGCCGAACAAAGTCTCAACATAAAAAATAGATATATTCATAAGAAGTGGTCAGGTAAATAAACTATTAACTTTATTAATAATATTATAAAAGGACTAAAAATCCTTTGTGATCAATTTTAATATTAAATAAAAAATAGTCAGTAGCTTAATACGTACAAAGAAGGTGGGTGACTAATATAACTTTCAACGAGTTCAGGTGCACTTAATAGTTAGGGAGGATGTTGACCCCTAAACTAAGTGGAAGATGAAAGGGAAAACAATTGACTTATCTAGAAGAGAGGGAGCGTGTTGCGAGTAGTGCTTGCGGTTATGTTACCCATATTGGTAACATCGTCGTCACCCTTTCAGGTAGGCTATACGGGTACCTATTCTGGGTTTGGTTCATCACGTATGGAAGCCTCAAAATGTGACCGTTTGAACGGTCACGTGACTGTTGATCCACGCAATTTCAAAAAAGAATCTTTAAAATAATATACTTAAATACAAACCGTTTTCGCACTATAAATTTACAAACAATATTCACCACACACGCAAACATTATCCATTTAACTATTTTTCTCATCTCTCTAAAATGGCAACGACGGGTTGGACTAAAAAAGAGGAAATAGCATTGGCTACAGTGGCAGATATAGCCCAAAATTTCAGAGGCATCCCAAAATTTTATTATTATTAATTTTTTTGGATCAGGGGTATACTTTGTAAAATGGAAACAAAGTTGAGGGGTATTTTTACACTACGGAGACATGGTTGAGAGGTAGCCCGTGCTACCTCTGCTAACACACGAATTCCGCCCATGATTGGCTAGGGCTTGACCGAGTCTCGCCGAGAACAGGACACACGAATCATGTCAGTTTTGGGATGCAGTCCTTGAACGATTTCATCAATATGTGGGTGAAACAAACCGCAAGGTGTATGACATGCATCTCATGTTTAGGATAATCCTATTTAGATGTTTTCTAAGTTATGTATTTTTATATTTAAATGAAAGTTTAGTTATTTTTAATTGTTTAGTTTATTTTTTATTTAGAAAAACAAAAAATAGTTGTAGGATAGTTGAAAGGTAATTTAGTTGTATTAGGGTAGTTAAGGGTAAAAATGATCTGGCATTGCACGAGTAGCGGGTTTTATGGTAAAAAAAGAGTGTCCCCTCCTCCTTACAAAACTGCTTTGTAATAGTATAAACAACCAAATCAATATGATGGAATAACATAAGCATTTTAAGTCAAGCTTAGATCTTTTGTGCTCTAAAACAATCACCTTCAAATCCAATTATGGTGACACATGCACATCAACAATATGCATTTTGCAATAGCCAAATATAAGTTACACATGCACAACGTATTCATTTTCAACCGTTATATGTTACTTCAAATACTGATGAACATCTTTTTCCACATGTGCGACATAAAATTCAAAGTGTGTAGTCGGGGTGGTAGACGTGGTACTCGCAGATGTCATCAATATGATCCCCAAAAATTCAAAATCAAGAGAAACCAAAAATTTGATCATAACGGTCTGTCAAGGTTTGATCAAGACGGACCATCAAATTTTAGTTAATAGTTTAATCGATTCTTCTAATGTTTTATGTCAATGTTTTTATATGAAAGTTTCTATCAAGTAGGTGCATCAAATTTTGATCAAAGTCTCCATCAAGTGGGTGCGTCAAATTTTGATGTAATGGATCTATCAAATTTTGGTCAAAAGGAATCGTCACATGTAAAAGAATGTTGCACCACATCCAAAGGGATGAGACCCCATCTAACACTATACTTTGTTTGTCATAATATATTATTTGAACCATTATATTATTATTTCAATCAAAATCAAAATGTCTCCTTAGATGATTATCCATTATGAGGTCATCTACATTTCATGTCCCATGTACAATAAATATAAAGAACTAATTACACAGTTGTGTATGTGATTTACTTATTTTTCCATTTTCATATTTATTTATTAGAAGTTACGATGCAATCTTTAAAGGCAACACCAGATCCTGCTCAACTGCAATCGGAGAAATTAAATCGTCCTCTTACTTGTGGATACAATCTCCGGCCAAAGTGCAGGAGCTGGATTGGGTGAAACAGAGAAGCTTCAATTTCAGATTCATTTCCGATGTTACTGTAACTCCTCAAGCTATAAAACCGTGAGGATTGTAATGTGTTTATTTTTCTCCTGTACTTATTTTCACAAGCTTGAGCATCTTGCTTAGGCCTTTTGATAATAAAATCGTCTTTCAAAAACATTTATCAGAAGTTACATCATTTGTACCAACTTTTACAAATTGTTTCACTGTTGATACCTATGGTGTATTAACGATGGTGTAATTTCCAATAAATGGGTATCAAAGTGACATAGTGGGTAAATGTCAATAAAGGAACCATGTGAATTTAATACAAGGAAGACAAGTATACACACGTTGATGAAAGTAGTGAATAATAAATCTAGACGAACAATATGACCATCTAGACGTGACACACATCGCATATGGTAGACCGGGGTATCATTAACTTTGCACTTTTACTTAAGTTACTAAGTTATAGGCTTGTGTTATTACCTGTTCCATGTCTCTAGGACCATCATTTTCCCGTGTTGCTTGATTTGTGGCACTTTGATTGTTTGTTGCATTGAACAAATGGGTATTTCTTCACTATTCCAAGTCTTCTCGGTGAATTTTAGATCCACCACCACCAGATGAGGGGGGGGGGGGGGGGGGGGGGACTGAGTTTGAAGTAGAATGAACTTGCAAATTAGGGTTTTCTTTTCACATAGAAAACGGGTCATAAATCTGGGTCCTGGAGCGGGTTTAGATCCGAGAATTTTGGCAAATGGGTCATAGAGGGACGTGGGCGGGAAAATTCTTATGAGATGAAGTATGGTGCTAATACATGGCAATTTATGTAATCATTTATTAGGTATAAGATTATGTTAATAGTAAACGTCAGTTTGTATCCCTATGGTACGAGACAAAAATCAACTTGCACGCCCCTAAAAAAATAAGAACACTTGCCCCATTGACTTTGCAAATTTCATCATTTTGCAACCTTCTGTCAGTCAAACGTTTCTTTGACCGTTTGCATCAGGGGCATTTTGGTAATCTTCTCCTTACCACTCACAATCTCCTCACAAACTCAATCGAACAACTCCCTTCAACACCGGATCACCACATCCGCATCTGCAAACGTCGTCTACATTCATCACCATACCTCCACACCAAACCAAACAACCACCTCCGACCCATATCCACGGCAACCACCGTATCTCCAACATCACAACTCACACATTCACGGATCTGAAAAAAAAACATAATTCAAGATCCATAACACAAGGTTTCACTTTATTATTGGTGCTCAAAAGGTACATAGCGAGCAATTTCACGCCCTGGAGAGGTATTTTATATAACAAACTCATAACTATACATGTAACAAACATGCAAACGAAAACGAAACAAAATTAATTCCTCTTTTGATCTAACAAAATACCCTAGCATATCAACCCCTACATGGCTACACATGGTCAATTGACGAAAGTTGTTGGGGTAGCTCGTAGCTATTCATGCTTTCCTTAGGGGCGTGCAAGTTGATTTTTGTCTCATACCACATAGGTGCAAATTGACGTTTATTCTTATGTTAATTTAATAATAGTTACGTTCATGTATTTATAACTTCTTATTTAATTTTTACATTACGTTTATAAATAAACGATTTCACACTATTCTACAAAAAAAAATGTATTATTTTAGATGTTACGTAGAAAAATAGAAAAAATGTCATGGATTATAATTTTTAGTTTGGATAACACGCAAGAAGATCCGGTAAACACAAGGTAGGCGAAGATAAATTCTAAAACAACTCGTTTTTAATAAAATACATATAAATATGGGCTTATAGTTATAGTGAATTTGTTCAACGTCCGTAATGGGGCGGTATATATCGCCGGAAACGATGATGGCGCCCCATAGCGTCCGACTACACCGTTACGGCCTGTGCTATAGGGTAAGTTTTTTACCTCCCCGCTATGTATATAACGACATTACTATTCCTTCCCCACTCACACACATATATAACCTCACAACACACTCAAGATATATAAAGCCCCATAACCCTCTTTTCTTACACAATTGTCACTTGTCACATAACCCCCCACTATGGGACTCTACCACTACACATGGCCTTAGACCGATTTAACTTCAATCACTATCAGTATAGAGACATATAATACTAATAAAAAGTTCACGCCACATTACATTATCATACTAATAAAAGAGTCTACTTAATGTCATATGACATTCTATCATTTAGTTCACTATTATTATTATTATTATTATTATTTTTATTATTATTATTATTATTATTATTAATTAATTAACACAAAACAATTGGAAATTCCTTAACAACTTAATACTAATAAATGTTTTATTGTTTGTTTAGATATTGATCATTTACTTTTGACTTATCTATAATATATAATTAGTTATTAGTAACAATTTCACTTATAATAAATAATTTCAGATAATATCAACGTGACAACACCTTCTTCTTCTTTAAAAGGATTTTTTTACAATACGTTTAAAACATCTATTAAATAAATTATTATTTTATATTATAATAATAAAAATGGTAAAAAAATATGTTAACCCCATACTTGAAAACCGGTTTACTTTCATACTTTGAAAACACTTTTAAGGTTATTAGATTTGTGTAATACACGGGTTTAAGGATATAACATATTCTTGATAATTTTGATGCAAGTCTATACTAACCGGATTTCCTAAATGGAGTTATATTTTTAGGCTTGCAAAACTATTGATAATTACCAAAGGTCAGTATTCCAATGACGTTATCAAGAAATATTGATCGAAAGTGTTATGTAATGGAACTCGACTACAGGTCCTAGCACTGGGTGATCATGTTATTGAGGCACTCATATTATCTAGAAGCAATACTGGAACACGAACGTTTATCCCTAGATTTCGTTTAATACCGCCAAATAGAAAGATCTCATTTAAATTGAAAAGAAGACAGTTTTCTCTCGCCATATGTTTTGTCATGACGATAAATAAAAGTATAGGACAATTTCTATGTAAAGTCGGTTTGTTTCCAAAAGAATCGGTGTTTACACATGACCATTTGTTGCGTCATCTATGGTAAAATTCACTTATGTAAATTTATGAAAATAATTTATAATGTTATATCCTAAAACCCGTGTAGTACACGGGTCTCATAATCTAGTCATTTATAAAAAAAATAGAAAATATAAATAAGATAATTTAAAATCATTTACAAAAAACAAATAGAAAATCTTTGTGAGCGACAATTTATTAGTAGCTCCGCTTAGATCTGGAGATATACTTCACAACTAAGGTTATGGGGTGTGGGATAAAGCCTGTCAGCGTCACGTTAGATCCATGTCAGTCAGGGGGATTTATCACGCCTTCTCTTAACTTGCAGAATGGGGGATAAAGCCCCCCTTCAAACTATTGCGCCCCCACCTGCAACCAATCACCCCTCGATCCTGCCAAATCTTCTTCGTTACCATGTTGGCGAAACCACCATGGCGCCCCCTCTTAAATCGGTGAGTATGGACGGTGGCGCCCCACCGGCGCTATCGTTGGTGAGGTGGCAGGGGTGGCGCCCTCCACACCCTCCGGCCTAAATAATTAAATATTTTATGTTGTATTATTTAATATCTATAAAATATTTAACTGTACCTATTTAACAATCCTATATGTTTACTGTGAAAACTTAATTACATACTTTATGACAACTTAAATATGGTGCTAAGGACCATAGTTTTTAAAAATATTGTTTTTTTATTGAAATTCAATGTGAAAACTTGAATACACACTTTATTTCTAAACCTCCATTTAAGTATCCCACATTAATTGGTGTAACTCTTTCTTGACCCAAAAATTAAAATGGAACCACAAATTAAACCGAACCTAACTAAACCAAGGTAGAATATGTGGCCACGTTTAATTTAATATAATCACATATGTAAAACGAAGAACTAAAGTGTTGTTTGTAAAAGATATTTAGACCCCCTGAACTGATGGGCTCGGTAACATGGGCCCAACAATTAGCCTTTAAAAATTAAAAAATAAATTAAGATATAGTTCCAACTAGTGGGTTACAACTTACACATGTGGCAAGTGTGGCCCGATTTTTAACAAATTTTAATTGGAAACGTAGTGCATTGTCGAGGCGTTGAGAGTTGAGACGTAAAGTACCTTAAATTTATATCGTCTAATGAAAATGTATTATATTTGACTCGAATGGTTTCCGAAAAAAAACGTTAAAACGTATACCAACTAAAAACGTATTTAAGTTAAAAACTGGTAAGACACGATGTGGCGGCGTCGAAACGTAACGTGACTCGAATTTATAGCGTTTAATGAAAATTTATTATATTTGACCTGACTCGTTTCCGAACAAAATTTACGTCAAAACGTAGACCAGTTGAAAACGTACATAAAAATGGGCTCGAAAACATATTATATTTGACTCGACTTATTTCCACAAAAAAAAATATTTTTACGTCAAAACGTAGATTAACTGAAAACGTACATAATAATAAGTATAATGACATATTATATTTGACTCAACTCGGTTAAAGGAAAAATTTATGTCAAAACGTAAATCAACTTAACTTATACCGACACGTACATAAAAATAAACACGTAAAACTTGATTAGAAAGTTAAGGGGTTGTAAGTGTCAATGCTAAAGTTGATGGAATAATATACAAAATACAAAAGCATCAAAAGGAGAAGCAATAAAAAAGGAAAAAAAAAGGAAAAGTCAAAAGCACTGTTCACGAATGTTAATGCTGATAACTAGAATTGACGCCTGCGCTTCGCAGCGGATTTATTGGAGGTTGCTGGTGATGATGTACTTGTTTCATTATATATCGATGAGTTATCATAGATAATGCAGACTTTAATCTATACGATGGTAAAAATAAGTAATCAAAACGGTTAATTGAACATGTCTAGAGTTAAAAGTTAGATTTAACTATAATAAGGTAAATAAAAAATATTTATATTTGTTATCTGGTGTATTAAAGGGTTAATGTAGACCATGTATGCTTTAATCTAAACGACGGTAAAGCTAAGCAAGTAACATGATTAAGTAAATATATCTAGAGCTAAAAGTTAATTTTAATTAAAATAAGTTAAATTAATAATAAATAAAATAAAACATATAAAAGAATAAATATTTGTTAAAAAAAGAAAAAAAAACGAACTTTATTAAAGTTTTAAGGGCCGTATGATAATTCTATTAAAGTTAGGGGGGTCAAAATGTAAATTGTTTGTTGAAAAAAAATTATTATTATACTCCCGTATGATTAATGTATTAAAGTTCAAAGGTATACGTAAATCGTTTATTAAAAACTATTAGAGTTTAGGGGTTATATGATAAATCTATTAAAGTTTAGGGTTTGAAACGTAAATTAATTATAAAAAACAATATTAATATAATCTTATAATTATTAATTATAAAACTATTAAAATCAAAGAAACAAATCATATGAAGTACTGTACTACTGTTCACAATTTCTTTTGTTATTAGATAGAATTTAGTTAAACTAGTAATAAGAGGCGCAGATATGTAGCAAACATGTAATGGATTAGTCCAAACGTTATGTAATGCGTTAATCATATGAAAACGTGTGTTTCGACGTATCCGATTGAACTCAATGTAACCTATATTAAGCATTGCGATTGGATCAAAATATAAAGTAAATCAAATTTATATCGTACAATCATAACGTATTATATATATGTGACATGTCTCGTACCTAGAAAACGTAACGCATGTAACGGAACACACGTATAATTAAAAGAGATTAATTACAGCTTTTGAAAAAAAAAGGGAAAAAAGGAAACCGCAATTTGACTCCACTCGATTCGAAACAAATTTTACGAAACATTCATAAAATAAGCACGAAAACATATTATATTTGACCTGATTCGTTTTCCAAAAACATTTACGTCAAAACATACACCAACTCGAATTTATACCGAACGTACATAAAAATATGCACGTAAAAATGTTTTTTTTTAAACGAAAACGTATTATATTTGACCTGACTCATTTACAGAAAAAGTTTACGTCGAAACGTAGAGCAAATCGAATTCATACCGACACGTACATAAAAATATGCATGTAAAAAATAGTTTTTATTTTTGTAAGTAAAGGAGGTTAGGGGTAAACTTGAAATAAATTATTAATGAAAAACTTAATAGGTTAAATACGATCGTAAAATCGTGCCAAGTAGCACCAATGTCACACCACTGCCAGCGACTACCAACATCAGAAGAGCCCGTAAAAATAAAATAAATAAAAAAGGAATTAATAACACCAAACAAAAAATAGATGTAAAATTAAGCACACCCGTTGCCCCATGTTAATGCGAAAAGTTAGACCGTAACGTAAAACGTAGAAAAGAATAACCAAGTCGATCTAGGACCTGCGTGTTACGAGGAACTTGTGAAACATAGAATAACAGATGCGTTGCGACGGCCTGTCAAACGGGAAAAATATATTAAAAAACGTTGAACCCCACACGCAGCGTGTTGACTCACAGATTTAGAACGAAAGTGAAACGAAAAACTTGCGAAAGATAAAAGTATGAGGGACTAAATTTGAACATAAAAAAGTGTTAGTGTTAAATTGTAAAAGATGAAAAGCTTTGGGTTAAAAATAAAAAATTCATAGGTGTTAAAATGTAAAAGATAAAAAACTTTGGGTTAGAAGTGAAAATTCAAACTTTATTTTTAAAAAGCACCCCATTCACAGACAAAGTTTGTTCTTTTCACATAATAATTTCTTTTTGCTCATTTTATCTATTATTAATGACTTAAATAATCATATAATATTTCAAACACAGTCAAGCCTATGATTATATGATCATACACAACTTTGAACAACAAACTTTAAACACTATTTCTACAAACTCTTTTACTACTGCCACATATCCAATCTGGATGCATAATTACTTGAATATATGTATGATTTCCGGGTTTGTGTTCTTCATGCTACGTGCTTAAGCGAAAGATAAATTAATCAAGGTTTTCTCTTTCGGTTAATATAGCGACTAGCGAGTGCCGGTACCGTACCAATACCTTAACGAACCGACCAGGTGCTGACTGAATTAGCGAGTGCCGGTACCGTACCAATACCCCGGGTTTCGTCTACAGGTTATTTAATTTTCGGAGATCATTATTTTTTGTCATAATCCAAAGAATAAATCCAATATTTTTTAACCGCAATCTAATCCTACTCCTATCCTACACCATTATTCACAATGAGACTCGAACTCTCGACGTCATAGGGAGGAAAACCATCTCACACAACATGATACCACTAGGCCAACGGCCTCTGGTAATAAATAAAACCGATATCAATCTGACCGGATGTACCATCATCGATATTAAATTTTAATTAGAATTATTTATCCCGTTTTCTGCAACCGATATATCGTGTTAACCGGGACTAAACCAATTAAAAAGTTACGCGCGTTCGAGCCCTTACTTAAACATTTAGATCATCACTTGTCTTAAAAAAAAAAAAATACCATCTGCAATACCAACAGATCTGAAACAAATGCACATGTTAAAGTAATCCTATTACATTTACACCTGACCCTTGCTCTGGGTTGGGGGGGGGGGGGGGGGGGGGGGGGTCTTTTAGCTTTGCTGATTCAACTCTAAATCGATTCGTTAACTTCATTTCATCGTCCCTGACTTTGCGCAAAGGAAGACAACCAGTCGTTATAAAAATAACAATGTTATGCCAAATTCGTTAGTTAAACTGCGAACCGCTCATAGACGGTGAACGTTGATTCCTTTGTTTCTCCCTCTATTGCAAAAGTTTTGTGAGGGGATATGGTCCTCGACCACCTGTGGACCTAAGACCATAATCATATCTAAGCCAAAAAACAACCAACTGGTCATGACGATCCCTCGCGGGCTACTCTTGTAGGGTCGATACTACGCCATCACAGAGGAGACAAGTAGTACAAGGTGTAAGCGACCTGCAACCAATTAGCGCTCGCTACCAGAAGATCCCCACCATGCACAATCATGCAGGAGACAAAAAGGTACACATGAGAGCAACCCGTGGCTAATCACGAGGCGCTGACTCACTTTTCCTCAAATGTGGTGTGGCTTAGGTGATCAGCGAAAGCTGAGTGTTCGTAACCCCTGGAGGCAGATAGCTCGCCCTTTCTCTTGGCTAAGGTGGACTCCTTCTTGGCCCAACTACAACTTTTTTTTTTATTACTAGGTTAGGTTTCGCTATTCAAAAGGGGGTAGCGGCGCAGCTTGTTGCCCACTTACCGGCTATCTTGGTGTAATTTGTTTGGCCTTATATATAAAAATTTATGTTTGTCAAAAAAAAAAAAAAAAATTAATAGTTTTTTTTTTCCTACCATACAATGAAAATGAGGATGAAAGTGAAAGAAATCATAATCAAATTTAGAATTCAACCAGAAAGTTATTAGGATGGTTAATAATTTAGGGTGTACACGGTTCGGTTATTAGCATTAATGGTATCCATAACCGAAGTCATTAGTTAATTTGTCGGTTTTCAATTCTTTTGATAACCAAATCAAACAAGAGCTAATAATTTTGTTTAGAAATACATGAAGTGAAAGTATAAAACATGAAATACGTGAAATGGAGGTTTTGGATTCGGTTGACAACCAAATCAACCAGCTCCTCTCCTATATATACGACTGGCACACATGGCTTACACCCTAGAGCTTTGAGTTCCTTTTCTAGTACTTGACCTTCTTGGAGTTCATCAAGCTCATAAACCGTTGGGTTAGCCCCAAAGCCGCATATCAGCGTCTTAATGCTGTGGCACATACAACACGAACGCTTACTGAATATAACCACGGCCTTATGATTTATTAATCGCGTCACAATGGCCATTTTTTACAGGATAACTTCAAGATACAACTTGAACTGCCATGGAGGCTATATATGGATATAAGTAGTCATTTGTTGATTTTAAAGATCACCTTTTGACACTGATCTTATATGGAATGTCACTAGAGCAAGATTGCATATCGATGTTATAATATTCTAAGCCTAAAGGTGGTCATTAGTAATTTAGTATCCTCAAAGATTGTATATATTGACCTCTTGTTTTATGGGATATGGTATGATTTTTTATCAAGCTCTTTTATCTTGTATAAGATCCTCATGAATAGTATTGCAAAAGTTTTGTGAGGGGATATGGTCCTGGACCACCTGCGGGACTAAGACCATAATCATATCTAAGCCAAAAAACAATCAACTGGTCATGACGATCCCTCGCGATACTACGCCATCACCAGAGGAGACAAGTAGTACAAGGTGTAAGCGACCCACAACCAATCAGCGCTCGCTACCAGAAGATCCCCACGATGCACAATCATGCAGGAGACAAAAAGGGACACATGAGAGCAACCCGTGGCTAATCACGAGGCGCCGACTCACTCTTCCTTAACCTCCACTAACGGTTGGTGACAGGCGAGACAAGAAGTGCATCCAGAAAGCAAAGTGTATCCCTGTGGTACGAGACAAAAATCAACTTGCACGCCCCTAAAAAAAGTAAGAACACTTGCCCCCATTGACTTTGCAAATTTCATCATTTTGCAACCTTCTGTCAGTCAAACGTTTCTTTGACCGTTTGCATCAGGGGCATTTTTACATATGTATGTAAAAATAGTTTTTATTTTCTAAGTAAAGGAGGTATAGGGGTAAACTTGAAACAAATTATTAGTGAAAAACTTAATAGGTTATATACGTTCGTAAAATTGTGCCAAGTAGCACCAATGTCACACCACTGCCGGCGACCACCAACATCAGAAGAGCTCGTAAAAATAAAATAAATAAAAAAGGAATTAATAACACCAAACGTAAAATAGACGTAAAATTGTTGAACCAAGCACGCCCGTTGCGCCATGTTAATGCGAAAAATTAGACCGTAACGTAAAACGTAGAAAAGAATAACTAAGTCGATCTAGGACCCGCGTGTTGCAATGAACTTGAATATATGTGTGATTTCCGGGTTTGTGTTCTTCATGCTACGTGCTTAAGCGAAAGATAAATTAATCAAGGTTTTCTCTTTCGGTTAATATAGCGACTAACGAGTGCCGGTACCGTACCAATAACCCGGGCCCCTGGTTTCGTCTACAGGTTATAAATTATAATTTAATCTTCGGAGATCATTATTTTTTGTCATAATCCAAAGAATAAATCCAATATTTTTTAAGCGCAATCTAATCCTACTCCTACCCTACACCATTATTCACAATGAGACTCGAACTCTCGACGTCATAGGGAGGAAAACCATCTCACACAACATGATACCACTAGGCCAACGGCCTCTGGTAATAAATAAAACCGATATCAATCTGACCGGATGTACCATCATCGATATTAAATTTTAATTAGAATTATTTATCCCGTTTTCTGCAAGCGATATATCGTGTTAACCGGGACTAAACCAATAAAAAAAGTTACGCGCGTTCGAGCCCTTACTTAATCATTTAGATCATCACTTGTCTTAACAAAAAAAATACCATCTGCAATACCAACAGATCTGAAACAAATGCACATGTTAAAGTAAATCCTATTACATTTACATCTGACCCTTGGGTTGGGGTTGGGGACTTGGGGGGGGGGGGGGGGGGTCTTTTAGCTTTGCTGAGTCAACTCTAAATCGATTCGTTAACTTCATTTCATCGTCCCTGACTTTGCACAAAGGAAGACAACCAGTCGTAGTGAACGGTTGCTCATTCGCTTCACCAGATAAATCCGAACAAACCTCCCAACCGAACCGAGAAAAAACGTACGTCTCGAGCCGACGCTCTAGTTCGATCACCTGACTTGACAAACAATACATCTATAAAAGTTTTCCCGTTTTATAACTGTTTCAAGTGTTCAAAATTATTAGTTCTTGAAGATACTGTTTTGGCCATTCTCACATCCCACATCGGAACAAGAAAGAAACAAAATGCTATTTTTAAAACACATACTGACAACTGACATTGCCGGGCTCAGTTACGTGGGCCTGTGACCCAAGTGGGGGCATTAAAGTTATAGGAGGGTCAAGAGCTAGGGGCCACTTTGGTTCCGGGAGTTTGTGGAGGGAGCTATGCTGTGAGGTGTTTGTTTGGCCCATTAAGATTGATGGTGTCCAGTGATTGGCCTAGCAAGGTTTGGTGGTGCCTTGACTAGAGCCGTGATTCCAGCCCAGATGTGGCTTGGAGAGAAAAAGCCCAGCCCAAATGTGGTGTGGCAAGTAATCAGCGAAAGCTGTGTATGTAACCCCCTGGAGGCAGATAGCTCGCCCTTTCTCTTGGCTAAGTTGGACTCCTTCTTGGCCCAACTATAACTTTTTTTCCATTAATAGTTTTTTTTCCTACTATACAATGAATATTATGCGGATGAAACTGAAAGAAAGCATAATCAAATTTAGAATTCAACCAGAAAGTTATTAGGATGGTTAGCGTGTGCACGGTTCGGTTATTAGCATTAATCGTATCCATAACCGAAGTCATCAGTTAATTTGTCGGTTTTCGATTCGATTGATAACCAAATCAAACAAGAGCTAATAATTTTGTTTAGAAATACATGAAATGAATGTATCAATACATGAAGTACGTGAAATAGAGGTATAAAAGCTAGAAATATACGAAATATAAATGGTTCGGTTCCGTTAATTTCGGTTAACCGATGGTAAAAAAAATAATTAATTTCGGTTCGGCTATTGCTCACCCCTAGACTTAATATGTTTAGGGTCCTGGGTGGAATTAGATTGAGGATAATGTTTAAAATAACAAGGTACCTTAAAAAATAAGTTATAATGTTAACACTCTAAAAAGATAGATATAGTTAGGTTGTACATAGTGGTGTAAAATCCAATTTTTAACACTCTAAAAAGATGTATGAGGTTTTGTGGTGTAAAATGAGCAAGTTCTTGATGCTAAAATGAACAAAAATCTACTTGAGGAATATGCTTTATTTTATTGATTCATGATTTTTCTCAAGTAAAAAAAGATACGGGTGAGGTGTTGGGTCAAATGGCAAAGCCTTTAGAGTTAAAGTAGAGCGTCCCTTGAAGGTCAGACTATGGGGTATGGGGCGTGGGTTGGGTACAAACGCCCAAGTCACCACCCCGGTGGGCTTGGGTTTCGGCGTGGTCCCTTGGGCGGGGGTTTCAGCCCGGGCGTTGGGCATGCCTAGTGGTCCTCCATGGCCGACTCTCATTGGCTGGTTGGCTAGGTCATAGTGGCTATGTTTAACATTTAAACGCTTTCGCTAGCTACCGGCACAATGTGGGGAACGACCGGCACAAAATGTCGGCTGGCATACTCAGGGGCTCAGCTTAAGAGGGGCCGGGGGGCGCCCGACCCCCCCGAACTTTTCGCTCAGTAGTGTTATATATGTAGTTTTTGTATAGAAATTTTTGGGTATTAGGTATATATGTTTTCAACCCCCCGTCTTCATTGTCAAGCTTCACCACTGGGCATACTAACTAGTAACTAACAAATATGTTCTTGTTCATGATTCTTCTCAAGTGTATCATAGCTTAACAAAATGGTGTTATTATGGGCCTTATGGCTATAGTTCTTTCACTAAAGCCATATAGCTCTCTCTTTGATGAGCATTGGGACTAGCTTGCCTTGAAGATGCAGACTCATGATCTCAGTGGCTCCACCAACCAGCTCCTGTCCTATATATACGACCGGCACACATGGCTTACACCCTAAAGCTTTGAGTTCCTTTTCTAGTACTTGACCTTCTTGGAGTTCATCAAGCTCATAAACCGTTGGGTTAGCCCCAAAGCCGCATATCAGCTTCTTAATGCTGTGGCACATACAACACGAACGCTTACTGAATATAACCACGGCCTTATCATTTATTAATCGTGTCACAATGGCCATTTTTAAAGTTGGGAAACATTTGATTATAAGTCATGACCTCAGTTACATCACATGATGCTTTCCGTTTTAACAGTTTGATCGCAACTTATAAATTTGAGTAATCTTGACACATAACCTACAAAGGCTCATCGGCATCTTGTATTCTTGTACCATCACAGAGGAGACAAGTAGTACAAGGTGTAAGCGACCTGCAACCAATCAGCGCTCTCTACCAGAAGATCCCCACGATGCACAATCATGCAAGAGACAAAAAGGTACACATGAGAGCAACCCGTGGCTAATCACGAGGCGCCAACTCACTTTTCCTTAACCTCCACTAACGGTTGGGTACATCAGACCCTTGCTCTGGGTTGGGGGGGGGGGGGGGGGGGGGGTCTTTTAGCTTTGCTGATTCAACTCGAAATCGATTCGTTAACTTCATTTCATCGTCCCTGACTTTGCGCAAAGGAAGACAACCCGTCGTAGTGAACGATTGCTTATTCGCTTCACCAGATAAATCGGAACAAACCTCCTAATCAAAACCAACAACCATCCCAACCAAACCGAGAAAAAAACATACGTCTCGAGCCGACGGCCTAGTTCGATCACCTGACTTGACAAACAATACATCTATAAAAGTTTTCCCGTTTTAAAACTGTTTCAAGTGTTCAAAATTATTGGTTCTTGAAGATACTGTTTTGGCCATTCTCACATTCCCACATCGGAAAAAGAAACAAACAAAATGCTATTTTTAAAACACATACTGACAACTGACATTGCCGGGCTCAGTGACGTGGGCTTGTGACCCAAGTGGGGGCATTAAAGTTATATGGAGGGTCAAGAGCTAGGGGCTACTTTGGTTCCGGGAGTTTGTGGAGACTGTGTGCCGTGATTCCAGCCCATGTGTGCTAGGTGTGAGAAAAAGCCCAGTCACGTAGTCACAGATGTACTCCCCTGGAGGCAGATAGCTCGCCCTTTCTCTTGGCTAAGGTGGGCTCCTTCTTGGCCCAACTATAACCTTTTTATAATTATATTTTATCTTCTTGGCCTAACTATATTTTTAATTTTTACAATGTCTAACTAAAGCTCTTAAAATCATCTTTGGATGAATTTGTTATATACATTTTGGCAAAATTTGACAGTATGAATGAAGACTTCATTCAAAGAATTGGCTAGACCAGATTCTACATTTTTCTTATTTTTACAAAAAAAAAAAAAAATAATAATATAATAATAATAAATAAATAAAATAAAATTCAAGCTGTGTACATCCTTCCTGACATAATTTGTTACTGTTGTAAATCTAAGTAAGTGGTCACAAAATATGCAGTGCGATTGGTGGCGGTCGCTAATTTGTGACTGTTGTGATTTTGGTACCAAAACGGTCACTAGTTTTGCGACCGTTTTTCAGACACAGATTGGCATTTGTAATTGTAACAGCACTTTGTGACTGTTGTGATTTTGGTACCAAAACGGTCACTAGTTTTGCGACCGTTTTTCAGACATAAAGTGCTGTTACAATTACAAATGCCAATCTGTGCAGTAGCCGTAATTAGAATCCCCTTGTTTTTTAATCGAATCGATAAACTCGAAACCCAACAACGTAATTCGATTTCAGTTTAAAACCGAAAAGAAACTAGGTATGTTGTTCAAAACAAATTGTATAACTAATATTTTTTTCATTGTAGAACTGGTGTAACCGGGACTAAACCAGATCAAAACAAGGCATGTTATGCGCGTTTGAGCCCTTACTTTAAATATTTAGATTATCACTTGGCTTGACAAAAAATATCATCTGCAAATACCAAACAGCTGCACATGTAAAAGTACTATTACATTTGGCACTTGTTTCTGGGTTTGGTCTTTAGCTTTGCTGATTCGACTCTAAATCGAGTCATTAACTTCATTTCATCATCCGTGACTTTGCGCAAAGGGGCTGAAGAAACACGGTTTCACCGCCGGGATGACTGGACCGCGTTCTACATAAGGGTGAAGAATCACACCTTGTTCTTCTTCTTCAACCTAGACCTGCAATGGAGAAGAGAAGAAAGTGGAGCTGTAGAGATTGCCGGTAGGAGAAGATTCTCCTGTTTCCAGCTACAAAAAGTGTGGCGGCTCCATTTCATCTCCCCTATTCAAGAGGTGAAGACCTCTTTATATAGGGGGATATGGGCCTCCCCTAACCTCAATGGGCCAGGCCCAGTTAGGGGTTATCTCTACAAGCCCCGGCCCAAAGTAGTGTAAACTACATCGCGTTGGGCCTCGCGGTTGGGTTCGTAGCAACAATAATAAATAATTAATATAAAAGCAATACGTAACGGGAAGTCTGACCGCTCGGGTCGGGTTTAATACCGTACCCCATCAAGTCCCCCAGTCTAGTGCTGCTCCGCGTGCAAGCGTGGTAGGAGTACTAGACTTGTTAGGAGTGTTCGAAAGTAAAGATTGTGTTTTAGGCTTACCTGTCGCCTGGGTGCGGGAAAGTTGTTGGTCATGCTTGTTGCACCTGTCTTTCGTTGCGAGTAGAGATAATGGAGCGTTGGATATTACATGATACTGGTTGGGCAAACCTGGCGCACGCTGTTTGATTGCGGGCAGTTGCTATCGGCGCATTGCCATGAGCTTGTCAAGGCTGCGCGTACGTAGCTAATTTTAGGTTTATTAGTTGGGTTTATGTTTCGACCATAAGGGTTAATCTTCTTAATCCTTCCTGAGCTTAGCTACGGTCCTTCCTGTGTATGAAGGAACCTATCTTTAATCGGAGTAGTTTAGAAGGAGATGGGCTGATGGGCCTTGGGCCTGAAAGATGACGACAAGGAATATTCGCTCTGTCCCTTTGGTGCCAACCGTTGGTGTCTTCTAGCAGATCTTCGGTGCTGGCGCACCTTGATTGGAGCCACGTAGCGTCCTTGCGTTCCTTCTGCCTTATGCACGATTGTTAATCGTGGAGCGCGATAGAATACAACCTGCGCCGCCAACCTTGTGCGGCCTTTGGTGTGTGTCCAACCAGACGGCGCAAGGTTTAGGGACTGAGGGCCTTCATTCAGGATGCTAAGTGCTGAATCTGATCTTCAATCCTGTTTGAACCTCGCGCGCGGATTAGGTTTAGTCTAAGCAGCCCGCGCGTGGTCTGTAGATTAGTTTGATTAACGTATAAGGAGTATGGTTTGCACGGCTTTTTGGGACCATACCCCTTCAAGTCCCCCAGTCTAGTGCTGCTTCCATGCGCGAAGTGAATGGTTGGAGCTCTGGACTCAGAAAAAGGAAAAAAGGAAAGGCGTGGTGGTCTTTAAAGCATTTGCTAGGTCTAGGTAGCTGGCGCGCGTGTAAGTGTTTGTCAATTGCTACCACGCGGCTACCATGCTTGTTAATTGATACCTGTTGCTTTTGAGAGCTGCCGCGCATGATCATTGGCTGATGACGCATGCGGCGCGACCCTTGCTAACTTTAACATGAAGTTTCGTTGTAATTTTAGGCAAGAAATTTCTCAAATTTTAAATTCTGACAAGTTGGTGCAAATGTCGTTGATGGTGACCATTGAGTTGACTGCTGACACGGCGATCATTATGTTGTCACTGACGGTTCGCCGTTGTCAGGCAAGTGTGGCCCAACTTTAGCGGTGCGCACATAGTCGTGTGGCTATTGTAACATATTCACCCTATGGTGTGACTTCTGTTGGTTAGCACAAGGTGCGCGCGTGTCTTAAGTCATGAAGCGTATGTATATATAGTGTTTGAATCTTTGTAAACTGTTGTCTACAATATTTGCACGTGTTAATCCACTTTGAAAAGGTATCGCGAATGAGAATTGGCATAAAGTTGCGTCAGGAAATAATGAACTGGAGATCCGAGCCTGCGCTAATCCTCTGGTGTGACATAACAACAATGTGGCATGACGCAAGGAGATGTGGCTTGTCTTGAAGATTGTCGGTGTAAGCGAAACTTTATTTCAGCCAATGCGTTTTTGCGTATACCCAAAGTGGTGCGTGCATTTGTAGCTCAGTTTACGTTTTGTAAGCGTTTTCATATATGGCTAAGCATGCGCGCACGGGCGACATACACGCTCGTATGTAAAGCAGCAGGGTCGCGTGAAGATTAGCGTGCTTACATGTGTAGCAGCAAGGCTCGCATGGAGGCTGAGATGATCGTATGTAGAACAACAGACTCGTATGGAGATCGACGTGTTTGTATGTAAATGAGCATGCGCCAGCCGGCGACTTACGTGCTTATATGTAAGAGAGCATGCGCCAGCCGGCGACTTACGTGCTTATATGTAAGAGAGCATGCGCCAGCCGGCGACTTACGTGCTCATATGTAAGAGAGCATGCGCGCGTGGCGACTTACGTGCTCGTATGTAGAAGAGCATGCGCGCGTGGCGACTTACGTGCTCGTATGTAGAGCAGCAGTCTCGCACGGAGACTAGCATGCTCGTATGTAAAGGAGCATGCGCGCGTGGCAGCTTACGTGCTCGTATGTAGAGGAGCATGCGCGCGTGGCGACTTACGTGCTCGTATGTAGAGGGCGCTTTTTAGGCTTTCATCGGCGTGCGTGAGAATCACTCGTTGCGTTTTACCGATTGAATGTATTGCTAGTCCTGCAAATAAGTTGACAAGGTAAGTTGTAATAACGAATCTGATATATGGGAAACATTGTACCAAAACGTTGTCCTTAGGAGGTGCTCGTTTTGTACATCCATGCTCCGTAATACGTGAAACAATTTTGACCCTCCCGATGGTGTTGCACCATGCGGATAACAATCTATTGCTGCTAAATAGATGTTAGTAGCCTTGAAGGAGAATAATCATAATAATAATAAGCAATGATACGAGTATGCGTCGCAAATCGCAAGGTTAACAATCGTCAAAACGATGAACCACTAGCCATGTCGTTGAATAATTTCATTTGCTAGACGGAGCATGCACGCGTGGCGACTTACGTGCTCGTATGTAAACGTATGTAAAGGAGCATGCGCGCGTGGCGACTTACGTGCTCGTATGTAAAAGAGCATGCGCGCATGGCGACTTACGTGCTCGTATGTAAAAGAGCATGCGCGCATGGCGACTTACGTGCTCATATGTTGTTTGTCCTGCAAACAAGTCAACAAGGTAAATTATAATAAAGGATTTGATACATGAAAGCATTGTACCGAAACCTTGTCCTTAGGAGGTGCTTGTTCTGTACATCCACACTTCGTAATATGTGGGAGCAATTTCGACCCTCCCAATGGTGTTGCACTAAGCGGGTACCGGTTTATTGCTGCTAAATAGATGTTAGTAGCATTGAAATATGATAATAATAAGAAATGTTACAATATATCTAGGAAACACCACATGGTTGTTAATCGTTAAAACGATAAACTGTTAACCATGTCGTTGAATTGAGTCGATCTGCTTGAACTTGGCCACCTTAGTTTATTGATGGCATTATATAGTAATTAAACCTTATAAATAATTCAAGTGTTTCCAAGAAACAAAATGTGTGGATAAGATCCACATGTTAAATAATCACCATAAAGGTGTGTCAGAAAAGTCACTAGCCATTTTATTGATTATATACGACACATTTTTTTTTATGATTGTTTTTTACTATTTCTAAAGTGGCCTCAGTTTAAAACTCGGCGTGAGTGTTCAAATAGCGAAATAATATGAGATGAATATATATTATCAATGTGCCAGTGTATGAGAACCCTTACATGAGGGTATCAGACGTAAAAATGATATTGCAGTGACAGCTCATAAACTTTTGTTAGAAGTGGACTTATCCTTTCATGTAAAATGGGTTGTACTCCGGCTAATAAGGGTTGTACATGTCGGAAAGAAGGAAAAATAGTGTAGGGGCTAATGTGTAATATGGGGTTCTATATAAACTCCATCTTTGTGTAACCCTACTCTGGTACAAACATTTTTATCAATACAATCTCAATACAATTCAACCCCAATCACTATGTTTGTTCTATACTAGACAACATGGTATCAGAGCAGGCTTCTGATTCTTGAAACCGTTTGCTCATAACCTACAATCGGTTTTTTTTTACTGAAAACAAAATCAAAACACAATCATTCTTCATTTATCCTAGCCTATTCAACTCAAACCAGAAAAAAAACAAAATCGAACTCTGAGAAAATTGTTCATCAAGCTCTGCAAACCCAATCAGCTGCACCTACTTCCAGCAAAACGTGTTGCAAACACCAAACAGCAAAACCTGTTTCAGCAAATCCATAGTTTCTGGCCGCCGCACAAAACTTCGGTGTTTCCGATCTTCTCGACTGCAAACATCCGTTCTTCGCTGTGACTTCCGATCTGCTCGACAACATAGTTCCCGGCCGCCAATTCAGTGTCCATCAAACCATCTGTTACTTTTTTTTGAAACTTGGAAAGTCTTTGAAACTTGGAAAGTCTTGGAACTTGGAAAGTCTTGGAACTTGGAAACTTTCCAATCGATTTCAGTGATAAGTCTTGGAAACTTGGAAACTTCCTTTTTTTTTTGAATAAATTCGCTGGCCTCCTTTGTGTCGCTAGCGGATTTGTGGTTTGTGGACGGACTTAAATCTTGAACGCGAGTTCAAGTCACCGGTGAATTTAGATAAATTCGCCGGTGAGATAACTTCTCCATTAAGCGGTGGTTTGCGGGCGGACTTAAATCTTGAACGCGAGTTCAAGTCACCGGTGAATTTAGATAAATTCGCCGGTGAGATAACTTTGCCTTTTTAGCGAAGTTATTTGGGTGCCAATTAAATACACTAGTTTTTTGGTTGTCTCAAAAAAAAAAAAAAAAAAATAATAATGGAAATCAATCATAGTAGGAACAGTGCTTGGATCTTCGATTCTGGTGCCACTGACACCATGACGTTTGAATCATCAGACATACGATCAATGTCCAATCCTCAAAAAACTCAAATCCACACTGCAAACAATGGAATGATGCAAGTGAAAGGAGGAGGAACAATTGAAATTTCACCAACTATGAAATTATCAAATTGTCTCTATGTTCCATCATTATCACACAAACTGCTCTCCATTAGCCACATTACCAAGGAGCTAAATTGTACTGTACTAATGCACCCTAATTTTTTCCTTTTACAGGATATCAGGACGGGTGTGATTATTGGACGTGGTACTGAGCGCCAAGGATTATACTATGTGGATGGAGTGGCTCAACAGGGTACTGTGATGTTAGCTCATGGAACCGAAAACCGGGAAGCCTGGCTATGGCATAGACGTTTGGGACACCCATCCGTTGGCTATTCGCATCTCCTGTTTCCAAAACTCTTCCCGTCAAAGGGAAAAATCGACTGTGAAACTTGTCTTCGTGCTAAAAGCCATCGACAACCGTTTAAACCTAGCAATACGAGAGTTGCTTCACCTTTTTCACTAATCCATTCTGATGTGTGGGGTCCTTCTCCAGTGATGGGGGGGGGGGGGCAGGGTCTTCGGTACTTTATACTATTCGTGGATGATTGCACTCGCATGACATGGGTATATTTCTTGAAAAACAAAGCTGAAGTCTACGAAAAATTTATCACGTTTTATGCTATGATTCAAACTCAATTCCAAACTCAAATCCAAATCCTTAGATCCGACAATGGGGGGGAATTTGTCAATACATCCATGAAACAGTTCTTTAAAACCAAAGGATTAGTTCATCAAACGTCTTGTTCTCATACCCCCGAACAAAACGGTGTTTCCGAAAGGAAAAACCGTATTATTCTTGAAATGACTCGAGCCCTTTTGATCGAATCTCAGGTCCCTAAATCTTTCTGGCCGGAGGCAGTTGCAACATCCGTGTATCTGCTGAATCGGCTTCCCACAAAAGCTCTTAAGTTTAAGACTCCCTTAGATTGTCTGTCTAAGTCTGCCAGTATTCCTCATCCTCTTACACTTGAACCTCGAATCTTCGGGTGTACCGCATTTGTTCATATACCCAAAACCAGTCGAAACAAGCTTGGCCCATGTGCTGAAAAATGTGTATTTGTCGGCTATGGGATAGATCAAATAGGTTACCGATGTTATAATCCAACAACTCGTCAAATGTTCACCACAATGAATGTTGACTTTCTTGAAACAAAATACTTTTATAACACCCAACTCAGTGGTCAGGGGGAGAATGACAGTATAGACACTCTGAGCTGGTTAACCCAAATTCCCTCGTCTGAAGAAGTCAACACAGAAAACTATCACAGTACTGCGAGTCCTTCAAACACAGACACACAATCCGCGGAGCACAGTACCACTGAAGAAAGTCCATCCAACGTGATGCCTGAGGTAAGAAATACTGAGAACTCTGAATGTTCTACGTCTTATAACTATGAGACAACAGGGGAACACATAGAACTGACAACTACAGAACAGGTTGATCCAGTTGTTGAACAGGTTGAACCAGTTGTTGAACAGGTTGCACCAGGTGCAGCAGAGACTACCGGAAGATACTCTCTTCCTCCTAGAGCCAATAGAGGGGTTCCTCCAAAACGGTACTCCCCAGAGAGGGAAACCAGAAATTCAAGGTATCCTGTAGCTAATATGGTCAACGGGAACTTATCTAACAGTGCGAAAGCATTTGTTACTTCACTCTACTCTGAACAAATACCTAATTCCGTAAAGGAAGCTCAAGGTAAGAAGAACTGGGAAGAAGCAATGGAAGTGGAGATGCGTGCTCTTGCGAAAAACAACACATGGGAGAAGTGCATTCTTCCTAAAGGAAAGAAAACAGTTGGATGCCGGTGGGTATATTCAATCAAGTATAAGCCAGATGGTTCTATTGGACGATACAAAGCTCGGCTTGTAGCCAAGGGTTACACTCAGACGTATGGGATCGATTATTCTGAGACATTTTCTCCGATTGCGAAAATGGATACCATCAGAGTTCTCTTCTCGGTAGCAGCCAATAAGGAGTGGCCTTTTCACCAGTTTGATGTTACAAACGCCTTTCTCCATGGAGACCTAACTGAAGAAGTCTACATGGAAGCACCTCCAGGGTTCTCAGGGGGCTTTAAAGAAGGAGAAGTTTGTCGGTTGAAAAAGTCCCTTTATGGGCTAAAGCAATCTCCTCGGGCATGGTTTGGAAAGTTCACCTTGGCCATGAAAGAGTATGGGTATCACCAAAGTAACGCTGATCATACTCTGTTCCTCAAGAGAAGAAACGGTCTTGTAACTTGTTTGATCATATATGTGGACGACATGATTATTACCGGAGATGATATAGAAGAAATAGCACGGCTGAAAAGAAATCTGTTTTCAAAGTTTGAAATGAAAGACCTTGGGAATCTCAAGTATTTCCTCGGGATAGAAGTTCTCAGGTCTAAACGGGGGATTTTCATCTGCCAAAAAAGTATGTCCTTGATCTCCTAGCAGAAACTGGGTTGGTTGATTGTAAACCAGTAGATACTCCAATGGTAGTGAACCACAATCTTCACATGGAACTCAATGGAGAACTTGCAGACAAAGAAAGGTATCAACGGCTCGTGGGCAAGTTAATTTATCTCTCTCACACTCGCCCTGATATAGCTTATTCTGTTGGAGTGGTGAGTCAGTTCATGCATCAACCTCAAGTTGCCCACATGGAAGCTGCTCAGAGAATTTTAAGATATCTCAAAGGAACTCCAGGCCATGGAGTTTTGTTCAAAACAAATGGACATCTAAATGTTGAGCTCTATACTGACGCAGACTGGGCAGGAGATAAGGGAAACCGAAGGTCAACATCAGGATATTTTTCTTTGGTTGGTGGAAACCTCGTTACCTGGAGAAGTAAGAAACAGAAGGTGGTTGCTCTGTCGAGTGCAGAAGCTGAGTTCAGAGGTATAGCTCGAGGGCTAAGTGAAGTTCTTTGGATCAGGAAGCTCCTAGAAGACATTGGTTTCTCCCAAAGGGCGAAACCCAGTAAAATTATGTGCGACAATACGGCTGCAATACAAATCTCAGAAAACCCAGTTCAGCATGATCGAACAAAACACGTGGAGGTAGATCGACATTTCATCAAGGAAAAACTGGAGGAAAGAATCATAGAGCTCCCGTATATATCAACAAAAGATCAACTCGCAGATATTCTCACAAAAGCAGTCAACGGAAACGTTTTTAGTAGCTGTTTGAGCAAGTTAAGTATTGGTGACCCCACTACTCAACTTGAGGGGGAGTGTCGGAAAGAAGGAAAAATAGTGTAGGGGCTAATGTGTAATATGGGGTTCTATATAAACTCCATCTTTGTGTAACCCTACTCTGGTACAAACATTTTTATCAATACAATCTCAATACAATTCAACCCCAATCACTATGTTTGTTCTATACTAGACAACAGTACAATTGTGTGATTTGTGTCAAAAGTTGTGAATTGTGGCGCAACTTTGAAAAGTATATTTGTGAACTCAAGAATAAGTAGAAGCACGTGCACTTTTATTTCTCAATAAATATTAGTGATAAAGCAGAAACCCTATTAGCTTCTTCAATAAGCAAATTCAAAGCAGAGCATCAGAGGCTATATGGCTCACTTGTCACTTATTATATATATATATCATGCATGATTATGGGGTTTAGAGGAGAAGACTTAGTTCTTACAAACGTCTCCTGTTTACGTACGTCGCGCAGGAACTAGTGACATGGGTGTTACCTGCGTGAATCGGGTTGCGCGAAGCAAAGAGAGGCAGGCTAACGATGCTTCATTTTTGTTGTTAGCTAGTAGATAACGAAATGGATGGGTGCGCGGGGTGACGGAGTCATGAACCCACTGCGCGTGGTTGCGGAAGCATTGAGTGGCGTGACCAAGATGGTAGCCTGTTGGAAGTGTGCGGAGTACGATTGGTCGCGCTTCGCGCACGGTGGTTGGGGCATGACCGAATGTCGCGCATGGCTTCAGTGGCGCAAGGTCAAGTGCCCAACTTGTAGTTTGCAAACATGTTAAGTCGGCGTACCGCACGGGGCGTGGGTTCAAATCTCGGCTCCCGCATTATTTCGGCCGGAGGCGAGTCCTCGCGGCTCGTATTCAGCGAGGTTTGCGCATGGTTTACGTCCGCATGCGCGTGTAGCTGTTCACCAGTGTGGCTGAGCCAGATGGTAGCGCACCGACGACGACGAGTGAGATCAGTTGCAAGCGGCATCCGGAGGCGAGTCCCCGCGGATAGTACTTAGAGTTGTGCAACCTACACTTGTAAATCATGCCTTACCACTTGTAACTTGCTTTTACCAAATGTGAAATATGATTTAAAAATATAGTTGTTCACATTACAGATGTCGGATGTAAAAAACCTCTTTCCCAGGTGGAAGATCTAGATTTCACTAAAGACTATGGTGGCCATAGATCTCACGTTTTATGATAAAAAGGATAACAACACCATCTCATCAGATCTGGATTTTATCCTAAATAAAGCTTCGATTTTCAGATCCACATTCGAGTTTATTGCTAAAACAAAAAAGTTTCAGATCTGAAATAAATTCGGGCGTCGACTTCTCAAGAAAACAGATCATAGAACCTTGGGAAAAGAAGAACCACAAGATGTGGTTCTGAAATCGTAGAAGTATCAGATCTAGGAATAAGAAAACTCAAACCTGAAGTTTTTGACCGAGAACCGTTTGTAAAACTCCAGGAAAACAGATCTGGAAGGTCGGGTAGAGAAGAAACCGAGTTGTGATTCTTGGATCTAGATTTTGAATCGGTGGGCGCCAATGAAGAAACACGATTTCACCGCCGGGATGACTGGACCGCGTTCTACATAAGGGTGAAGAATCACACCTTGTTCTTCTTCTTCTTCAACCTAGACCTGCAATGGAGAAGAGAAGAAAGTGGAGCTGTAGAGATTGCCGGTAGGAGAAGATTCTCCTGTTTCCAGCTACAAAAAGTGTGGCGGCTCCATTTCATCTCCCCTATTCAAGAGGTGAAGACCTCTTTATATAGGGGGATATGGGCCTCCCCTAACCTCAATGGGCCAGGCCCAGTTAGGGGTTATCTCTACAAGCCCCGGCCCAAAGTAGTGTAAACTACATCGCGTTGGGCCTCGCGGTTGGGTTAGTAGCAACAATAATAAATAATTAATATAAAAGCAATACGTAACGGGAAGTCTGACCGCTCGGGTCGGGTTTAATACCGTACCCCATCAGCGTAGTGAACGGTTGTTCATTCGCTTAACCAGATAAGTCAGAACACACCTCTTGATCAAACCCACAACCATCCAACCGAACCTCTAAACAAAACCGAGAAAAAACATATGTTTCGAGTGGTTACCCTTGTTCAATCACTGGGGTTAGTACAAGTCATTTTTGGTGTTAAAAACTTCTTTTAGAACTTTACAAGACTTTATGAGGATATGTTATTTCGTTATAAAAATAACAATGTTATGCCAAATTCGTTAGTTAAACTGCGAACCGCTCATAGATGGTGAACATTGATTCCTTTGTTTCTCCTTCTATTGCAAAAGTTTTGTGAGGGGATATGGTCCTGGATCACCTGTGGGCCTAAGACCATAATCATATCTAAGCCAAAAAACAACCAACTGGTCATGACGATCCCTCGCGGGCTACTCCTGTGGGGGCGATACTACGCCATCACAGAGGAGACAAGTAGTACAAGGTGTAAGCGACCTACAACCAATCAACGCTCGCTACCAGAAGATCCCCACGATGCACAATCATGCAGGAGACAAAAATGTACACATGAGAGCAACCCGTGGCTAATCACGAGGTGCCGACTCACTCTTCCTTAACCTCCACTAACGGTTAGTGTTAGGCGAGACAAGAAGTGCATCCAGAAAGCAACATGTAGCTAATCAGGGCTAACGTGTAGCCAATCAGGGCTCGCGGACGTACTCCCACATCTGCGGGCACTAACTGCCACGACATATGAGACAAAATGAATATTCCTTGATAACGACACCTCGTCAAATCATTCTCCATTCTTCTCCAAAGGTTTGATCATCTTACAACCTATAGTCTCACTCTACACTTTTTTCTCTCTCTCTCTCTAGAAAGACTACTACTTATTTTCACGTCGAAATGTGGTTACGAGAAGAAACCCCACCTCTCTTTCTTGTAACGAGCTCACGGTGTTTGCTAGTTTTACAGATTATCCTTTAGATTTGAGCTTTGTTAAGATCAGAAGATAAACCCCTCGGTCTAGACATCCGGTCTAAGCCTCTGCGGATTAGACTCGTGTTTCTTCAGTTTGCTTTGCCTCGGTCGAGACACCCGGTCTGACCCTTGCTCTGGGGGGGGGGGGGGTCTTTTAGCTTTGTGATTCAACTGTAAATCGATTCGTTAACTTCATTTCATCGTCCCTGACTTTGCGCAAAGGAAGACAACCAGTCGTAGTGAACGGTTGCTCATTCGCTTCACCAGATAAATCGGAACAAACCTCCTAATCAAACCCACAACCATCCAACCGAACCTCCAGACAAAACCGAGAAAAAACATACGTCTCGAGCCGACGCTCTAGTTCGATCACCTGACTTGACAAAACATTACATCTATAAAAGTTTTCCCGTTTTAACTGTTTCAAGTGTTCAAAATTAATGGTTCTTGAAGATACTGTTTTGGCCATTCTCACATTCCCACATCGGAACAAGAAAAAAACAAAATGCTATTTTTAAAACACATACTGACAGCTGACATTGCCGGGCTCAGTGACGTGGGCCTGTCACCCAAGTGGGGGCATTAAGGTTAAATGAAGGGTCAAGAACTACGACTCGCTTGGTTTCCGGGAGTTTTGTGGGGGGCTAGCCTCAAGTGAAGGTTTAGAAAATCTTTCTTGCTTAGAAAGTGTAGGTGAAGGCTTACATCTCGTGAGCTAGCAGGTAGCTCCGCCTTTCTCTTCGACTAAGATGAACTCCTTCTATACCCAACAATTAACCTTTTTTCTTCAATGTGGAAGAAAGGAGTAGAAATACACGTCTAAAAGTGGAGGCACCCGCCCTTGTGAACAAATCAAGACTACCCACGTCTCAGATTACTATTGATCCAGTTGCCTAGTATATATAGTATAAATATAAATATAAATTTGTTAAAAATCAATTCCATTTAGAAATAAAGTTAAAAATTAAAAATAAAATAATTAAAGATAGTAAGGTGAACTAGAAACTAAAATACACGCGAACTAAAATAAATAATGAGTCAAATATAAATTTGTGAAAAAAAAAATACATATAAAACTAACCGTATTTTCAAGTTTCCAAGAGATGTAGACCGCGTAGACGAGGTGGTGACCGGAGAAGTGACGGTGGTGATCGGAGAAGTGATGGTGATGATCCGATTTCACTACCATAAACACAAAAACACACAAAAATATACAAAAATTAAAGCCTATCATATGTATATAACAAAATAAAGAAGAAATGTAACAAAAACAAAGCTTTACTTACCGATTTGGCCGAAATTCGCTGAAATCCGGCGGTTCTCTCGAGTTTTTGGGGGAAAAAGTGAAGAAAGAGGGAAAAAATGGCGCTGATAAGGGTGTAATATCGTTTCACCATTAGCGGCGCCGAAGTGTCGCCGGTATTGATATATGTCGCCGGTAAAGGGTTGACCAGAGATAAGGTTTGTGTGGCTAGGGTTTAATGTTCTGACACATACTTTTAGCGGAGACCATATGTCGCCGGTATTGATATGTTCTTGTCGCCGCTAATATATTTTAATTCCCCAACCGTTAGATCAGGATTTTGATCAACGGCTGGGGTTTGGTTTCAGCTTCTGGGACACGGATCGACCAATAGCGGCGACATTTGGCCTGTCGCCGCTAAAGGCCTTCCATTCCTGTAGTGTACTCAATTACCTAAAGTGTAATTACAAAATTTTAAGTAAATTTAATGAACCTAATATATATTAATGTTTAGGATTTTTTTATTTAATGCTACACTTAATTACACAAATAGTTTAAGTGATTGGGGTAAACATAGCAAGTTAGCAACTTTAGGGTTGAAGTTTAAAAGATGCTTAAAATATGTGGTTTTCAATTATAACATGTTGAGTTGTAATAGGTAAATATGGATAACCAATGTAAGAGCACGTAGCATAGCGAGTAGCCGAGTATGAAAAAAATCTTTTTACATGGAACCATTGATCAAACAGTAGTAGACATTAAAGCGCTCTCACATCACCGCCATGGGTGTCATACACCCCACCACAACATCCTTTACCGGACACCAATGCTTAGGGCGTTACCCCCTTAACGAGTGCCAAAGCTTATACCACACACACATGGTTCTGTTGAATGGTGGTGGTTTCGAGGAAGGGGGGGGGGGGGGGTGCCAACAACCATTACACATCACTAATGGTTTAGTTAATGAGAGCTCTATTGTACACGCGGCAGTGACGTGATACTAACTTTTCACTCGCTAACTAAGTCACTATACATTGTCTAATGGACGCGTTTAAAGCAGGCTAAAGCACACTGGTCCCCACAACCTCGTATGAGCATACGGTTTATATGTTTTATGTATAGCCATATGTCAAGATTTATAAAAAAATAATCCGTAGGACAGTAATATGTATTCACACTATAGTTTATTTTTTGATATAATATACTATTTTTAACGGGCAAATTTGGATCACTGACGGACCACTAGAGTATCATTGTGCCACCAGCGAAACCACCCGATCATATCCATCTCCACTAGGCAATAATGTCTATACATCAATTCAGAAGGAAACCCAATAAATCTAGAAAAACCCCTCGTTGTGGGAATTGAACCCATGACCTAATAGTCATAAGCTTTATCCCACCCTCAAAATGCTACTAGACTATAATGCCATGGACATAATGAACTATGATTACTTTTTCATTTTTTAATCATGTTTAGCTATGGGACATTATGTCATAATATGTTGCGCATCTCATGAATCTCATGTGAAGTTACTATGGGACATGTCACATGTGTATGTCAAATGTACACTATGCGCCATAATGTGTCTTTTCATGTGTTAAAAGGGAGTTCATTTGGGTACATAAAGTTACATTAGGTGATTACAAGTTACTTTTTGGTGTATGATTAATTGTTCATTGATGAGTCTTGGGACCTTGCCAAATGGTATTGAGTTGATGAGACTTATTTGCCTTGTCATGTGTTAGTAAGCTGGTTGAGATTACACAAAGCAACATCGGGTCACAATAAGTCGTTTTGCTGATAAAAACATGTGTACGAATAGTTTTACATTAATGAGACTTGTCATGTGTTAATGAGTAATTTTGCTGTTAAAGACATATGGATGGTTAACTGAACACTAATTAACCCTTTCATGCATTAATGGGTTGGTTTAGGACAGATATGCACAAAAAAACTAGTTCGGAAGCCGAAACTGACAACCCAACCCGAACCGAATCGGTCACGGTTCCAAACTGGTGGCCCTCAAACTGATTTCAGTTTATATTCAATCTCAACCACTCATACATGAGAGATCTAGGGTGGATAATGGTTCCTACGGTTCTCGCATCTAAAGGTGGTGGTTCCTATGTTATCCCATCCCTATATATGTATATATGAATGAATAAGTTTCCACAAGATATTCTCCTCAACAAGTTTCACATGTCTAAAGTGACATTTAAATAAGTATTTCCTGAATTACAAATCCTCAACAAGTTTCACATGTCAAAAGTGACATTTAAATAAGTATTTCCTGAATTACAAATAATGTTTTAACTTGTCCAATTAAAGACATGGATAATATAGATCTCAGGAGACCATGAATTCAACCCATCAATCAAGAACAAAATAACAATCGAACAAGAACAAGAAGAAAAGGGATAAACCCTAATATGCAATTGTATTGAAACTAAACAATTGAATCTGATTGATACAAGATACAAAAACAAACTGAAAACCCTAATCTATTTATAGACATCAATGGGTGTGAGTGTAGAGACGTGTCCTTTCACGAATAGTCGCGTCTCTAGGATCTTGTGGTTGTAATTGAATATGAAGAGGTATGTTGATTCTTGTCCACAAGTTTAAACCAATGTGTCCCTTCCATTTTCCCTTGAAGCCAACGATCCAACAGGTACGACCCAAGGGGTTTCGCAACCCTTGGGGTGGTGGTTATCATTTTCTGGTTTGCCACCTTTAGTCCCTGTATTTTGTAACCGGCATCTAAACTAACTTTAAACTATTTACACTTTTGACCCGTATCTTCTAATCAAACTTTGATCAAACAATTAAGGCCAACATTCACCCCCCTAATTGTTGATCCAAGTTTGAGTCTTGAACATGGAATGCTTCTTCCTGGGCAAACTATAATCCTGGTGTCTTCAACCTTCGTCATACACTACACCAAAAACTTTGTGGCATCATCCATGTCTACATATGACTGTGCAAACCATTATGTTCCCGCTATGATTCCATCAACAATCTTCAACTTTGCAAGTCCTTAGGCGATTCCGACGCGAACACCGCTCTTGCGATTGACCTTTGTGATGTTATCCTCCCTTCCTTCTCTGTATCTTTTTTCCGTCTTGGGCAATCTCTGAACCCAATGTCTTTAACTGTATACGAATTCGTGATCAACTTCTCGGGAGACTTGTTAACTGGTGATTTCCATGAACGAAGGATGGCTTCCCCTGCGCGCACTATTTACCTTTTCCGCCACCCGACCGCTCTTTCCTCCATTCAGACCCGCACCAATATGCTCGGTTCTCCTGACGATTTTGTCACACCCCAACCGATGGCGGAAACATCGGGGCATGGCACTGAGCGAAACAGATTGTCCATGAGTATCCATAACAACTATTCATTACCAGATAATTTAAACGTCATGTCCCATACCACAACATATACAAATGAAAAACAGTTATTACAAATAATTGTCTCATAAACAAATACTGCTCCGACGACTCAGATTTAAGCGTGACATAACTAGACCCCTAGCTTGATTCATCGAAGCTCAGCAATCCCCAGCATCTTAAGCACCTGTCACATACGTTAAAATAAAGTCAATACACATAGTGTAAAGGTGAGCATACAAGTTTGATAATAGCAAAATAGAGTTCGAAATCGTTTATGCATAACCAGCATGTACAACATATAATGTGAAGCATGTAAGTTATCGACAAAGATCCTATCAATACCAATGACTGCTAGTTGACTGCGAGTAGCGAGTGCGTGATGCGTTATTTAGTGTTATATATATTAGGTGTATATTTTAAGCCCTTTAACACTTTTTTAGCCAAGTTTTAAATTTATAAAACACGATATTTACTAACACTAAACACACATATGGGCAAGTGCACCCATCGTGAGCGTAGTATAGTGTTGGTAAGATACCGAGGTCGTCCAAGGACACAAGAGCTTTTAGTACCGGTTTATCCTCAACGTCTAATCAAATCAAAAGTTTAGAAAAAAAGGTTTTAAACTAAGAAAATAAAAACTACTAAAATGCTGAAAAAAAAAAAACAGATAGACAAGATGAATCACTTGGCTCCGACTCGTGTTTAGTGTAACCTTTGATTATTTCAGCACTTTTGCACTTATTTAAGAGATTATCTTAGTTATTGTAGTAGGCCCCTCTTTTGGAGGTGACGTTACCCTCAACCCAGTAGTTTGAGTCAGCAGGGATACAATCCTAAAGGGTTGGATTATTGAAAGATAATTAATTAAGTTATTAATGCATAATGTGGTATGCCCCTCTTTTGAAGGCGACGTTACCCTCGGCTAGGTAGTCTGAGTCAGCAGGGATACAGTCCTAAGTAGCCGGGTTAAAGTTTTAATAGTAGCTTAACTTATGAGGGGGTCAAAGAGTTTGGACCTCCGCCATCCAATACCGTTAAGTATTGAAGGAGGTCCTACTAAATTTGACCCAGGTCCTTTGCAGGATCTATACACTGAACAATGGCAAGACTTTTACCAAACCGTTCCCTTAGCCCCCGACCAGGTAGCCAACATACCTCCATATAGACAGTGGAGATATGAATGGTGAAAATCTTTTATTTTATATAGACAATAAAATAATGCCAAGACACCACGGACAAACGATAAGGAAGAATCACCTTCAACATAAGAAACTAGTTATTAAAGTCATTAATACATAACCAATTAAAATGTAAGGACCGTGTTCGTGACCTAAATGAGTCGGTTCAGAGGAATTCCATCAAATACAGGTGCGGAAAACAAGTATTTGACTTTAAAACAGCTGAATTTTCACTTTAACACTGATTTGTATTGATATGAATGCAATTACAATCAGTTCTCACACCGGCAGCACCTCGGTATGGAAATCTTTCAAAAAAAAAAAACTTATGATTTCGCTTGACCTTGACCTCCTATATATAGACATTAAGGTTTCGCTTCAGCATCTCAAGCGAAATCTTAACATGTTGATTTCGCTTGAGTAGCTTCAAGCGAAATCTCTTCAACATCTAAATGTTCAAGCGAAATCTCACTAACTCTATCACATTATCTCGTTTTACATGCCCTGATCTTTTCTAACTAGTGTAAGACTCGATACAAGACGAAGTCGACAGATGTAGTGCACCAACAGACTCCCCCTCAGATGTTGACGAGTCGACTATCGAGTCACAATAACACTATGTCTTCACATCTTCAGTCTTGATCAGTCTCTAGGCTTTTCTCTCTCCTTTTCCAACAGACTCTCCCTTTTCTTTAAAAATCTTCAGACTCCCCCTCACAATTTGCTGGCATTCATTTGTTCTTCAGCAACATCTGTATCAGGATCAATGTCTGATTCAAATTTTGTCTACAGGATCATTGCCTGGCTTTTATCTAATTCTCTTGATCAGATCTCTTGATTCCTTAAGTTCATCAGCATCAGCAGCTAGCAAACTTTTAGATTCATGATCAGAGTCTGACTTTTGTAAGCTTTGAATGAATTAACCTGGCTCACCTGTAACAATCTTAACCCAGAAATAAATTTTCTAAATTTAACAATTTAAATGCATCAACAATCTGATATAATCAGATAACTCTCTCTCATATTACAAACCAATGATGAACCAAATGTAGGTTTTTTAATACAAATTGTAGGATTTTAACAAACCTTTTGACATTTTAAGATTCACTCCCCCTCACAACCAAGTCATCATGTTTAGCACTTGAAATTTTGACAATCAGCTTTCCAATATCAGTTGTCGAAAATCTTTTTGATTTTTTTTAAAATTTATGCTAAAACACACTAAAATCTTTTTGTAATTTTTGATTGTAAAGAAATGACATAAAGAAATATTTACAAACAATATTTTTGTGAGTTTGTGCAAGAGGATCATATCAGTTTATGAGACATATCACTAACACCGTTAAGCTTCATTTCATTTTAAGTTCTAAACAATTTACTTAGATTGTCAGTATATTTGTCCACTTAAATTCTCACACAAAGTTCAACTGATCAGAGATACGATGTTAATGTTTTAAGCAACTTAAACTTATCCGTGTGTCCCACTACTTGAATATACTCCCGTATCCAGATCCCAATATTCAGTCTTACAGGTGAGTATACCACAGATAATATCTGTCAGGGGAATAAATTATAGTACGAGGGCCGTGAGAGCTCAGGTCGATCTTTCGATACGCAGAGAGATGACGGCTTCGACTTTTGGTGTGTCCCCTTTAGAGGATCTTTTGTTTCAACAGCTATGATTAGCATTTTTCAATGTTTCATCATTTTTAGCTGAGGGTGAGCTATATTTCAAGCAAATGTAAAGTATTCTCCGAGGACTAGGCCATTGCTTCCGCAAAATCAGAAGTCCCGGGATAATACCCCAGATATCACTGAGCATAAAGACCTAGTATCTCAGAATAAGGGACCTTTCAAACAAGATTTCAGGGGTTACCTATATATCCAAGTTTGTGTTAACCCACAGAACAAGCAAGTTTGAATTTTAGATTTATATCTCGTCACAATCTACTAAATATGCAAAAACCTACTGACATATCCGCAGTAAGATTGTTTATCACATTTTTCTTTTCATTTCTTTAGCATGTTATAATTGTCCACTGATGTACTATCATTTCCTCTATATGCAACAAAAACTCATTTTTGAATTTTATCATGTTTTTGTCTTTTTCAAATTTTCAAATGTTTTTGGATTTTCTAAAAAATTTACTCCCCCTAAAATGCAAACACATTTTAGGAAATTGAAAAACTAAGACTCTTGACACAATTAAATCATACAAACTGTACAAAAACTTGACAACTGATATCAAATCGCCATTCACTTTGCATAAACAATCAGAACTTCCCCTATCACAAAACTATTTTCTCATTTAGACTTCAAAACACTTAAGTTTGATTTAATCAAAATGATTTTTCCGGAAAATTAGTTTTGATGATATAATCATTTGTGGATTTGGGGTGTGGTTCATCACATTGTCTATTCTTAACCACTTGTAGCAAATCAAGTACAAATTAATGTCCCTGATTTACCACTTGCATGTATGCACCTTCTATACCAATTGTAAAAATTATCACATGTAAAATCAGAATTACCAAAAACATTACCACTTGTAGGAATGTTACGTCTACATTACCAATTTACCAATCAAAATGCCGATTCCTGCTTCGCACTTACCAACCTGGAAGCTCCGGCGTAGTCATACAACCTGAAAACATCCAAACACTATCAAAATCTTTCAACCAAAAACTTCAAACATTAGAAAGATGCCGATTCCTGATCCTCGATATAAACTTGGGATCTCCGGCAAGTCCTAAGACTTTTAAGGAAAACAAACTTCCACCCAAGTCTTCATAGACTTGGTGGCTTCCAATTCCTGTGCAGTAGGGTTGTAAGTTGCCTTTTTAGTTGCATAAAAATCTTTAACCCCCTTTACTTTCCCATCAAGCATTTTCTTAAACATTTTTCTAACATTTCCATTAAATGCTTTCTCAACATCAAATTCCTTTTCATCAGAATAGAATTGATTTGAAATTTCCACTTTACCAACTATTTGTTTAATTTCTTCAAAGTTCAGTGATGGAATATCAACATCATTCACTGAATCTTTTTTCTCCACTTGTGGCTCATCTGACTTTGTGGAATCAGATTCATCGCCAGATTGTACATCTGATTTTTTAACAATCCATTTTTGATTGTCTTTTGCACTCTTTTTGTACAATCTTTTAGAATTTTCACCAACTTCATTCTTTGAATTTTCAAAAGTTTTGAAGTTTGTAGTTGGTGAATCATTCTTTTCAACCACTTTTTCTTTAAGTTTTTCAGAGACTCCCTGTTTTTTGTTGACTTTGTTTGGACAATTGTGAGCAATGTGTCCAACAACTTGGCATTGAAAACAAGTTCTTGTGTCTCTGGTTTGAAAAACTCCAGTTGGATGAAAAACTCCAGTTCCTGTCCTTTTCCTTTCAGCAAGGAAATCTTGATTCGACTTTCTCCAGAATAAGCTATTTGTCTCTTCTTCATAGCTTTTTCCTGCAACATATGTCATTTTTGATTTAAAATCTCTAACATGTTTTTCATTTTGATAATTTGCAGTTTGAGTAAAACCAAGACCTTTCTTTTTGTAACTACACTTTTGGTTTGTTTTCTTTTGAAAATCAGAACCAGAATTGTAATTCTTTTTCCCTTTTTTCTTGTTTAACCTTTGTTGAACTCTAGAAGTATATTTTTTAGGTTTTTCAATTAATTTTAAATCTTTAATTTCAGAAAAATTAATTTCTGTCATTTTGAAAACCTTTTTGATCATATCAAAACAAACACTTCTATTCGGAAACTCTTTGTCAGAGTATAATTTGTCCGAATCATTTAAAGTGTATGCAACTTCAAATGTTTCATCATCCAAATTTGCCTTTGATAACAAAAATTCTTTACTGTAAGACTGTTTTTCCGATGATTTTGAATTGTTGACTGACGAACTTGAACACCCAGATTCAGATTTTGACTCAGACACCTCCTCAGTATCCAACACCTGATCGACCACCTTTTTGATTAACTCAGACTCATGATCAGTATCAGACGAGGTAAACGTAATGTCAATGTTATCTGGTAAAACGTCAGTTGTCTCGGATTTTAACTTTATATTGACTGCTTTTTCGACTTGCTCCTCATTTGGTTTTCTAGGAGAATATCCTTCCCAGATAGGAGGTGGACACTTGTTATATCTAACAGTCGATTTCTTACCAGTATCATTCTTTGTCTTTTCATCCTGAAATGCTTCAAAACCTGCGACAGTAGGATAAACTCGATCAATGACATAATCAGAACTAGAATAACTCAGTAATAACCTTCTGATCCTTTCATTTTCGATCTTTTCTTTCTCCAACTCTTGCTTTAGATTAGCATTTTCTTCAATGTAATGATTAATTGCCTTTTGCTTTGTCATCAACATAGAATTCGTCATAGTTAAAGCCTTTTCTCTTTCAGAATTCGTCGTTTGAAGATCTGTCACTGTTCTGTTCAACACACTATAAGATTCTTTCACATAGTTGATATCAGATAGTAACTTTTCTATCAATCTTTCTTGATCAAACAATGTCACATCTTTTTCTTCGCAATTCTTGCAAGTTTCCAAACATTTCTTGCAAGGCTTTTCAACTTCAACAATCTTCTCAACTTCGATTGTTTTTACTACTTCAATTACTTTTTCTTCACCAGTTACCTTCTCAGTTTAAGTCACCTTTTCTTCATCTACAATTTTAACTTCTTCAGTTTGAACAACATTTTCAACCTTCACGTCTTGTTGTTGTTCTTTTACAGCTTGTTTCTCTTTCAGTTTCTCCATGCGATCTGCAAAATAGAAATGAAAACTTTCAGGAGAAAGATGATTTTTAGCAATATTAATATGTTTCTCTTCCTCATCATCACTGCTACTTTCAATCGGTGTTTGATCAAACTCTACAGATTTTTCAGAATCATCATCTGAAATACCAGAATCAGATGGTGTTTGATCAAAAACAACTTCTTTTTCTGAAGTATCATCATTTTGCACACTCTCATCTATACTTAATGACTCAGCATCAGTACTTTCTGAACTTTCTTCAGATGTAATCGATTGTTCTTTCACTGTTTCACCAATTGATCTCATCCAAGTAGCAAACAAATTTGGTTCTCTAACAATCTATGCAATGAAAGCTTTGAAATCCCCCTTTTCATCAACAAACATATCCCAGCTGAATCCTTCAGGTAGTTGTTCATCATTTTGGTCCACTAAACATGCTGTACTATTAGAAGAAATGTAGTTGCTCCAGTTGAAATCTACCAAACATCCTTTCTTTGAATCTTCAATCTTTCTACCATGAGCCGTCTGTTATTCTTGTGTCTGACCTACTTGCTGATAAATGGCTTTCCGGTAGTAGTCATCTTTTCCAAATGGATTCTGAGCACCACTAACTTCTCTGTTCTTGCACTCCCGCTTAAAATGACCTTTTTCCCTGCACCTGAAACAAGTAACTTTAGATTTATCAAAACCTAAAGTAGAAACACAAGCATCAAGAAAGTCATTTCTCCCAGTAATTGTTTTGAACTTCTCAGCACGTCTAAGAACACTTGCAAGACACCATTTGATATCCATTAGTTCCATCTCTTCGGCATCTATTTGGTCGTAATCCTCTTTAGTAAGCATAGAATTTCCAATTCGACCAGCCACTAAACCTTCATATGAGATAAGCACGGAACCAAGTAATGCCATATGATCTTTCGCAATGTCTTCAGAAAAACTTTGACCTTCTGGAAGATTTAAAGCTATGTTGCATTGAATCAAACAACCATTTCCCATCTTTGTGCTTTGAGACTGAAAACTTTCTGATGAAGTTTTTGGATTGACACTTGGATAAGATGAGAATCCACTGCTGTTTTTGTTTGAGCTTTGATCAATCTTTTCAGTAGTATCTCCAACACTATATGCAGTCTGAATTTTTGGACTTCTCCCAGTTTCTGAAGTTGGAACACCACCCTTGTAATACATCTTTACATCTTGTTGACCACTTGGATTATTCATCCTTGCAATCTTCTGCTGTTCCAAATCCTGACTTTCAATCTTTTCAATGAACTGAGAGATTGACAACCTATCATAAACTCCAGTATTCTTCAGTATCATCAAATAAGTTCCCCACTCTTTCTGAGGTAATGCATCAGCAAGTTTATCCACCCATTCCTCATTTTCTTTTGTGATGTTCATCATCGACATTGTTCGCACTAAGTGACAATATCGTTCAATAAGTTTCTTCGTATCTTCTCCGGGCAAACTTGTGAACAAATCAAACTCTTTTTTAAGCAATGCCTTCTTGCTTTTAATCATACTCGCACTGCCTTCAACCTTGATTTTTAGAGCATCCCATATTGATTTTGATGTTTTGTCATGTTGAAGTAGTATGAAGATGTCTTCTTTGATGGCCTGTTGAAGCAAACTGATCATCATCTTTTCAGCTCGATACATTTCCCGTTCTTCTTTACCAAGATCTGAAAGCTGTTTTTCAATCTGCATTTCGGTTCGTGGTATAGTATACTTTGTCAAAATACATTCCCATGATCTTAAATGATTTGCTTGCACCCAGTTTTCGAATCTATCTTTCCACCCATAGTATTCCTCAATGCCCATAAGCTTCGGGGGTTTCTGAGTCGTCCCCGTTTCGTTTTCTGAATTCATGTTCTGAGCAATGGAAGATGAACTAGATGGTGTTGCAAACGCATTGTGGAAATCGTTGTCCATTTTTCAATAACAGATTCTTTCAAGCGAAATAGTCACTTTGTGTTCTTCAAGCGAAATAATCAACTGAACAACCTTTGAAGCGAAATTGTCAATTGAATAACCCTCAAGCGAAAACCTTGAAGCGAAATACTTGAAGCGAAACTTTCTGAAGCGAAAACCTTGAAGCGACAACCTTGAAGAGAAAATCTTGAAGCGAAAACAGATAATCTTTGAAGCGAAATGATATGTGTCACTTGAAATCTCAAGCGAAATCGTCCAATAAAGCTTTGTTTTTCAAGCGAAATCCATTCGAATGATGATTTTAATCACTTTTAGGTCAAATTTGGCTGTGAAACTTTCAAGGGTTTGTTATCTTGTACTTTTAAACAATCCGTGAGAAATTGAATCGATTTTGACCATGAAAAATTTCTGAACTGATGAAAGAAAGTGTAGAAGTAAGAGAATAAGATGAATTTCGGCTGAATTTTACAGAAATCCTCCTCCTGTGCTCTGATACCAATTGTAAGGACCGTGTTCGTGACCTAAACGAGTCGGTTCAGAGGAATTCCATCAAATACAGGTGCGGAAAACAAGTATTTGACTTTAAAACAGCTGAATTTTCACTTTAACACTTATTTGTATTGATATGAATGCAATTACAATCAGTTCTCACACCGGCAGCACCTCGGTATGGAAATCTTTCAAAAAAAAACTTATGATTTCGCTTGACCTTGACCTCCTATATATAGACATTAAGGTTTCGCTTCAGCATCTCAAGCGAAATCTTAACATGTTGATTTCGCTTGAGTAGCTTCAAGCAAAATCTCTTCAACATCTAAATGTTCAAGCGAAATCTCACTAACTCTATCACATTATCTCGTTTTACGTGCCCTGATCTTTTCTAACTAGTGTAAGACTCGATACAAGACGAAGTCGACAGATGTAGTGCACCAACATAAAAAGTGCAAAAAGATTAAAAATAAAAAGTATTACACTAGACACTTTGTCTTCACCAAGTGATGTAAGAGACTTAGGCAAGCATGACCTTGATTGTCAAGAACTCTTACGATCAATCTTGGATCCCGAGACGACTCACACACTCTATGATGGACAATGGATGATGGTGTTATGGTGGTGGTGTGATGCGTGCGAAGTGTTACTTATTTTAGGTGTATATTTTAAGCCCTTTTTAACACTTATTTTAGCCAAGTTTTAAATTTATAAAACACGATATTTCACTAACACTAAACACACATATGGGCAAGTGCACCCATCGTTGAGTGTAGTATAGCGTTGGTAAGATACCGAGGTCAACACAAGAGCTTTTAGTACCGGTTTATCCTCAACGTCTAACCAAAATAAAAGTTTAGAAAAATGTTTTAAACTAAGAAAATTAAAAACTAACTAAAATGCTGAAAATAAAAATAAAAGAAAAAACAGATAGTCACTTGGTTCCGACTCGTATCTAGTATAACCTTTGATTATTTCCGCACTTTTGCACATAATTAAGAGATTATCTTAGTTATTGTAGTAGGCCCCTCTTTTGAAGGTGACGTTACCCTCACCCCAGTAGTTTGAGTCAGTAGGGATACAATCCTAAAAGGGTGGATTATTGGAAGATAATGAATTAAGTTATTAATGCAGTATTGTGGTAGGCCCCGCTTTTGGCGGTGACGTTACCCTCGGCTAAGTAGTCTGAGTCAGCAGGGATACAGTCCTAAATTGCCGGGTTATAGTATTAATAGTAGTTAACTTATGAGGGGATCAAAGAGTTTGGACCCCCGCCATCTAATACCGTGAAGTATTGAAGGAGGTCCTACTAAATTTGACCCAGGTCCATTGCAGGACCTCTAAACGCTGAACAATGGCAAGACCTTTACCAAACCGTTCCCTTAACCCCCGACCAGGTAGCCAACATATCTCCATATAGACCGTGGAGATATGAATGGTGAAAATCCTTTATTTTATATAGACAGTAAAATAATGCCAAGACACCACGGACAAACGATAAGGAAAGATCACCTTCAACATAAGTAACTAGTTATTAAAGTCATTAATACAAAACCAAATAAAAAGTGCAAAAGATTAGAAATAAAAAGTATTATACTAGACACTTTGTCTTCACCAAGTGATGTAAGAGACTTAGGCAAACATGGCCTTGATTGTCAAGAACTCTTACGATCAATCTTGGATCCCGAGACGACTCACACACTCTACGATGGACAATGGATGATGGTGGTGGATGATGGTGTTGTGATGGTGGTGGGTGGTGGATGAAGTGTGAGAGAGGTGGTGTGCCAAGGGATGAGATGAAATGAATCCAAGCACTCCTATTTATAGGCTGAACAGAGAGCTGGGCACGGCCCCGTGTCCGTCTGACAATCTCTCTCTTCATTAATTGTAATTCGCAATTACAATAAATACGCCTGCTGTACTTTCGACACGCCCCCGTGTCCGCTGAGCACGGCCCGTGGTGGGCAATAGAAGCTTCTATAGATTTGTCTTTTCTGCTGCTTCTTGGGCACGGCCCCGTGCTGGCTGAGCACGGGGCGTGTTCAGTCTTCTGACTTCTCTAATTTGCTTTGGGAGGTGCCGTTGAGGGGTCGGGCAGTCCACTAATATTCCTTTTCTTGTATTTATGTTGGATTTAGCTGTCTTTTTGCTTCTTTTGCGTTTTTGAGCTCATTTAATCCTGAAAATACAAAAGGAAGACAAAAACACTCTTTTTCCAATGTTAGTACTTAAAAAGGGTTAGTTTTATGCCTTATTTGATGTAATTTATATGTTGCATTTTACACACATCAAATACCCCCACACTTGAACTTTTGCTTGTCCTCAAGCAAAACTCTTTAATATGTGGCTTACACTCCCAAATGGAATAGGTAGAAGAGAAGGTTTTGGGCTTGTCGTAGAGTGTCGGGATTTCCAAGATCTTTTTGGGTTTTATTTTTATTTATTTACACTTCTATTCGTAATGATTTATTTAGAACTTTTCATAAAAGAAATTACTTATTTGGGCATAACATGCCTTTTTAAAATTCTATTTATATACAAGTTCACATACCTTACGGGGAAATCACTCACACTCGGCCGAAGGTGTATTTTTAGTGAATCACTCGAGAGCGGCATGGAACTTATTCCTACCATAGGCTTGCCAAGAAATCAATCCTCCTCCTTTTTAACTTTTATACCTTTGTAGATATCAAGAGGACTTTGTGGGTTAAGGGTTAGGCTAGGGTTAAAGGTAGGTGGTTGGGTTAGTGGTTAGTGGAAAAAGGGCTAAAAGCGTAACAAGTGTCGGTTTTCGTATTTTTGCAACTTTTTATTTTGATGAAGCTTTTATTCAAACTAAGTTATTTTTGATTAACTTGTTTGTTTATTTTTTTTGCTTCATCATTATCACACATTTTTTTTTTTCACGAAGAACCGAATTTGTTACTAAAATAAAGGGTTAAAAATGAAAAAGGTTTTGGTGGGTAAAAGGGTTTTTGTTTGGGTGATGAAACGAAAAGGTTTAGGCTCAAAGGGGCTAACTAGGGGGATTTTTGGGTAGGTGGTAAAAGAAAAAGAAAAATAATGGTGTAAAAATAAAAAGGGTTAGTCCTAATGCCTCCATCATTTACTTAATCGGGTTTAAGTTGATAAGGACCGGGAATGTATTGTCATGGCAAGTTCTAGAGTCGTAAGAACCAAGCGGCTATTCACACAAGAAACGAAAAATGAGCATTTAGTCAAATGATATGTAATTGTGTGCTCAATAAAGGCTCAAAACTCACTTTTGTGGGAATGGGTTTTTATGTGATCAAGTATATATAATCAAATTTTAAATAAGTTTGCTATGCCTTTTCATATTTTTCTTATGTTGGTTCTTTTTATCACTACGCTATCGGTTGTAAATTTGTAAAAATATAACCTTTTTGTGAACTTGAATTTTCCGAGTTAAACCTAGACAAGTAAAAAAATGAAATTTTTGAAAAAATTTGGGGTGATTAGCGGTTCCAATAGAGTTTTGTGTAAGGCTTGTATTTAGGACTTGCAAAATTCAAGGTTTTAGCATCCCCCCCACACTTAAATTACACATTGTCCTCAATGTGTCCCAAAAATAATTTTTTAGGTTGATTAGATGTGTAAAATAGTGTTTAAAAAGCAAAAATTTGTGTTACTGGGCACTGAACACGGCCCCGTGTTGTCCGGGCACGGCCCCGTGTTCAAGTGCCAGTAACAGAATTAAAACAAGAGAAACAGAAGCCTGGACACGGGGGCGTGTTGGGTGAACACGGCCCGTGTCCAGTTACCTGAACTGGGCGTTTTCTGCAGGGTGAACACGGCCCGTGTTGGTTGGGCACGGCCCGTGTTGAACCTTCTGAAATTGTCGGGTTGCCTTGTTCTTGTGCATGGGTTCATTTTTCTCGTTCCCCTTTTCATCCTTTACCACCATGAGTGTGTTTTATTCATGAAAGTTAAACTAACTAAAAAAAAACATAAAAATTAATCTAAATTAAACTAAGGATAGTTCCGTGGAATGCCTCCATGGTGCGCCACGTTTATAAGGGTCCTTGGCTAGACCCAAAGCCTGGTCATATGTTACCCAAGTGGGATGTGTTGCATCCCATGTTACACCGTCGGAGAGCGTCATCCAAGCTTGAGTCTATGACCTTCATGTAGTTGACCGGATCTTCTTCCTCTACTCGCTTTCCACATTCAAATTTCACTTCCTCATCCCCAAACTTCAATGTAAGAGTTCCGTCATTCATATCTACCAACGCTTGGGCGGTGGCTAGAAATGGCCTCCCGAGGATGAGAGGGACATCGGTGTCTTCCTCCATGTCTAGGATGACAAAGTCGGTTGGAAAGACGAATTTGTCAACCTTAACGAGCAGATTTTCGGCGACACCTTGTGGGAATTTGACGGACCTGTCGGCGAGTTGTATGCTCATCTTTGTAGGGCTTGTTGTTCCTAGGCCGAGTCGCTTGAACATTGATGTGGGCATGAGGTTGATGCTAGCCCCAAGATCGGCAAAAGCATTTCTGACGGGGGACTTTCCAATCGAACAAGGGATTGTGAAGCTCCCGGGGTCGATTTTCTTTTGTGGAAGTTTGTTGAGTACTAGAGCTGAGCATTCTTCGCCTAAGTTAACTAATTGCAATGATTCAATTTTCCTTTTGTGAGTGAGGAAATCCCTCATGAATTTTGCATATTTAGGCATTTGGGTTAGGACCTCAATAAAAGGAATATTAACATGCAATTGTTTTAGTAAACTTTCGAACTTCGCGAATTGCTCATCAGTCTTTTGACGATTTAACCTACCGGGGTATGGAATTTGAGGAGTCTTGGTGGCCTCTTGATTTGTTGTAGAAGCTTTTTCTGGCGCGGGAGGAGTCATAGGCTGGCCAGAATGGCTTCTTTCAGTTGGCGGTAATGGAGCATCCTCGGGTCCCACGGTTCGACTTCTTAATGTGATGAGATGTACTTGTGCCTTCGGGTTCGTTTCGGTATTACTAGGTAACGCGCCTTGTGGTCTCTCGGAGAAATTTTGAGCTTGTTGATTTAATTGTTTTTCAACGTTTTGAATGCTAGCTTGTTGATTTCTGAAATTCGATTCCAATTGTTGAAATCGATCCGAGTTTTTCTTTTCAGTGTCAGAGATGAGGCGAGATACAGTATCTTCAAGCCTTTCTCTTCCACCTTGTTGTTGAGAAAAATTTTGCGGTTGTTGAAAATTAGTTCGTTGGTTTTGTTGGTTACTACTATTGCCGGGATCTCTCCAACCAAGATTTGGGTGGTTACGCCATCCTTGGTTGTAGGTACCCGTTGGAGGACCCGATGGCCTAGGTCTATTATCCATGTAGTTTACCGTTTCAGTTTGTTCATCTAATTCTTTCATACAACTCCAATTTTCATGTGACCCACCACACCCTTCACAAGCCATAACCGAGGCCGTTTTTGTCATTTCTAGCTTTTTGATTTTTGAAGAGAGGGCCTCGATTTGGGCTTGTAAAGAGGTGCTTTCATCAACCTTATGGGCGCCCGGGGCAATGGATTTATTACCTCGGGGAGTGTGCCATTGAAAATTGGTTTGAGCAATTTCCTCAATTTGGTTATATATCTCATTTGGACGACGATTACCTAAAAGTCCCCCGGAGCTTGAATCAAGTGTTTGTCTTGTGTGTGGCAACAATCCATTGTAGAAAGTGGATACTTGTTGCCATACCGCTAGAACGTGGTGAGGACACTTTCTTAGAAGCTCCTTGAACCTTTCCCAAGTTTCATATAAGGATTCCCCATCCTCTTGTGAGTATGTATTAATTTCAGTCATTAATTTAGCCGTTTTAGCAGGAGGGAAATACTTATACAAAAACTTTTGGGCGAGTTCATCCCAGGTGTTTACCGATCCAACTGGGAGGGTGTTAAGCCAAGCCTTAGCTCGGTCTTTTAGTGAAAAAGGAAACATTCGAAGGCGGATGGCGTCATTTGATGCTCCATTGATCCGAAAGGTATCACATATTTCTAAGAAGTTAGTAATATGTAGATGGGGATCCTCGTCCGCAAGCCCGTGGAAGGTTGCGGAGTTTTGGAGCATTTGTATCAAATGCGGCCGAAGCTCGAAGTTGTTGGCCTCGACATTTGGTGCATTGATAGCGGCGCCGAGATTGCCTACGGTAGGCTGTAGGTAATCCATGAGGGTACGTTGGTCCGCCATTGGAATTGGGTCCCCCGAAGCTTTCTCTTGATTTTTAGCTTTAAGTCTTTTTCTGAGAAAGCGTTCGGGTTCTTCTAAGGGTTCTTTTATGACTCTACTAGAACTGGAGCTCATGCACTACGTAGGAGGGTCAAATGTGGCACCTGGGTTCCAAGTCCTGCAATAAAAACAGAAAAGAACGTTGGTCAGAAAGTTCACCACGGCCCCGTGCTCAGTGAACACGGCCCGTGGTCAGAGATACAGTAATTGTTTTCTGGATTCCCAGTTACTGGGAGTTGGACACGACCCCGTGTTGCACCGACACGGCCCCGTGTTCAGCTCTCTGTAACTCAGAAAATAAAAACTGCCAGTGATGATGCTGGGCACGGCTCGTGCTGAGCTCTGCAGAAGCTGAAAAACTAAGAAAAAACCTAAAAAAATAAAAAAAATGATTAGGCCGTTGATTCCTAACTTTCTTAAAATCCTTGTGTCCCCGGCAACGGCGCCAAAAACTTGATGCGTGCGAAGTGTTACTTATTTTAGGTGTATATTTTAAGCCCTTTTTAACACTTATTTTAGCCAAGTTTTAAATTTATAAAACACGATATTTCACTAACACTAAACACACATATGGGCAAGTGCACCCATCGTTGAGTGTAGTATAGCGTTGGTAAGATACCGAGGTCGTCCAAGGACACAAGAGCTTTTAGTACCGGTTTATCCTCAACGTCTAACCAAAATAAAAGTTTAGAAAAATGTTTTAAACTAAGAAAATTAAAAATTAACTAAAATGCTGAAAATAAAAATAAAAGAAAAAACAGATAGACAAGATGAATCACTTGGTTCCGACTCGTATCTAGTATAACCTTTGATTATTTCCGCACTTTTGCACATAATTAAGAGATTATCTTAGTTATTGTAGTAGGCCCCTCTTTTGAAGGTGACGTTACCCTCACCCCAGTAGTTTGACTCAGCAGGGATACAATCCTAAAAGGGTGGATTATTGGAAGATAATGAATTAAGTTATTAATGCAGTATTGTGGTAGGTCCCGCTTTTGGCGGTGACGTTACCCTCGGCTAAGTAGTTTGAGTCAGCAGGGATACAGTCCTAAATAGCCGGGTTATAGTATTAATAGTAGTTAACTTATGAGGGGATCAAAGAGTTTGGACCCCCGCCATCCAATACCGTGAAGTATTGAAGGAGGTCCTACTAAATTTGACCCAGGTCCATTGCAGGACCTCTAAACGCTGAACAATGGCAAGACCTTTACCAAACCGTTCCCTTAACCCCCGACCAGGTAGCCAACATATCTCCATATAGACCGTGGAGATATGAATGGTGAAAATCCTTTATTTTATATAGACAGTAAAATAATGCCAAGACACCACGGACAAACGATAAGGAAAGATCAACTTCAACATAAGTAACTAGTTATTAAAGTCATTAATACAAAACCAAATAAAAAGTGCAAAAGATTAGAAATAAAAAGTATTATACTAGACACTTTGTCTTCACCAAGTGATGTAAGAGACTTAGGCAAACATGGCCTTGATTGTCAAGAACTCTTACGATCAATCTTGGATCCCGAGACGACTCACACACTCTACGATGGACAATGGATGATGGTGGTGGATGATGGTGTTGTGATGGTGGTGGGTGGTGGATGAAGTGTGAGAGAGGTGGTGTGCCAAGGGATGAGATGAAATGAATCCAAGCACTCCTATTTATAGGCTGAACAGAGTGCTGGGCACGGCCCCGTGTCCCCTGGGCACGGCCCCGTGTCCGTCTGACAATCTCTCTCCTCATTAATTGTAATTCGCAATTACAATAAATGCGCCTGCTGTACTTTCGACACGCCCCCGTGTCCGCTGAGCACGGCCCGTGGTGGGCAATAGAAGCTTCTATAGATTTGTCTTTTCTGCTGCTTCTTGGGCACGGCCCCGTGCTGGCTGAGCACGGGGCGTGTTCAGTCTTCTGACTTGTCTAATTTGCTTTGGGAGGTGCCGTTGAGGGGTCGGGCAGTCCACTAATATTCCTTTTCTTGTATTTATGTTGGATTTAGCTGTCTTTTTGCTTCTTTTGCGTTTTTGAGCTCATTTAATCCTGAAAATACAAAAGGAAGACAAAAACACTCTTTTTCCAATGTTAGTACTTAAAAAGGGTTAGTTTTATGCCTTATTTGATGTAATTTATATGTTGCATTTTACACACATCATGGTGGGTGGTGGGTGAAGTGTGAGAGAGGTGGTTTGTCAAGGGATGGTTTGAGCTTGAGCCAAGCACTCCTATTTATAGGCTGGACAGAAGCTCGGGCACGGCCCCGTGTCCATTGGGCACGGCCCCGTGTCCATCCTCTTCTCTGTCTTCATTAATTGCTCTTGTCTGCATTAGTTGACCACGGCCCCGTGTCCGCTGGGCACGACCCCGTGTGCAGAAGCATATCTATACTATCAAGATTTGCTTGGATTCTGCGAATCTTATAGTTGACCACGGCCCCGTGTCCGCTGAGCACGGCCCCGTGGTCGGCGATGGAAGCTTCTACAACTTTGTCTTTTATGCTGACACTTGGGCACGCCCCCGTGTTCACTGAGCACGGGGCATGTTCAGCCTTCTGTTCTCTTGTTTTGCTTGGGAATATGCTTTCGGGGAGGTCGGGCATGCCACGTTTGTTCCTTTTCTTGTATTTATGTTAGATTTAGCTGCCTTTTTGCTTCTTTTGTTAATTTGAGCTCATTTAATCCTGAAAATACAAAAGGAAGACAAAAACACACTTTTTCCAACATTAGTACTAAAAAAAGGGTTAGTTTTATGCCACAATTGATGTAATTTATATGTTGCATTTTGCACACATCAGTGCGCATCACATATTCACCACTGCGAACACGTGAAGTATTGTCCTTAACAACCCCTGAGTAAACTGGTGCTGAGTCCAAACTATAGTACTATCGTTGCTAAGGCAGGTAGACAGCAATCAATGTGTAAACATAACAAACATACATTCATCGAGTCACGTATAACATGCATTAGAGGTCAGCGTATAAATATTGTTTGCGTTGTGTGATCGATGTGATTTAGAATAAGTAACGTATGTAACACCCAAAAGTGCATAAAGCAAAAAGGGATCGAGTATACTCACAGAATGTGTTTAACAAGTAAACACTCTCTTGGATTGAAGGGAGCGCTTGAGGGATTAGCCTGAACAGTTAATGATAGCATAAACGATGAGCGGCACGTAAAACAGTGAGAAGTAACCAAGTATCGGATGGCAATCCGATCGGATGGCCAGTCGATTGGATTGACATCTTGTTTGGTAAGGATGTGTTTGTGTATGATGGTTTGCCCTTTGAAGTTTTCGTTGTAGCATTTTGAAAATAGAGAAGTATCTCTACCCTTCAGGTCGATCGATCGAACGGTCGTTCGATCGGACGACGATCCGATTGGCGAGGCTTCTCAGTTGAGAACAAGTTCACAGCAGGACGGTCATTCGATCGGATGACTATCCGATCGGGTGGCAATCCGTATGCATTGAACATGTTGAAAATTGATTAAGTACCAAAGTCCCAAACGTCACACCATCGGATGGTCTGTCGATCGGATGGCAATCCGATCGGACGGCAATCCGTTCGACGTTCAGTTCTTTGAAATTTGAAAATAAAGTTTAAGTGTGGAACCAAGTGCAAGCCGATCGGATGGCTGTCCGATCGGATGGCAATACGATCGGATACCAATCCGATCGGACGGCAATCCGTCCCAACGACTTGATCGTCTTGATACTTGATTTCTTTTGAAGTTTTGCAGCTTTGACCGAGACGTTATGATAACGTGCTTAAACAATAGGAACCCCATCTTGACCCAAGTGATCCGATCGAACAGGAACCACCCTAGTCCGACCAGTTCACGGTTCGAGACGGTTGTTCATGTTCAAACCCGAAACCCGTTGTCTCTCGGATAGAATTCAGATCTTGAACTTACCCATCACTAAGAAAGAGTAGAAGATCAGAACGAGCTCTGATTCTATCGGTTTTGAGTGCATTGAGTGTAAAGGAGTTGAAAGAAAGTTGGAAAACCTTCTTTCAATCCTTTTAACCATGAACATGTGTAGATCTATGCGAAAACATTGATTAATCTTGTGGAAATCCTTCAGATCTAAGTTGTTCTTGGTGGAATGAAGCCAAACTTTGAAGTTCATAAGAACTCCATGATGACATCACCCTAGAACACCTCAAATCCGGTGATTTCACGGTTAAAAGTTAAGATTCAAAGGTGAAAATGATGTAGAAGTGGGTGTAGATCATAGTAGTACAAGATTTAGGTTGGAAACTTACAAGAATCGAGAGAAATCGAGAGAAATGAGAGCTTGAGTGCGGCTGGTCGAACAAGGAGTTGTCACATCACAAATGATGTGACAGGTGGGTATTTATAGGGTTTCCCAAAAAGGAAGTGGTGAAGTGTCGGGCTGATCGGGTGGCAATCCGATCGGATGGCAGTCCAATCGGGTGGCAACTCGATCGGATGACAATTCGATCGGATGGCCACTCGATCGGTTGGCCACTCGATCCAGGTGTTCGGCGCGATGAGTTTTGTCGTTTCGATTCGCGTGTTGAGCGTTGCGATGCGATTTGAGTGAGCGATGCGATAGTATTACCCATTACTTACACAAATAACATAACTACTATATCTAACATACATTCACTATAATTAATTTGCGTTTAGCGTTTGCGATTCGATTGAGATGCGATAGATTTACGATTGCGATTAACACCTCAACATAAACATAACATGCACAAGTAACACATAAATAGCACTGTAATACCCATCGTCCCCAAACTTTAGACCTTGACAGATCTACTCCCTGAACTTTACCTAATTGGCAAGTCTAGCCCTGTACTATAATATGTATGATATTTTGATATATGGGTAAAGCTATGTTTGGAATGTCAAAATCTATGTTTGAAATGTCTAAATCTATATGCTTGGAATGTCTAAATCTATATGCTTAGAATGTCTAAATCTATATGCTTGGAATGTCTAAATCTATATGCTTAGAATGCCTAACTCTATGTTTGGAATGCCTAATGGAATGTCTAAATCTATTTGGTGCTTGACTCTTGAGACTCGTGAAACTTGATTCTTGGTGGAACGAGAGACTTGAGTCTTGTCGCTGGCGGAATTCATTAATCTTGGAAGACTTTTGGGGTTTATGATGTGATCTAGTTATTCTTTTGCCAAATAATACGCAACGCTTAATCTAACTCGCAAATCGAATCGAAGACGTGAAACGGAAAGGATGGGATTAACTGAGTGGCAATCCGATCGGATGACCACCCGATCGGACTACCACCCGATCCGTGCACACCTTCACCTTTCACACTCTCACACACTATAAATAGGCTTGTCACATCACCATTCCCACTGATGTGACAGCCTTACTCGAGCAGACGCACGCACACTACTTTTCCTCATTTTCTTGGCAATTTCGGTACGTTTTACACTAGATCCTTGTACTTTCTCGATCTACATATCATTCTCTACGTGTTTCACCTTTAAAATCACACTTTTCACCATGAAATCCCTCAGATCGAAGCTTGTGAGGATGATGTCATCATGGTGGTTTGTACAAATTACTATATGATGTCATTCTTGGTAAGATCTAGCTCCGATCTAAGGAATTTCAGGCGTTTTGCACCAAATCTAAGCTAGATTTAGGATTTTTATAATAAAACATAAGTTTTCCTTCATCTTTCTTCAATCTTTCATTTTAAACGGTGAAATCCGGGCATAAACGGACTGTAGACTTGATGGATAGTCTAGAGTAGGTTTGGAAACGGATTGATGCCGGAGTAGACGACCATGGAACGGGTTCCGACATGAACTGATTGTAAACAGACGACTGACCGAACAGGGGTGATTCCCATCCAATCAGAACGACTGAAAAACGATGAGTTTACCGTTGTCTCAATACGTCCCGTGCCGACGTCGTTAATCTAGAAAACTTATAAATTTTTACAAAGTTACAAACGGGACAAGGATCACTCGATTGGGTGACAATCTGATCGGATAACCACCCGATCGGACAGCCACTCGATCGAGTAACAGTGGTCTGACAAATATAAACTTAGAACTTGCAGAAACATTAAACTTTGGGAATCTCAATCGAATGGCAACCCGATCGGGTAGCCATCCGATCGAGCTGCCATCCGATAGAGTTGACCAATACTAAACTTAATACTTGGACCGAGTGGTGACCCGATCGGATAGCCATCCGATTGGACAGCCATCTGATCCCTCCTCGCTTGTGGAAGTTAGTGGCAACCCGATCAGTTAGCCATCCGATCGGACAGCCATCCGCCCCTCACACACTTGGCACTCGATCGACCGACAATCCGATCAGATAGCCATCCGATCGGACAGCCATCCGATCCAGTGACTACCCCGACACTTTGTGTAATCTCGTTATTCTGCCCGACTCTTATCTGTTGTAATCTATCAGGCTAATTCTAACAGAGCTCCCTTTGATCCAATAACAATCTTAACTGTTAAGCAATCACTGTGAGTATACTCGATCCCTTTTTGCTTTAAACTTTGGGATGTAACATATATTCTATAAACTACGAACCCTGATATTTTTTCAAGCTAAACTCTATCCTACGTGTCTGTGAAAACTTGTGCATTCTAGTATTCTATTTTGTGCTATGTGACGTTTAATCCAGGGTGTGTAGTTCCGCCTTAAGAATAGTAGCGCTATAGGAGGTGCACCTCTCCCATTATTCTCAGGGGTTATTGTTAGGAGGATTCTAGTTTACCTTGAGTCTTGGGTAAACACTAAAGCATCGGGATACTTGGGCTATCACTCCGTGGACTGCGAAACTAGCACGGCTGAAACTATTTTATTCTTACACCATGGATATGAGTTGTTTTAATCTATTACTCTATTATCAAACTTGTATACTCGCCAATACCTTTGTATTGATATTTTAATACATGTTGCAGTCTGATAGGTTGCTATGGGAACACAAGGAAATCAAGCTAGGACGATGCCTAGAAACGTCACGTAGTTAATAAGACTTTGAACAATCTTTGATGTTGATGTAATATGGTACTTGATGTGTTGGATATTCGTTTTAGATTATTATGCATGCAATCAATTTAATTTCTATTGAAATATCTAGTGTTATGGAACTTCATGAGCAATCTGAATGCTTAGTGCTCGCACCCCGATGTTTCCGCCATCGGTTGGGGTGTGACAGATTGGTATCAGAGCCATAAATATAGGGAATTAGGATGAGTAGGAATACTTGCCCTAGTCTATAGTTCTAGGAAATATTGCTTCTTATTTGATGTTTAAGACTTATGCATTCTATCGTATTTGCTTCCTAGCAGCACATGTTCCTGTTAAACTTACATGCCTTTCCTAAGGCTAACACAATGTACACTTGATACTTTGTAAACACTGTTCACCAGTGTTCGTATTTCGCACGAGGTTTGCCCTCAAGACAGGAGTGACATCCGAACCTTGATGGGAAAATCTCCATACTATTCTAGTAGGTCTTGTCTGCGGATAAGTACCAACCCTACCAGGGTATGGTGTTGTCAAGTTAAGAGGTGAAACTCCGACGTTGATAACTCGTCCCACTCCTTGATGATTTTATGTCTCGCCAAAGTCTCGAAACTTCCATTCAATTAGGAACGTGGAATGACCAAAAGGACGAATATCGTAGGCCTAACATCGATGACGTATTTGTCTAAGTAAGTCAGGACACGTTACCTCAATTCGAAAAGGGGTTTGAATCATTTTGGTTAGTCGCCGTTCCTCTACCCGGAACAATCCTAAGTTTTATAGCCCATCTTTCATGATTTTATGTATGTGATTTTAAACTTGATTCTTCGTTCATTTTGGTATACTTTTACACAAATTGCACGTATGTTCGCAATCTAAAACGTTAATCCTTCAGGATCAAACTAAATTTACAAGGTTTATCTACGGTGTTAATCCACCTATGTGATATTGTGATTGAAAGGCACTAGATGTAACATGGCATGGAATACGAGGGAAAAGTGATGTGTCCGAAGCATGGTGGATACACCGCTGGTACTTCCTATATATAAGTGTTTCTGGCATGTTACCAACTTTCGTACCAAGTGCCATGCGAAACTTAGTGTCTGTTGTTGAAACCTAACGCTATGGGAGGACTATTTGCGCATCCTATTTGAACCCTATGTGAAATCTATCATGTACTCTAGTGAAATCTATATGTAAACTACGTATGTGTGGATTGAGAAACAAAATGCGAAACGTAGCCTAGCGCCGAAGACGAGGAGGAAAGTGGCATGCCCGAAACATGGTGGATACGCCGCTGGTACTTCCTATATATAAGTGTTTCTGGCATGTTACCGAACCTTCGTACCACGCGCTAAGTGAAGTTCGTAGTTTTGTAGGCTCGGGTTGAAATTGTGAAGTCTATTTGGTTAATCAATGCTATTAAATCTATATGATCAATCTATGTGGAAATCTTGTGGTTGGCGAAGCATGACACCGACGACGAGGGGGACGTGGCGTGACCGAAGCATGGTGGATACGCCGCTGGTACTTCCTATATATAAGTGCTTCTGTCATGTTACCGAACTTTCGTAGCACGTGCCATGTGTGATCTCGTTGTTTGTGGATTGTTAACACTAATCTATGCGAATCTGTTGAAGTCTATGGAAAACTGTTGAATGTCTATCGAATCTATTGAAGTCTATTAAAGCCTATTGAGTTTGTTGAAGACTATTTGAAACCTATCGTAATCTATTGAAATCTATGAAAATCTAGGATAATGATGATAATGTGTTGCGACACGTAACATGACATCGAGTACGAGGTAGAAGTATTGTGTCCGAGGCGTGGTGGATACGTCGCTGGTACTTCTTATATATAAGCGCTTCTGACATATTGCCAAGCTCCGTACAACATGCCATGCGAAGGTCGTGGGTTGTGGAGTTAAATCTATTGAGATTTATCGGATTAGTCTACGTGTGTATTGTGATAATGTTGAGGGTATTGTTTGGCAAGTGCGACACGTAACATGACACCGAGTACGGAGTAGAAGCGATGTGTCTGAAACGTGGTGGTTACGCCGCTGGTACTTCCTTATATAAGCATTTCTGACTTGTTGCCAAGCCCCGTACAACGCGCCATGCGAGGGTCGCGAGGTTTAGTCTATCGTGTGTAAACCTATGATAACCTATGTTAATCTAGACTTATACGATCCTTTTGTTGGATCTTTTAGATGTCCTCTCAAAAGTTATCCGACACTCTCAAGAGATCTAGGGAGAAGTCTCAGAAAAAGATAATGTCTTTCATGGCCGACCAGATTGCTCGAGTCGTGCCAAAGATCGTCTCTGAACTTCAAGGATCAAACACTCCTCCATCCTCTGTGGACTCGAAGGCTGAAAAACAAAAGTCTACTAAATTCAGCTACAAACATTTCATCTCCTGTAATCCTAAGCCTTTCACGGGCAGTGATGGGGTGACTGCTATGCTCGAGTGGTTCGACAGCATCGAAGTTACCTTCATTAACAGCGAATGCCCAGATCATCTAAAGACTAGGAGTGCGACTGGAAAGTTCCATGGCAGAGCATTGGAGTGGTGGTCGAATGATAGAAACATCCGTTCTAATGAAGAAGCCTATGCTCTTCCATGGGCTGAGGTGCGAGAACTCATGATGCTCGAGTTCTGCCCTCCTCATGAACAATTGAAGCTTGAAGAAGAGTTTTGGCATCTGAAGCAGGTTGGTGATGATAACCTGGCTTATACTACCCGATTCAAGCAGCTGAGTTTGATTGTTCCTCACTTGGTTTCTACTCCTAAACGAATGATAACCAATTACATCAATGGTCTACCTCCTGCCATGTGTGATTCTATCGAAGCAGCTCAACTCGACACCATTGAGGAAGTCTACCGTCTCGCAGCCAGTCTCAACAACAACCGCATCCATGATAAGCAGTTTGCTAACTCTACCCCTGCTACTTCCAAGTCTGCAAACCAAGTTACCCAGCAGCCGAGTGGCAGCAAAAACAAGAAAAGGAAATCTCAGGGTTCCGGATGCAATGCTATTACTCCTGCTGCAAACCCTGCTGCTAAGCCTGCTCCTGTTATTGCTGCTACAAACCCTGTTACCCCAGAAGTTAAGAAACAGTACACTGGGTCTTACCCCAAGTGTACGACTTGCAACTTTCATCATCCTACTGCTTCTGCATGTCGTCTGTGCACCAACTGCAACCGCTATGGTCACATGACTCCCTACTGTCGTCAAGCTAACCCTGCACAGCCAGCTCAGCAAGCCCCAACTCAGGCAGTTCAAGCAGCTCTTCCAGCTCCTCTGCAGAATCCCAAACCGGTCAATGTTGTTCGTGCATGCTTCCAGTGTGGAGATATTACTCATCTTCGTAATCGATGCCCTCAGCTGAATCAAGATCAACAGGCAGCCGATCGAGGACGAGCATTCAATCTCAATGCTAATCAGGCTCGCAACAACAACGATATGGTGAATGGTACGTTTCTCGTTAATAACCTTTATGCTTTGATCCTATTTGATACTGGTGCCGATAAGAGCTTTGTGTCCGTGGAATTTGAGCCTTTGATAAACTATACACGCTCTAAGTTACCTGAGTCATTCTCTGTTGAGGTTGCCAATGGTAAGTCGATTCTTGTTAACTCTATCGTGCGTGATTGTTCCATGACTCTTAACGATCAAGTATTCTCTATCGATCTCATACCCATGCGTTTGGGTAGTTTTGATGTCATTATCGGCATGGATTGGTTGCGTAAGAACCATGCCGAGATTGTTTGTCATGACAAACTTGTTCGTCTTCCTCTTCTGTCTGGTGATATTTTGAATGTCTATGGAGACCGACCTTCAAAAGGACTAAGGTTGATGTCATGCACACAAGCGAGCAGATGCTTACGTAAACAAAACTTTGCCTTCTTGGCCCACGTGGTGGAACAGAAGGGCAAGGGGAAGAACGTAAGCGACGTTCCAGTGGTGTGTGATTTCACTGATGTCTTTCCTAAAGATCTTCCTGGTCTCCCTCCTCCAAGGACCGTTGACTTTCGTATTGATCTCGTGCCTGGCGCAACTCCTGTCGCCAAGGCTCCTTACCGTCTTGCACCTTCCGAGATGCAAGAGTTATCGAGTCAGCTACAGGAACTGCTCGACAAGGGTTTTATTCGTCCGAGTGCCTCTCCGTGGGGTGCCCCTGTTTTATTTGTCAAGAAGAAGGATGGTTCATTTCGTATGTGCATCGACTATCGTGAACTTAATAAGCTTACCGTGAAGAATTGTTACCCTTTACCTCATATTGATGATTTATTTGACCAACTACAAGGCGCGTCCTGCTTCTCTAAGATCGATCTACGATCGGGATATCATCAGTTGCGTGTCCTCGAAGATGATATTCCTAAAACCGCATTTCATACTCGTTATGGACACTACAAGTTCGTGGTTATGCCTTTTGGCCTAACTAACGCACCCGCTGTGTTCATGGATCTTATGAATCGTGTGTGTAAACCCTATTTGGATCATTTTGTTATAGTCTTTATTGATTATATTCTTATTTATTCTAAGTCTAAAGATGATCATGCTTCGTCATTTATGTCTCATGCTTGAACTTTTACATGGTGAACGTCTGTATGCTAAATTTTCTAAGTGTGAGTTTTGGATTGATGAAGTACAAATTCTTTGTCATGTCATGAGTAAGCAAGTTATTCATGTTGACCCGGCTAAGATCGAAGCCGTGAAGAATTGGGGTACGCCTAAGTCCGCGTCTGATATTCGTTCTTTTCTAGGATTGGCTGGTTATTACCGCCGGTTCATCTCGGATTTTTCCAAAATCGCTGTACCTCTTACTACGTTGACACAAAAAGAGAAACCTTCTGCTTGGGGTCCCGAGCAAGAGGAATCTTTTTCAGACTCTTAAGACCCTTTTGTGTAACGCTCCTGTACTTACTCTACCCGATGGGAACGATGATTTCGTGGTATATTGTGATGCCTGAAACCGTGGATTGGGCTGTGTGCTCATGCAGCGGGACAAGGTTATTGCTTATGCCTCTCGTCAACTCAAGGTACATGAGAAAAACTATACTACTCACGATTTGGAGCTTGGTGCAGTTGTCTTTGCGTTAAAGATCTGGCGACACTACCTTTATGGTACTAAGTGTGTGGTTTACACTGACCATAAGAGCCTTCAACACATCTTTGACCAAAAGGAACTGAACATGCGACAGAGACGTTGGGTGGAACTACTTAACGACGACGACTGCGAAATCCGCTATCATGCTGGCAAGGCAAATGTAGTGGCCGACACTCTTAGCCGTAAAACGTATGTAAATGCTATTCGTATCTCTAATGACCTCCATGCGTGTATTCGTGAAGCGTAGTATTCGTCAGCTAATGAAGGTAATATAATGGTGGAAATTCGTGGTGCTAGTGTGGATCAGCTCGAAACTAAATCTGATGGTCTTCAGTACTATCTCAATCGTATCTGGGTACCAGATCGCGATAATCTCCGTGAGCTCATTATGAATGAGGCTCACAAATCTCGTTACTCTATTCATCCAGGTGCCGATAAGATGTACTAGGACCTGCGTATGACCTATTGGTGGCCTGGTATGAAGAAGGACATTGCTGTGTATATTTCTAAATGCCTTACTTGCTTGAAAGTGAAGGCTGAACATCAGCGTCCTTCTGGACTTTTGGAGCAACCTAAGATCCCAGTTTGGAAATGGGATAGCATTGCTATGGACTTTATTACCAAACTACCCCGTACGTCTTTTGGTCACGACAATATCTGGGTGATTGTTGATTGTTTGACCAAATCTGCCCACTTTCTTCCTATTCGTGAAGATTATAAAGTGGAGAAACTTGCTCGAATCTATACCGATGAGATTATATGCCGTCATGGCATACCTTTGGACATAATCTCTGACCGTGATGGTCGTTTTACTTCGCGTCTTTGGCAAACGTTTCAGTCCGCTATGGGTTCGCATTTAAATCTTAGCACGGCCTTTCATCCTCAGACGGATGGACAGACCGAGCGTACTATTCAAACCCTAGGGGATATGCTCCGTTCTTGTGTCATCGACTTTGGTGGTAACTGGGATGTACATTTACCATTGATTGAGTTCTCGTACAACAACAGCTATCATTCCAGTATTCAAATGGCTCCTTTCGAAGCTTTGTATGGCCGCAAGTGCCGATCTCCTATCGGCTGGCAGGAGATTGGTGACAAGCAGTTAACTGGCCCTGAAATCATTCAAGAGACAACGGATAAGATTCTTCAGATCCGTGATAACTTGATCAAGGCTCGGAGCAGACAAAAGAGTTATGCTGATGTTAGGCGTAAGCCTCTGGAATTTGATGTTGGTGACCGAGTTCTTCTCAAGGTGTCTCCCTGGAAGGGAGTAGTTTGTTTTGGAAGAAAGGGAAAGCTCGCTCCTCGCTATGTAGGTCCTTTCAAGATACTCGAAAGGATTTGCAAGGTGGCGTACAGACTCGACTTGCCACAAGAACTAAGCAATGTGCATCCGGTGTTCCACGTATCTAATCTACGTAAATGCCTAGCCGACGAGGAACTTCAGGTTCCCCTTGAGGACTTGCAAATAAATGAAGCTGTGCAATTTGTGGAGAAACCGGTCGAAATCATGGATCAAGCTGTCAAGCGTCTGAGGCGCAATAAAATTCCCATTGTTAAGGTACGATGGGAGGGAAAGCTTGGCGCCGAATTCACTTGGGAGTTAAAAAGTGATATGAAGGCCAAGTATCCGCAGCTCTTTGAGCAGTCTTCTTCTAAGATTTCGGGGACGAAATCTCCTAAAGGAGGGGAGACTGTAACGCCCAGCGTCCCCAAACTTTAGACCTTGACAGATCTAGTCCCTGAACTTTACCTAATTGGCAAGTGTAGCCCCTGTACTATAATATGTATGATATTTTGATATCTGGGTAAAGCTATGTTTGGAATGTCTAAATCTATGTTTGAAATGTATAAATCTATATGCTTGGAATGTCTAAATCTATATGCTTAGAATGTCTAAATCTATATGCTTGGAATGTCTAAATCTATATGCTTGGAATGTCTAAATCTATATGCTTAGAATGCCTAAATCTATGTTTGGAATGCCTAATGGAATGTCTAAATCTATTTGGTGCTTGACTCTTGAGACTCGTGAAACTTGATTCTTGGTGGAACGAGAGACTAGAGTCTTGTCGCAGGCGGAATCCATTAATCTTGGAAGACTTTTGGGGTTTATGATGTGATATAGTTATTCTTTTGCCAAATAATACGCAACGCTTAATGTAACTCGCAAATCGAATCGAAGACGTGAAATGGAAAGGATGGGATTGACCGAGTGGCAATCCGATCGGATGACCACCCGATCAGATGGCCACCCGATCGGACTACCACCCGATCCGTGCACACCTTTACCTTTCACACTCTCACACACTATAAATAGGCCTGTCATATCACCATTCCCACTGATGTGATAGCCTTACTCGAGCAGACGTACGCACACTAATTTTCCTCATTTTCTTGGCGATTTCGATACGTTTTACACTAGATCCCTATACTTTCTCGATCTACACATCATTCTCTACATGTTTCACCTTTGAAATCACACTTTTCACCATGAAATCCCTCGGATCTAAGCTTGTGAGGATGATGTCATCATGGTGGTTTGTACAAACTACTATATGATGTCATTCTTGGTAAGATCTAGCTCCGATCTAAGGAATTTCAGGCGTTTTGCACCAAATCTAAGCTAGATTTAGGATTTTTATAATAAAACTTAAGTTTTCCTTCATCTTTCTTCAATCTTTCATTTTAAACGGTGAAATCCGGGCATAAACGGACTGTAGACTTGATGGATAGTCTAGAGTAGGTTTGGAAACGGATTGATACTGGAGAAGACGACCATGGAACGGGTTCCGACATGAACTGATTGTAAACAGACGACTGACCGAACAGGGGTGATTCCCATCCGATCAGAACGACTGAAAAACGATGAGTTTACCGTCGTCTCAATACGTCCCGTGCCGACGTCGTTAATCTAGAAAACTTATAAATTTTTACAAAGTTACAAACGGGACAAGGATCACTCGATCGGGTGACAATCCGATCGGATGACCACCCGATCGGACAACCACTCGATCGGGTAACAGTGGTCTGACAAATATAAACTTAGAACTTGCAGAAACATTAAACTTTGGGAATCTCAATCAAATGGAAACCCGATCGGGTAACCATCCGATCGAGCTTCCATCCGATAGAGTTGACCAACACTAAACTTAATACTTGGACCAAGTGGTGACCCGATCGGATAGCCATCCGATCGGACAACCATCCGATCCCTCCTCGCTTGTGGAAGTTAGGGGCAACCCGATCGGATAGCCATCCGATAGGACAGCCATCCGCCCCTCACACACTTGGCACTCGATCGACCGGTAATCCTATCGGATAGCCATCCGATCGGACAGCTATCCGATCCAGTGACTTCCCTGACACTTTGCGTAATCTCGTTATTCTGCTCGACTCTTATCTGTTGTAATCTATCAGGCTAATTCTAACAGAGCTCCCTTTGATCCAATAACAGTCTTAACTATTAAGCAATCATTGTGAGTATACTCGATCCCTTTTAGCTTTAAACTTTGGGATGTAACATGTATTCTATAAACTACTAACCCTGATATTTTTGCAAGCTAAACTCTATCCTACGTGTCTGTGAAAACTTGTGCATTCTAGTATTCTGTTTTGTGCTATGTGACGTTTAATCCAGGGTGTGTAGTTCCTCCTTAACAATAGTAGCGCTATAGGAGGTGCACCTCTCCCATTATTCTCAGGGGGTATTTGTAACCACCTTGGTTTTCACACTTGTATTTGTTTTGACTTGCATTGTAACAATTACCGTATTTGGAATGAAACTTATTTGATCCTACTTGCTTTGTGCTCATACCAATACAAACGCGTGAAACAATTTTAAAATTTTTGAGTTTTTATGCTATTAAACACAGTTACATAAACTATAAGGGTTTATTGTGACTACTTGTGAAACTACTAGTTGAGGGACCTATTTGACATTCTTTGAAACCTGCTTGAAATCTATTACTTTTTAAGTTCAAGGACTAAAACCATAATTATTTGAAAGTACAAGTCCAGGGACTAAATTGTCATTTTTGAAACTTATTTTATAAAAGAAATAAAAATATATAAATTGTTTTAAAAATCTAGGGTTCAGTTGGTCATTTTCTTAAACTTAAACTGTAGAGACCAAAACTGTTATTTTTAAACTTATATAAACTGAAAACCCTAACTGTGTTAGTCCTTTTATAAAGGTTTCCTTCTTCAAACATTAACTCATTTAGCATACTTAACTGAACAGTACAGGGACTATTTGTGTAAAAACTGAAACTTCAGGGACCAAAGTGTAAATATTCAAAAATTCGGTCAAAAGGGGGTCTTCTGTGTAAGAACCGGCCCTTGTATGGATCGAACTCGTGACCTCTCGTTTAGAACCGCAACGCCTTAACCAATTTATCCTCCTACTAGGAGCTGTTAGAATATGAAATTTAATTCCTTTTATACACTATTTAGGATTAATAATATTTAATTAATTATAATTTAGAACAAAAAGGGTTTAAAACCCAATCGAACCGGCTGTGAACAAGACTTGAACCCGAACACCCGCTGTACAACGCCAACGTATTACCAGTTTATCCTCCCATTGGGAGCTGATAAACTTCTAGATTATATTGATTATATACACTCGATAGAAATTAAATATATTATTTCAAACATGGATCGATCGCATTGATGACTGATTTCGATCCAATTCGGATTGTTTAATACTTTTGATATATCCAGAACATCAACAACCCATACTCAACCCAATTGAACGTTTAATCGACACACATCAGTGCCAAATTTGCTGTAAAATCGGACTTCTTATAAAAAAATTAAAGTGGATCGATTCCACTAACTTTTGTTGTCTGTGTCGAATTGATAGCTATATAAGCTTCCTTAGATCACCACTAATCCCCTACACCTCTCACAATTAACAAACACTTCAAAATTTACCCTCTGTTCAAACCTGCAACCTTGCCGGAGTTTACAGTCGCCGGAGATAGCCGTTTCACCATTTCAGTCGATACCGGTTAGTTCAATTATGCTTGTACAATGATTCCTTAAAATTAATTTCGATACAACATAGGTTTCCCGTAGAATTGAAAGGGTTTGACTCGGTCTGAACATTTGGGGAAGATGACCAAATTTCAATTCTGTATTTATTTTAATTAAACTAAACTTATAAACAACCACCAGGCCTAGCCCAGTGGTTGTGTGTGTTGTTTTCTAATCAGTTGACCCGGGTTCGAATTAGGGGACAACCAAACCCTTTTATTCTTTTTATTTTTAATACTTTTAACATTTCAATAATTTTTATAACATTATTAGACACTGTTACTTTTATTAAAAATATAAAGTTAGTCAATTTATTTATAAAACTAATTTTTATGATATTAAAACAGTTTATTATTAAATAATTCATAATAAATCAATTTTTAGGAAATAAATACTGAAACTTTTATGTTAATTATTTTAAATGGTGAACTTTACAAAAATAATATTGTTACTGATATTTTATATAATTTTGATATTTATATAATTAAATCAGTTTTAATACTTATAAATATAGTTTAATTTAATGCATTTAAATTATATAACTATATAAATTTTATCTAAAATTATTTTATGACAAAATAGACATATTACTGAGTTTATATAAATTTAGAATCTGAATTTTTATTATATTAAATTATTTAGATAATTAATTTTATATAAACTTATTTATTGTTATTTTAACCACTTTAATTCATTTTATTTATTTAAAATGATTCCAAGGCCATATTAATTATTTTAAATCAGTGATATTCAAGTTCAATAATTAAAAATGTTATTTTTAATTATTCAGATTTAATATAATTATTTTGATAATTAGTTATATAATTATCATATTAATTCTTTTAAACAAAATATTTATCAAATAATATATATTTTAAACCATCTAAACTAATTTATAATTTTTATAAATTAATTATATCACTTGTACAATATTTTGTCAATGATCATTATATTCAATTATGTTGTTTAATTATACAAGTTAATTATATTTGATTTATTATTACAAATGTTATATTAAATCAATTATATATTTTTGCAATTATATTATTTATGTTAAATAAATATTTTCATAAATAATTCCTTTATATCATATTCATTTTCCAAGTCCTCTTGTTAGGTTATCCAAACCATATAGTTACCGTTTAGACAAAACCCTACCGAATCCTATAGATTTAGGATTTCCGCTTATTCGATTAAACATTATTGTTGATACACATTCTATATTGTTGCATGTTCAATCAATTAGAGTGACGTGGAATCTTGTTTCCAAAAACTCTTACAATTACATACGTGTTTGGACTTACCCGCAATCAAGGTGAGTTCATAGTCCCTTTTTACATTATTTTTGGGATGAAACATATGATACAATGTGATACCAACTCATTTGCCATTTGTGGATATCCCGATTGTCCTTGCATTTGCTTAATACTTGTTGTTGTTGCTTTAACGCGTTTACGTTCATTAACTTGCAAAAGCCCAACGGTTATATTTTAACGCTATAGGTGTGACGCCCCATCTCACTTCCAGTGAAACTATTTGTTGCAATTGTTGTTGTTGATACTCATGTGAAACTTTTTGGAAGTGTGGTGATAGACCCGTGTTACGTCATAACGAAGGTTTGAATGTACCACCAAGTGACTACTTGTATTACTCTTTTGCTTAAAGACATATCACATGCCACAGTGTTAAACCATTTTCATATCACATTGTTATTTTTGCCTAACAAAACCTATGAATTCACTCAACCGTTTGTTGACCCGATATTTTTCTAACATATGTTTCAGGTGACAATGTTTGATGCTATGATTTGCAAGAATATTTCATATAGGATTGATCAAGATTTATGCCTTAGATTAAATCCGAATCTATCAATTGTGAAACAATTTGTTATGATGTATTTTGTTTATGTACTCTTATTTACTCGGATGTGAATGCAATCTCTTTAATTGAATCTAAACTATATTTCAACTTAATTTAATCATCATGTGCTCAAATGCATTCTGCCATGTTTCGTGATGCCCTTGACTTTTCCGCCTCCGGTCAGGGTGTTACAGTATTGTTAGGAGGATTCTATCTTACCTTGAGTCTTGGGTAAACACTAAAGCATCGGGATACTTGGGCTATCACTGCGTGGACTGCGACACTAGCACGGCTGAAACTATTTTATTCTTACACCGTGGATATGAGTTGTTTTAATCTAGAGTTAAATGCCATTTTAGTCCCTATGGTTTTAGTCATTTTGCCAGTTTAGTCCAAAGGTTTCATTTTTAACCTGTGGATCCAAAAAGGTTTCACCGTTGCCATTTTAGTCCACTGGGTTAACTTCATCCACTTTTTCTGTTAACCAGAAGGGCAATTCGGTCATTTTATATGTAATTCTGTTAACTAGAAAGGCAATTCGGCCATACAAAATGACCGAATCGCCCTTCTCGTTAACAGAAATAATGGATAAAGTTAACCCAGTGGACTAAAATGGCAACAGTGAAACATTTTTGGACCCACAGGTTAAAAATGAAACCTTTGGACTAAACTGGCAAAATGACCCAAACCACAGGGACTAAAATGGCATTTAACTCTTTAATCTATTACTCTATTATCAAACTTGTATACTCGCCAATACCTTTGTATTGATATTTTAATACATGTTGCAGGCTGATAGGTTGCTATGGGAACACAAGGAAATCAAGCTAGGACGATGCCTAGAAACATCACGTAGTTAATAAGACTTTGAACAATCTTTGATGTTGATGTAATATGGTACTTGATGTGTTGGATATTCGTTTTAGATTATTATGCATGAAATCAATTTAATTTATATTGAAATATCTAGTGTTATGGAACTTCATTAGCAATCTGAACGCTTAGTGCTCGCACCCCGATGTTTCCGCCATCAGTTGGGGTGTGACAAGCACACACACGTAAAACAATATCCAGAACACATAATTTGAGTTGCGATGCGATAGCGATAAGTGATAAGTCGATTAGCGATTAATATGATTAAACCTCGATTATTAATAAATACTCCATATAATACAACTAAAGCAAATAAATAATATAATCCGATTACAAGTCAAAGAAGTCAAAACAGTAGTTGAGCAAGGAGTGACAGGTCGTAATTAGCAATCATTTCTTCCTTTGACTTCAATCTTGACTTTGACTTTAACTTTCGAAACACGGGGTGTTACAGCCTCCCCTACTTAAGGGAATTTCGTCCCAAAATTAGGCTTTAGCCGTAACAAACAACTGCGGGTACTTTTCCTTCATGTCGCTTTCGAGTTCCCAGGTGAACTCGACGCCTCGTTTGCCTTCCCAGTGAACCTTCACAATGGGAATGCGTGAGCGTCTGAGCACCTTGGTTTCTCATCCCACGATCTCGACAGGCTTTTCCACGAAATGTAATGTTTCTTCCACTTGCAAATCCTCAAGAGGGATATGTAATTCCTGGTCGGCTAAGCACTTTCTGAGGTTCGAAACGTGGAAAGTCGGGTGGACGTTACTCAGTTCTTCTGGTAGTTCGAGTCTATAGGCCACTTTTCCAATCCTTTCCATAATTTTAAAGGGTCCAACATATCGAGGCACGAGCTTTCCTTTGTTGTCGAATCTGATCACCCCCTTCCAATGTGCAACCTTTAGGAGTACGTGATCGCCAACGTCAAATTCAAGGGGCTTGCGGCGTCTATCAGCGTAACTTTTCTGTCGGCTCTGAGCTTTCAGCAGATTGTCTCGAATTTGGAGGATCTTATCAGTCGTTTCTTGTAACAGCTCAGGACCGGTAATTTGCGCTTCTCCGATCTCGTGCCATATAATAGGCGATCGACATTTCCTTCTGTATGAAGCCTCAAACGGTGCCATTTGTATGCTTGAATGATAACTGTTATTGTACGAGAATTCGACCAAAGGTAAGTGCGCGTCCCAATTACCACCGAAATCTATGACACACGATCGGAGCATGTCTTCAAGAGTGTGAATTGTTCTTTCATTCTGACCGTCGGTTTGGGGATGGAAATCGGTACTTAGATTAAGAGTAGTACCGAGAGCAGATTGAAATGTTTCCCAACAACGCAAGGTAAACCGACCATCGCGGTCAGAGATGATGTAACGAGGCGTCCCATGCCGACAAATGATCTCGTTGGTATAGATTAATTTTTCTACCTTGTAGTCTTCTCGTATCGGTAGGAGTGAGCTGACTTAGTTAAACGGTCAACCACAACCCAAATGCTATCATGACCAGATTGAGTACGCTGAAGTTTCGTTATGAAGTCCATGGCTATACTCTCCCATTTCCACATCGGGATCTCGGGTTGAACGAGTAAGCTAGAGGGTCTTTGATGCTCAGCCTTGACCTTGGAACAGGTCAGGCACTTCGAAACATAGATTGCGATATCCTTCTTCATGCCCGACCACCAGTACTTGTAGCGCATGTCCTGGTACATTTTGTCAGCACCAGGATGAATAGAATATCGGGACTTGTGGGCTTCGTCCATCAGAAGTTGTCACAAATTCGTACGCTTGGGAATCCAAATTTGATCCAAGTAATGAAAGATACCATTCGATTTATTCTCGAGTTGGGCGCCATCGTTCAAAATCCTTTCCTTCTTCAAAGTTCGTTCGGTAAAACAAGCATGCTGCGCGTCACGGATAAGAGCTTCGAGATTAAACTGGGCTTGGGAATTACGAACGCTAAGCAAGTAGCTTCGTCGACTGAGAGCATCGGCAATGACGTTTGCTTTGCCTGGATGGTAACGAATCTCACAGTCGTAATCGTTGAGCAGTTCTACCCACCGGCGTTGACGCATGTTCAGTTCTTTCTGGTCAAAGATATGTTGTAGGCTCCTATGATCGGTGAAGATCGTACACTTAGTACCGTAAAGGTAGTGTCGCCAAATCTTTAACGCAAAAACAACTGCGCCAAGCTCGAGGTTATGTGTGGTGTAGTTCTTCTCGTGGATCTTGAGCTGTCGAGAAGCGTATGCGATAACCTTATCTCGTTGCATGAGAAAACAACCAAGACCAAGGTTTGAGGCATCGCAGTAAACTACGAAGTTGTCGTTTCTGTCGGGCAGTGAGAGCACGGGAGCATTGCAAAGCATGGCTTTGAGAGTTTGAAAGGCTTCCTCCTGTTTGGTTCCCCAAACAAAAGGTTTATCCTTATGCGTAAGAGAGGTAAGCGGCACAACGATCTTAGAAAAAACTTCGATAAAACGACGATAATAGCCTGCCAGTCTGAGAAAAGAACGGACTTTAGACGGATTCTTGGGTGTAACCCAACTCTTAATAGCTTCGATCTTCGCAGGGTCAACGTGGATACCTTGACTATTGATAATGTGGCCCAAGAATTGAACCTCCTCTAGCCAAAATTCACACTTGGAGAACTTGGCATATAGACGGTTTCCCTGGAGAAACTCAAGAACCAAACGTAGATGCTGTGAGTGTTCGGCGTTTGACTTGGAATAGATTAGGATATTGTCGATGAATACGATTACGAAGCGATCAAGGAAGGGTTTGCACACTCGATTCATCAGATCCATGAAGACTGCAGGAGCGTTAGTCAAACCAAAAGGCATGACAACAAATTCATAATGTCCATAGCGGGTTCGAAAAGCGGTTTTTGGAATATCCTCCTCTTGAATGCGTAAATGGTGATAGCCTGAGCGGAGATCGATCTTGGAAAAACACGTAGCACCTTGTAACTGATCAAATAAATCATCGATTCGAGGCAAAGGATAGCGATTCTTGATTGTCAACTTATTCAACTCCCTATAGTCGATGCACATCCGAAACGAACCATCCTTCTTTTTGACGAAAAGGACAGGCACGCCCCATGGAGAGGTGCTAGGGCGAATAAAGCCTTTATCAAGAAGTTCCTGGAGCTGACTCGAGAGTTCGCGCATTTCGGAAGGAGCGAGACGATAAGGCACTTTAGCAACAGGGTTTGCTCCAGGAATGAGGTCGATTCGGAAATCGATATCACGAGCGGGTGGTAAACCGGGTAGATCATCGGGGAAAATGTTGGGAAATTCACAAACGGGAATGTCTTTCACCTCTGGATTTCCTTTCTTTTCCTTCTCCGCTACTATGATGTGTGCCAAGAAAGCTTGTTATTCCTTGCGGAGATACTTGCTAGCCTGGACACACGACATGAGTTGGAGTTTCTTCGATGCGACTTCTCCGTAAACACACAATTGATCACCATTAGCGAGCGAGAATCGAATCATCTTATCGAGGCAAACAACTTCAGCATGGTTTTCATGAAGAAAGTCCATGCCTACTATGACGTCAAAACTACCAAGCTGCATCGGAATAAGATCGATAGGGAAGATGTGATTGTTGAGTTCGAGAGTACAATCACGAAGAACAGAATTGACAGCGATGGTTCTTCCGGTGGCAACTTCAACATCGAACGTCGAGGGGAGATGAGCACGCTTACGATTGAGGAGCTTTTCGAATTCAAACGATACAAAATAGTTATCTGCTCCAGTATGAAATAAACACGTAGCATATATACCATTCACAAGGAATGTACCATTAACCACATTGTTGTCGGCTTGAGCCTGGCGGGCGTTAATGTTGAAAGCACGTCCGTGGGCTGCTGGTTGTTGCTGAGGCTGCTGCTGGGGCTACTGCTGTTGTGGCTCTTGCTTGACCACTCGGTTCGGGCACATGTTCGCGAAGTGGTTGGGATCACCACACGCATAGCAAGCTCTAGCATGGATCGCGGGTGCATGAGCCGCTTGATGGCCTTAAGGAGCAGTAAGTAGAGCTTGTTGGGAAGGAGCTTAACCTTGTGTTGGAGTAGGGTTTTGACGTGGAGCTGTACGGCAGTTGGTGGTGAAGTGGCTGTACATGTTGCATTCCGCACAATATCTGCAAGCGATTCCCACTGGGTGGTGATAGGTACAAGTAGGGCAAGCCGGGTGAGGACCAGTATACGCACGCTTTGCCGGCGGTGCGTTGGTAACCGGGGCCGCTACTTGGCGGTGTTGATGTCGCTGGGGTGCTGGTACTGATTGGAGCGTGGCAGCATTGGTTACCATGCAGTTCTTGTTGCTGGAACTGCTGTTGTTCTTTCTCTTGCGTCTCGAGAGCTTGGATGACTGAGGAGCGGTGACAGTTTCAGCGGTTGAAGCAGTGGTAGCTTGATGCAGATTCTTGGGAACTTTATCCCAGAAACCAGACTTGACTCGCTTGTCGTTGATCTCAGCAGCGAGTAAAAAGGTTTCCTCGATTGTCGTCGTCTTTGCAGCTTGAACGAAATCAGCCACGCAATCCGGAAGAGCACGAATATACTTTTTGATGGTGATTTCGGGCGTAGTCACTTGGCTCGGATAGATAATACTTAACTGCTTGAAGCGCGCAGTCAAACCAGCGTTGTCACCATATTTCTGCTTAATGTGCCATAATTCATCCTCCAACTTTTGGCGCTCATGGGGAGGGAAGAACTCTTGCATCATCACGTCCTTCAACTCATCCCATGTTAGCCCGTAAGCTGCATCATTTCCGCGTTTGTTTCTCTCGGCCGTCCACCAATCCAGCGCTCAGGATTGGAAGACGCCAGTTGCGTTCAGAGTGCAGAGATTTTCAGGACAGCCACTCTGGCGCAGGGTGACTTCGATAGAATCAAACCATTGGAACATGGCCGTAGGCCCATCCTCGCCGGTAAACTCTTTCGGGCCGTAGGCTTTGAACTGCTTGAAACTAAAAGCAGCTTTTGGCGAATAAGTCCGGGACTCTTCAGAAGACTTGCTTGCATTCTCGTTCAGTTCACTCACGATCTGAGGGATGAGTTTGACGATTTGACTTGCGATGAGAGAGGTGAGTCGCTTGTCGGCGTGCTTACGCCTAGTAGCTCGTGAGTGTAGGGATCCAGATGACGACATTGTCTGCAACAGACAGCGCCATAGGATTCAAAACACTATTCGATTATTCCTAGTATAGTCTAGGGATTCACCATAAAGCTCAGGAACACATCCATTCATCAATCCACATAAGCACAAAATCACAGAATCACATAAGCACATAAACAGATAAACATGTAATCACGTAAGGCACAAAAGCACATAAGGCAGTCAGAACACAGAAACCTTACTATATGTTGCACGTATTCCCTATCCTTTACAGCACGTATAGCGATTAAGTACAATGATTGCGAGTATCGAGTAACGATCGCGAATAGTGACCAGCGATTTGTTAGCGTATTGAGATAGATGTGCAGTGCGAGTGATGCGTGTTGATCAAAGCAAGAAGCGAAAAGCGTGTAAATAACCAAAATCGAAGCATGTAATCACATAAAATTCACATAAATTCGGAAATTCACAGAGTTGGCAGTAGCGATCCAGAATCGAAACACATAAAATTCGAGGATAGATTGTCTGGGTGTGATAGACGTCGACTACCCAAAGTGATTCGACTATTCACAAGGGCTCGTAAGTGCACACTTTGGCCTTCGGGACTGTGCTCTCGCTTCGATTTGAACGATTGGCACGCATCCTTCCAGTTACAATGTGACTCAAGTCATTGGAGTCCGTCGAGACTTTGGTGAGAGTTTTGTAAAAATTTATAATGAGTAGGGCGTGTCGTTAAGGTGCGGGTCTCACCCCTAACTTAACAACTCGGCCAAGACAATCTTTTTAGTAGATGCAGGGTGAGACTCCCGTTGAGGTATGGATTTCACTCCTTTCTCAACGCAGATTCTCTTGTTTATAGTAAAATAGCCATTCGAACGAGTAATCTGGTCGAGAGTTTGCGGTTTTCACACCTAATCTTAACCAGATCATTCGTTTGTGTGTGTAATCAGCCTTAGGAAAGGCTGATCTTGCATGGAACTGTAGTGTGCGATGTTCGCGCAAGTGTGTAGTGTACAACGTGTTCGAGCGAGATATAGCGAGTAAGCTCGTACAAATCCCCTACTAGGCATGCACAAGTCGGTCTGTTGGTACTTAGACTATAGACTAGGTCGTTCTAAGACATCGACCCGGACTAGGTCGAGTCTTGCCTAATTCCCTATAGTTATGGCTCTGATACCAATCTGTCACACCCCAACCGATGGCGGAAACATCGGGGCATGGCACTGAGCGAAACAGATTGTCCATGAGTATCCATAACAACTATTCATTACCAGATAATTTAAACGTCATGTCCCATACCACAACATATCCAAATGAAAAAAAGTTATTACAAATAATTGTCTCATAAACAAATACTGCTCCGACGACTCAGATTTAAGCTTGACATAACTAGACCCCTAGCTTGATTCATCGAAGCTCAGCAATCCCTAGCATCTTAAGCACCTGTCACATACGTTAAAATAAAGTCAATACACATAGTGTAAAGGTGAGCATACAAGTTTGATAATAGCATAATAGAGTTCGAAATCATTTACGCATAACCAGCATGTAAAACGTATAATATGAAGCATGTAAGTTTTCGACAAAGATCCTATCAATACCAATGACTGCGAGTTGACTGCGAGTAGCGAGTGTGCATCACATGTTCACCACTGCGAACACGTGAAGTATTGTCCTTAACAACCCCTGAGTAAACAGGTGCTGAGTCCAAACTATAGTACTATCGTTGCTAAGGCAGGTAGACAGCAATCAATGTGTAAACATAACAAACAGGCATTCATCGAGTCACATATAACATGCATTAGAGGTCAGCGTATAAATAGTGTTTGCGTTGTGTGATCGATGTGATTTAGAATAAGTAACGTATGTAACACCTAAAAGCGCATAAAGAAAAAAGGGATCGAGTGTACTCACAGATTGTGTTTAACAAGTAAACACTCTCTTGGATTGAAGGGAGCGCTTGAGAGATTAGCCTGAATAGTTAATGATAGCATAAACGATGAGCGGCACGTAAAACGGTGAGAAATAACCAAGTAGCGGATGGCAATCCGATTGGATGGCCAGTCGATCGGATGTCAATCCATTCGGATGGTCATCCGATCGGATGGCCATTCGATTGGATTGACATCTTATTTGGTAAGGATGTGTTTGTGTATGATGGTTTGCCCTTTGAAGTTTTCGTTGTAGCATTTTGAAAATATAGAAGTATCTCTACCCTTCAGGTCGATCGATCGAACGGTCGTTCGATCGGACGGCGATCCGATTGGCAAGGCTTCTCAGTTGAGAACAAGTTCACAGCAGGACGGTCACTCGATCAGATGACTATCCGATCGGGTGGCAATCCGTATGCATTGAACATGTTGAAAATTGATTAAGTACCAAAGTCCCAAACGTCACACCATCGGATGGTCGGTCGATCGGATGGCAATCCGATCGGACGGCAATCCGTTCGACGTTCAGTTCTTTGAATTTTGAAAATAAAGTTTAAGTGTGGAACCAAGTGCAAGCCGATCGAATGGCTGTCCGATCGGATGGCAATACGATCAGATAGCAATCCGATCGGACGGCAATCCGTCCCAATGACCTGATCGTCTTGATACTTGATTTCTTTTGAAGTTTTGCAGATTTGACCGAGACTTTATGATAACGTGCTTAAACAACAGGAACCCCATCTTGACCCAAGTGATCCGATCGAACAGGAACCACCCTAGTCCGACCAGTTCACGGTTCGAGACGGTTGTTCATGTTCAAACCCGAAACCCGTTGTCTCTCGGATAGAATTCAGATCTTGAACTAACCCATCACTAAGAAAGAGTAGAAGATCAGAACGAGCTCCGATTCTATCGGTTTTGAGTGCATTGAGTGTAAAGGAGTTGAAAGAAAGTTGGAAAACCTTCTTTCAATCCTTTTAACCATGAACATGTGTAGATCTATGTGAAAACATTGATTAATCTTGTGGAAATCCTTCAGATCTAAGTTGTTCTTGGTGGAATGAAGCCAAACTTTGAAGTTCATAAGAACTCCATGATGACATTACCCTAGAACACCTCAAATCCGGTGATTTCACGGTTAAAAGTTAAGATTCAAAGGTGAAAATGATGTAGAAGTGGGTGTAGATCATAGAAGTACAAGATTTAGGTTGGAAACTTACAAGAATCGAGAGAAATCGAGAGAAATGAGAGCTTGAGTGCAGCTAGTCGAACAAGGAGCTGTCACATCACAAATGATGTGACAGGTGGGTATTTATAGGGTTTCCCAAAAAGGAAAGTGGTGAAGTGTCGGGCCGATCGGGTGGCAATCCGATCGGGTGGCAATCCAATCGGATGGCCACTCAATCGGTTGGCCACTCGATCCAGGTGTTCGGCGCGATGAGTTTTGTCGTTTCGATTCGCGTGTTGAGCGTTGCGATGCGATTTGAGTGAGCGATGCGATAGTATTACCCATTAGTTACACAAATAACATAACTACTATATCTAACATACAAGCACTATAATTAATTTGCGTTTAGCGTTTGCGATTCGATTGCGATGCGATAGATTTGCGATTGCGATTGCGATTAACACCTCAACATAAACATAACATGCACAAGTAACACATAAATAGCACACACACGTAAAACAATATCAAGAACACATAATTTGAGTTGCGATGCGATAACGATAAGTGATAAGTCGATTAGCGATTAATATGATTAAACCTCGATTATTAATAGATACTCCACATAATACAACTAAAGCAAATAAATAATATAATCCGATTACAAGTCAAAGAAGTCAAAACAGTAGTTGAGCAAGGAGTGACAGATCGCAATTAGCAATCTTTTCTTCCTTTGACTTCAATCTTGACTTTGACTTTCAAAACACGGGGTGTTACAAATTTCCTGCCTTCCCTCAGATGATTCTTCCGAACCGCGAAACCCTTGCCTTGATTGAAGAATTGAACCCATGATCTTGATTCTTTGAGCCTTGGCTCTGATAACAATCGAACAAGAAGAAAGGGATAAACCCTAATATGCAATTGTATTGAAACTGAACAATTGAATCTGCTTGATACAAGATACAAAAACAAACTGAAAACCCTAATCTATTTATAGACTTCAATGGGCGTGAGTGTAGAGACGTGTCCTTTCACGAATAGTCGCGTCTCTAGGATCTTGTGGTTGTAATTGAATATGAAGAGGTATGTTGATTCTTGTCCTCAAGTTCAAACCGATGTGCCTCTTCCTTTTTCCCTTGAAGCCGACGATCCAACAGGTGCGACCCAAGGGGTTTCGCAACCCTTGGGGTGGTGGTTAACTGGTTATCATTTTCTGGCTTGCCACCTTTAGTCCCTGTATTTTGTAACCGCCATCTAAAACTATTAAACTTTTGACCCGTATCTTATAATCAAACTTTGATCAAACAATTAAGGCCAACAGATAAGATTGGATGATAGTTATGAGTTAACAAAATCCATAGCAGTTGAAGTATTGTTAATTATGCCTATCAACAATCCCTTTTTTTTTTTTTTTTTTACCTTTTTATAGCTAAAAGACAGTAAAAACCCTTAAAGAGTGGCACACCCATGTTGCATTCTTGACATTTTATTACTGCAACTATAAGCAAATTCTTGTTGCTTCTCAGAAGTTCAAAACTACAAGTGGAAGTTGCACATGCATACATTGTCATCAACTCATGAAAAAAAAAAACAAGAAACAACCTCAGAAAGAAGGCCAAAAAACAACTCTCATCTTTCCTGCTTAAGCAACTGTCGAAACATCATTAAACCGCTTCTATAGTTGTATTAACTTAAATCTAACTCTATAATGTAAAGACCTTAAAATACTTGAACTTTTACTAAACCCATATAGCATTAGCCCTGAGTAGCAATGGCACCAGCTGACCCTTCATATGAAGTGTCATTATCTCATTGGCCCCACCAATCAGCTCCTGCCCTATGAACACAGCTGGGACACTTGGCTTACACCCTAATCCCTTGAGTTCCATCTCTATTTGTTGTCCCTTTGGATGCTCATCAAGCTCATAAACAGTAGGATTAGCTCCAAAACTTCTTATTAGTGTCTTAATTGTGTAGCACATGCAGCAAGAGTTTTTGCTGAATATTACCACTGATCTTTCATTAACCAAAGCTCTAACCATAGCCATCGATCTCTTGAACTTAACACGATGAATAATCAGAAAATCAAGTGTAAGTTGATAAAAGAAACTTAAGATTTTGTTGTGAGTAAACTGATCACTTGCTTACACTATATATAGATTTAGTAGGTCTTGACATTGAAAAGGATAGATTCTTTTTTAGCATCATTTATCAGGAGGCTACACAAACCGAATGATATTAATTACAACAGTGTAGTATGACAAGTTGTATCTCCGTATATTGATATGCACGGCGGCATCTTACATGTAGAATGACATTTTTAACCTTGATAGTCTTAAAGAAGTACTTTGATGCAATTATTCATGGAAGGGCAGCATGGTAATAATGTGTATATATGGGGGCAAGAACATCTGCTGAGGTGGAAGATGTTTTCCAAATTGGTTACCCTTCCTTTGTCAATGAAATATTCTAAGTAATAGGAACAAGGCGAAAAGTGCCCGGCCACCAAACGAGCATTTCGAGATAAGTTCTCTAATCAAGTTGTCGCGGGCAGGAAAATATCATAAAATGATGAAAATTAATTGATAATCATAGAAATACCTAATATTATTTGCTTTAGTTGTTTGGATCACAGGGAATGATTTCCTTCCACATCACTACATGAATTAGCTGTACAAGATATGGACACAATTTATTCCACATCAGATGATTCTCATGAATTATGCTTCTCTAGGCATCGAATGTTTCGCTATTACTTTGAATAAGGCGATTTTACAAGTCCCTTTAACACACTAGCTTGCAGGTCTTGAACATATAAATAATACCAGGAACCCACCTTTACTAGGCAATTAATACCATTGGTATTTTTTGTACAGACTGTTTAGGACTTGTGTCTTCTAAATAAGTACTAGCATTTACCTAATGTGGATATATTTTAATCCATTATCATATGGATATTGTAAGGTGTTGCAATTCTATGTTAGACTTGTTAAGAATTTTTTGTTCAATACAACTATAGATACTGAAACCTTTTGTTTTGTGCAAAGAATAACAATCTGTCATAATGGTATGGAGGAAGAATTTGCATAATTGGCTCAAAACAAAGCCAAGAGTCATTTAATTCCTTTGTTTTATTATGTATACATCTTTGGAAGGCATATAATACTTGAAAAATAATATATAAGTGGCAATTTAGATTTTAATAATCCAAACTATTACTCATTAGCCAATAATAATATATTTATACAGGTAATGTGACTAGTGACACACCTAACTTTACTCTAATCGAAAAGTAACTTTGTTTGCCCCTAATGAAAAAATTGACTAAGTTTATATTTATCCGAATCATAATGTTGTAAACTATATTTAGACAACATAAATGAATGCAATGGGCATGCAAAGTTACTTCTCCGTCAGAGTGGGATTGAAATTGAAAAAAAAAAAAAAAGTTACGAGTGTCAATGGTTATTAATATAAATTTGCATATACAAGCAGAATATATACCGTTTGCCACCACTGGTATATGTAAGGGGCCACATTTCTGTATATGTTTGCATTTCTAGGATGCCCTATAATATACAATTACTGCGATTTGATCCGTTCATTTTTCCTCGTCTCACTCTCTTATTCGACTCATATAATATCTGCTATCGTGTGGAGACAAACAGGAAAATTCCAGGAACCATTTGTTCACTTGGTGTGATGCTGCATATATGCTTTTAGCACACTAGATGGAACTAAATCACATTAGAAAAGACATTTCAGGAATAAAATTTACATCATATTATGCTTACACCAATAATACAAGCCAGCATGGCACCTCCTTTTTTCCCAATCTATTGGCTAGCCTCACATGTCGTTTCACTTGGAACATATATCATATATGCAATCAAAATCTTGAGGCTTACAGTTACCAATAAGTCAATAATCAGTAAGGTTAGGTAATATTATTCTATATCCTGAATGTTGTTGATATGAGCATATAGAATGAGGCTTTACCTCAAACTCTGGATGCTTGTCTTGGGTAGGTCTATATGGGAAGTATACCCCTTTAACATTGTTCCAATAACTATCTGGGCACAACACATCACCTGTGTTAACTCTTTGTATTGGTCTAACGTGTCACACTGTCACCTAATAGGATTAGGTTTTAGATCTATAACATTTTATTTTAGGGTTATTGGATTTTATCACTTACAAACTATTAGGTATTGGCCGCTGTCACTCCTAACTATCACTTTGACTCCCACCACTCCCAACTTAACACTTTGTGTGTTGTGTCACTTCAGTTGAGTGGTTTTTGGCTCCCCTTTTGTCTTTTAGGAGCAGATTCACTCGCATTCATTAGTAATTCACAAAGTGTTAGCCTAATATCACCAATAACATAAGTCAAACACTAAGAAATGTTCATATGCGGAGTGACACAACACACAAAGTGTTAAGTTGGGAGTGGTGGGAGTCAAAGTTATAGTTGGGAGTGGCAGCGGCCAATACCAATAGTTAGGAGTGATAAAATCCAATAACCCTTTATTTTATTTCCTTTGGCATACTAAACTTTTAAAGTATGAGTAAACACAGGTGATGTGTGGCTATCCTAGTTGGTATATATTATATATGATAATGATAAACTGATTATTTGGCGGATTTAGAAAATCTTTATAGGGGAAACGTTTCATATAAAAAGGGGCAATGAAATCGAAAAAACGGAAAAATTTTCCAAAATTTACACTACCGTCGTTAGAGCGTTAAGGGGTAGCAGGGTTTTCATACATACACATTTTCTCGTAAATTAGTCACATATCGCTATTTGTGACGCATTTTTGACGGAAAACAGTGTTAGAAATTTTGAGTTTTCTAGAAGTGCATGCTAGGTCCGCCCCTGAACCATTGAGTTTGATCTCAGATTGGCCATTGGCAGTCCCACCTTTTTTTATTAGCCTCTAATAATCTCTATTAACGTCATTGGTCATTGGTAGTCCCACATTTTTTATTCCCCCTGACAGTCCCACCTTTCAACTATTTTTTCTCCACCGGTCCTTAGTTAAAAAAGCTTAACGGACTTAAGCTTTTTTCCGAATTACAAACTGACGTTTTAGGGCTTTTGATCAGAATGAGGATATAAGTCAAATGATGTAAAACTTACATTGAAATTGTGCTTCAAACGACGAAAATGGGGTGTTTAAACTTTGGGATATTAGATTTAAATAATCGCAACTTTCACCAATTGGCCAATAACACTCCCAACTTTCGATTTGTACGCCAGCACTCCCAACTGTCAACTTATTGGCCGATAACACTCCCTAACTAACTGAACCCTAACTCAGTTAGCTGATGTCAGCTGCCAAATCAGTTGCCATATCATCAAAAAGTACCACATCATATGCCACATTAACTGCCACATCATCAAAAAATGCCACATCAGTTGCCACGTTATACACCACGTAAGCAAAAAGGGTAGGTCACATCAGATGCCACATCAACGAAAACTAACTGGGTTAGGGTTCAGTTACTTAGTGAGTGTTATCGGCCAATAAATTGAAAGTTAGGAGTGCTAGTGTACAAATCGAAAGTTGGGAGTGTTATCGGACAATTGGTGAAAGTTGAGGTTATTTAAATCCAATATCCCTTAAACTTTCAATTAACAAAAATCAAGTCGTTTGGAGCACCTTTTCGAGGTAAGTTTTACATCAATAGACTCGTATCCTAGTTCTGATCAAAACCCCTAAAATGTCAGTTTGTAATTCGGAAAAAAAACTTAACTCCGTTAACCTTTTTTAACTGATGACCGATAGAGGAAAAATAGTTGAAAGATGGGACTGACATACCTCCACGTAAATAAAATTAAAGCCTCCAATCTATATATGTAGCTTGCGAGCTACATACCTCCACGTAAAAAAAGGATCTTCACCTAAAAAATGTGAATCCATATCTCCTCAAGAATATTTAGCAGCTAGTCATTTGATCCGGATAATATTTACACACCCGCACTCCATTAGTCACACTTTTCCTCTAATTATTATCCACTCCATGATCAAAGTAACCAGACGGCTGTAAGATGGATCCTTAATATGGGGTCGGTAATTCGAATGAGTGACTAGCTCGTTTGTGGACCAGTGAGAACATGCATCGAAAAAACGATCCATAACTCACAAAATTCATAATCATGGACTTGGGTAAGGTTATTGTAAAAAAAAAGTTAAAAGTGTGAGAAGTGTGAGAAATATTGTGGAGATGACATGTGTCCTCAATCTAAATCTATACTATCTATAAAAGGAGCTTAAAGCATGACCTCACTTTGCTTACTTGTCATCTTCTTAGATATGCCACATAGGATGCCACATAGACTCGGCTGATGTCACTCCGCTGATGTCATAAATCACAATTTAAAATGTTAATATATCTATATATATATTAGAGATTAATCTCTAATAAAGGTAAGTTGAAAAAAAAGCGGGTCTTTTAAATTTCAAATTCAAACAATGTTTTCAATACTTTTCAAAATCAGGTCTCATATAATCTCTCTCTCTCTCATTTCAAAATAGAAACCCACTGCCTTCTTTCTCTTACGTTCTCTCTCTCCCTCTTAAAGCTGATTTTAGATCTCCTACAAGAAAACCTCCATCAATCCAAGTTCCTGATAGAAGTTCTCGATAAATCCCTAGGCTCCAAATTCAGATCCAACGATGAACGATTGTGTCAATTTTATCAAGAACCACAACCGAAGTGACCTTTGTTTTCCCCAAATTCAGATCCAACGATGAACGATGCAGATGTCTCCAAGCTTCTTCATCAAATGGTCCAATTCATCCGTCAAGAAGCTGATGAAAAAGCTAACGAAATCTCCGTTTCAGCAGAAGAAGTAAGTCTCTGTTCAAATCAAGTCAGATTTTCGTCATTTCAGTTCCAATTTTATCATCTGTTGTAGGAAAAATTGACACTATTGATTTTTGGTTTGGTGGGTTTTTTGTTTTGAGTAGGAAAAATTGACACAATTGGTACATCTGTGTGTTGTAAGTCAGAATCATCATTGGAGGTTTGTAAATGTATTTATAAAGTTTCTATGTTGGAAAATTTAATTAATTTTAATTTATTTATATGATAATATGCAGGATCTGTGAATGGTTCATATGCAAGGGATTGGGAGGGCATCAAGATGTTGATGGCTTCTTAGTTGGTGGAGCTTCTCTCAAGGTAAATTTCATCATTATTTTTTTTTTAGTTTTAGGTTTTATTATTTGTGTATTTTGTATATGTAACCTGAATTCATTGATATTATCTGGGTTGCTGAAGTAAAGAAAAGTGCATGAGTTTTAAATCATCAGCCTTGTAAATATGCTATGAATAATAGGAAAACAGAACACTACACATTATAAGAATCAGGTTACATGGCAAAACGGTTGGGGGGTAGCATCTTTGTCCCATAGTGCATGAGTTTTTTGATCATATGCTTTTGACCTGTTAATGGTTAAAACATAATTATTATTTTTATGGTGTATGATATTATTTGAAGATGAACGGTTGGGGGGTAGCATCTTTGTAGTTTCTGTGATATGGGTTTTGCTTGAATTTGAGTTAAGATTGTGGGGTATTCAGTCAAACCTAAAAAAGATTTGATCTTGGCTGTTTCGTTGATTAGGTCAATATTTTGTTCATGATTATTATTTTTATGGTGTATGATATTATTTGAAGATGAACGAATTGTTTATAGTATCAATTTAAGGTTACGAGAGTTACTGCAGTATATTAGTTGATATGATTTTGTTTTATAATTTGAAGATTCAGTTTCTTAATGTAAAATTTAGGAATCTCGATTGATTGATGCTGAATTTAGTGTGAGGTGTGAATTATACAATTTAGTAGTCCGATTCGGTTTTGTTTCATGAGGTTATGGGAAGTATGTTGTTTTTCGGATTTTGTTTCTTAGAAATTGTAGCTTTGAAACAAGTGAATTGTTTTCTTAATGTTGAAAGCTACTACAATTATGCTGTGATGAGATTTGTTGTATTCTAGGCGTCTAACTGGTTAATTTTTCAGTAGTAGAAATGTGTTCCAAATGTACACCAAGACAGAGATAGGTCCAAGAATAAAAAAGCATGTGCCGAGAAGGCATAGGGGTAGAAATTTTGAAATTCTTACAACCATAGAAGATATGTTAAGCCGAACAGTGAAAGTGCAAGGGATTCAAGGCGTGAACTTCTTTCATGGTACTTACGTAGATCCCAAAGTTTTATTTATGTTGCTCATACTGTCATATATATGTCTTAAAGGTGGCAAATTTGACCTGTTTGCTTATGAATTAGTCCATTTGGGTTGGATTTTATCTTTATAGGTGAATGAGTCCCGACCCGCTTATTTTGTCACCTCTAATTTGTTTATTTGATGTAAATTAAAATATGTAAAAGCAATTGTATGATGTTTCAATTTGATTGCTTGTATAGGGTGGAAACCGAGTCTTCGGGGTTGTTATCAGCCAAATATTGTTCAGTAAGGTTGGAAATAAAATTTGATTGCTTAACAGTAACGAAGAAGAAAGAAGTGACGATGAAACGAACATTGATGATTGGGCTGTCAATACTTTCCTACGGTAAATATTATATAGATTGCTGCAATTGTTATTAAAACTGTTAAGAGGAGTTGTTTAATCGTCAGATTGGTTTATTTCTGGATGATGAAAATTGTTGATAATTTAAATTGTGTAGAGTTTAGGTCATGAAATTAGGTATTTAGGTAATTTAAATGAGTTTTTCTATTTGCTCAAACTAATTGATGTCTCTTGCGTAGGTACATTGCATCCGATGTAAGACTGTTCACCAACTTCGATTTCATCTTAAAGGTATGAACCATCACATTCAAAACATTAAATATTATGAATCTTGTGTTTGTTGATTTTGACCATATTTGCCCTTTGAATCTAGCGATGGAGGTAGAAGACAGCTGTGTCATTACTCATGTTCAAGATAAGCTCTTTCGTGTTCATGTGAGCAAGAAGAGAGGAAGACACAAAGGAGGTGTGAAACATAGTTCAGATGATACAGGTTCAGGTGTCAAATCCGTATCATGTGAACTGTGTTTGAGACATCGTTTGTGTCTTTCTCTCTTCTTGCTCACATGAACACGAAAGAGGTTATCTTGAACATGATGTTATCTATTAAGGGAGCTTAGATAATGACATAGAATTGGCTACGTGTCAACTTCTCAAGTATGCTATGTAGTCCTCGCTGATGTCATAATTACGAAACGGTATCCTTTAGTGTTGTTTTCGCTAAAGTTTGAAACGGTATTGTTTAGTGTTACTCTACCTTCAAGGAAAGTCCTAAACCCTAAGGTATAATTTTAAATTTTGCCTTCAAATTCTTTCTAACAAAACAATAGAAACGTTGTTGATTATTTGATTTTTTTTTTTCATTTTTTGTAGCTATGACAAGGTTTAAAGCTATTGAATGGCTTGAAAGTGTAGTTAGGCCATTGGAGATACCAAAACAACCATCAAACTTTTTGATAGGTCAAAGCTTCATGTTTCCAATTCATCCGATGGTTGTTCTATCGTAAAGACTTCTGGTATGTATCAAACGCGTGTACTTTATATTGTCATTCATGGTGTAAAACAATGTGATTAGAGTAGAAGTTCAACATTGCTATGTTGTAACTTAGTTTCAGTTTGAATCTTTTTGTGTGTTTCCGAGGGCTTTTTTAAGCAAGCTGCATAGTATAAACTCTAACTTTTGGGTGTTGTAGACTGTTTTAGGTTGATTTCTAGGATTATTTAGGTTGAAGGTAGCCTTCATTAGGGTTTTTATTGTCACCCGTGTGCTGTAAATTAGGACGAAAATCATCTTAAATGACTACACGGTTGTTTTTCTCATTTTACCTCAACATGGTTTCATAAAATTACTTTCTTGCCTGTTATACGTCTTTTTCTAATCTCAGGGCTATAAAATTATTTTCGTGTTCAACTTCGTTTGCTAGCATATTGATTGCTGCTCCCACCAATGGACCTTTCGACTTTAGCCCTAGAATATATACAACTACCAAACAATCTTGTATAAATTAACTGTCATGTAAGTAGTTAATCTTGTATAATGTGCACATCATGCTCAGATACAGGACAAGGCAGAATTGTTCTTTGAATTGTGTTCATCAAGTTTTTAATTAAATACCTAATTAAGTTTTGATTCTGCAGGAGAGCTGGGAACGACCGGAAGTTGTGGTGGCTGTGTGACCGAGATATAATCGAATTGAAGTTTGTAGAAGTATTTTAATACATCAGCTTCAAAAGGTACTTAACTTTCGTTGAATTGAAGTTTTTCATAGATCTTAACCATTCATATGATCACCATCAAATGTAACTAACAAAGAATCAATAAAATGCTAATAAAACATTAGAATCAATTGATCAAACAACTACACTTGAGTCTGTAAGAGTACCATATTGAGTGCTGTTGTCCCTAATGTAGCTTTTGACTTTAGCCCCAGAATATCTACAAGTACCAAATAATCTTTATTTAATTAAAATTAAGGAAAAAGTTACCCGTGTTTGTTGAAAGTATTTCGGTTCCAAAATTGTTAAAGTCAGCACATAAATGAACATTAAACAGATCATCCATGGTACCAAACAACAATGTTAAGAAAAAAAATTTAGATGAAATATTTTCTAATTTATCGAAAATGGAAGACCGTCTCTTTATCTTCAAACTCATGAAAAGATGTAAAACTAAACTGTGATAAAAAAAACAATACTTAATAAATACTTCTTGTATTAAGAAAGTAGCAATTACATATAAAAAAGAAAACTAATCAGAGACATCTAACTCTAATTGCAAGAATCAAGGAACTTTAACTTCAACTCCATGGAGCACTGAACCTCTCTGTGTATCTCATTGATCTTTCTCATGAACTCCAGATCTCTTTCTCCACATTCTATATTGCTCGCAACACACAGGTCACGAACGGAAGTAGTCGGCATTGCCCTCAAGTTCCTCGAAACTTGGTCTCTTGTCAGCAGACCAAGTTCCAGTCCGTTAAAACACCTCTTTAACTCTTGAAGAGTAGATCTATCAGCCAAGACTTGGTCTTCGATTTGTTTAATAAAGCGTTGCTTGAAATCGTCAGATTTTGCAGAAGTATATGACTCCATTCTAATATATTTATAAGAACAAAGGCAAAACAATAATAGTTGCACTTTTGTTTCACTGAATGAATCTGTTTTGATGAAAAAAAAAATTTATTGACAATGCTATTATATACTATATGTAACAGCCCAAAGGTCAGCTTTAAAGGCAAACTTTAAATTAACATTTATACTTAAAAACCATGTACATTTAATGATTTAAGAGTAAAAAACGTGTATATGGGAATTGCCTGTTCAGTTATCCTATTAAGCATTTTAATGCAAAACCTTTGAAAAATGAGTTTTCATGGGAAAACAAGTAAAATTAAATATGTAGAAAACCAAGCAACAAAATTGAAACCTTCAAAAAAAGGTTATCATAATTAGGAGATGTCTCTTCATTTTCTCTATCAAAGATTTTAAACACTATAAAGCATCACTATTATTTTACTTGAAAACATCAACACTTCAGTTTAAAAAAAAAACATTCATCCTAAAACAAATTGTCCAAAAACACTTACATTCTTCCTAAATGGCAAGGAAAACCTTCTACCACTGGTCCGATACCACTGATCTTAAAATCGAATTTTCAACCTGGTCACTCCAAGAACAAAGAAACGCTGAAGAACTCAACCAAAAGGTTGCTATTGTTAGTGATAAATATTATAAGCAAACCTGGAGTAGCATTGCCCTGCTAGATGAAGTTGCCTCTTCTACTCCAACAGAGTTTAAACAAAAAGCAGAAGAGTTTATTACAAATTTGCTGAAACAGGATCAGAAGACCTGTGATATGCTAGCAGATCTACAAATTAAAACAAAAAACGAAATTGCATGGAAGAAGGCGAGAGAACGAGATATTCTATTAAGTGTTAATTGTAATGTTTAATTTTTAATTTTTATTATTGAAAGTATATCATAATTTTGTAATACTATGGTTTATTATTGAATATTCAAAGTTTCACTGCTTTCATAATTTTGCAATTTTAGTTTTACCAGTTTCTTTTATCCAAGATTGCTACTGGTTGGTTAAAATTTTGGGTTTATGACGTGTTGTTTCGTTAAAATTTGGTTAAAATTTTGGGTTTATGACGTGTTGTTTCCTGTTGTAGGCTTACCTCAAGTTATTGTTGAAGGGGAACCGATGGTCCGAGCATTAAATACCATTGAGTATCCTCTGTTATGGTTGCTTCCATATCAACTGAGACCTACACAGTAATTGGAGTACAAGCATTCTAAGTTTGTTAATCTGATTATTGAAGGGAACCCATGGTCCGACCATTAGGTCGCTTTAGTTTTATTTGTGGGTGATTTTGTAAATGAATATTGAAATAAGTAACCCTATAATCTGAAAACAAGATTTGTAATGTGTACAGAATGTGCAAGGCGTTACTTCCAGTAAATGAAGAACATTTGACTGATGAAGCCATATGGGAGTCACTTCCTGTAAGTCACACTGCTTTTCTTATCACATTCAATTATTACATTTAATGTGCTAAAGAAGAAAATAGTAAAAAATAGAATAAAACAATTGTGTAGTTTTCTTGTGTTGGAAACTTAGTTTAAAAAGCGCGCTTTAAGCTCGCTTAAAGTGTTAACCGTTTGGCAAAACGTTTTATTTGCTCTGAAGCGTCAAAACACGTGAAGCGTTTTGAGGCGACGCCTCGGCCCAATCAGGTGCAAAAAACAACACTTCAGCATAGGGTTTTAGGTTTTAACGTTGTTTCAACATTAAAAAAAACGAACAGGGCGTGCAAAAAACGAACAAGGTCTTTATTAAAGGGTATAAGTGACATTTGATCAAGTTGAAAAACCTTGAGCTTAACTTGGTGCATTTGTTCTCAGGTAAAGCATGATCACACAGTCATCACTAATGACCTTTCAGCATCGAAAAACATCAAATCCAAAAATCTAATGTTTTCTTTGCTTTTTAAGGGGAACATAGGTGCTTCTCTCCTAGGGCATACAAAACACAGGTTATTGGCGGCAGCCCGCCATATTTAACATATAAAAAAACTTTATATGTTAAATGTGGCGGGCTTCCGCCAATAATCTGTGCTTTGTATGCCCTATGGAAACCATCTTCCCCCTAAAAAGCAAAGAAAACATTAGGAAAAAGCATTATGAATGAGGATGGCCTGAATCTACGTAAGTGGCAGGTTTATTATATTTACCGATTTCAAATTTTATTTCCAACCTTTTTGATTTAGGTTTTTTTGCAGAAATTGACAATGCAAGAAAGGCTGCACCAAAGCCAGAAACACTGTTTGGGTTTTCCTACGATATTGTACGAAAGGTTGCTGCTAAGTATACCAAGCATCCCCGGATCTTGGCATGAAAGTCATTAGGTTCAAGGTAATGGTTAGATTTTAAAACTGTTATTAATCATGAGCTAATTATAATTGTGATAAAGTTAAACCTTTTAGTTATGTTCATTCTAAAATGAAATTCATCCCAATTGGTCGCTAAGAGTTTGTAGAATATAAACTGATAAGTTAGCTCATGATAATGAATCTCTATCATAGGGTACATACTGAGATTATTGAATTTTGAGTAACATACCCCATATATAGCTTTAACATACTTTGTTATTATTATAAACATAGTTTAACATTAAGAATTGATTGGAGTGTTAAGTGTATTATTTTGAACTTTTCGAACGAATTTTTATTCATTCATGTGCTAAAAACTTAGACTTTATTTGATGATGTTCATGTTGATGCAGATGTGTTTTTACTTTCAACTGGACTTAAAAATCAAGTGCATAAAAATGGTCATTGTGGAATGGATTTGATATTGCTTGGTGCTTATTTGGACAAAAAAAATCAACGTATTTAACACTGGTAAATTTACAACCGCTTATTTATGATAGTCTTTGCTAACTTGAGTTCGTATTAACGATTAGATACTTCCTATTGAGTTTACTCTATAGGTAATGGTGTAGTAAAAGGAGATTTAATTATAATTGAAAAACTAACATAAGGACTTTGTTATAAAAGTGCAGCGAACCAGACCACATTGTCATGCGTCCTACGGTTTCTGGAGCAAATCCTTGTGTTGGGGCAGCAACGATTTGGGTTGTTTGTGGCTGCGTGGGTGGTGCCTCGATGCTGTAAACAGTTGTCAAATAACATTGGATAGTAGGGGTAACGAGTACCATAACAAAACAACAAAAGGAATAGCAACAACATGCAATTAGGTGCAGTTTTGGGGCTGCTAATGGTGTCTAAACAATCATTATAAGCGATGGTTGCGGCTGCCAAAACAGTTCAGAAACAGGACGCCATGCCTAAATGATTCAGGGTCGGTTTTGGGGTTGAATCATAGTTTACAAATTGTGAGTTCGTAAGGTATTTTTAGGGTATGTTAAAGGTTAGTTCTATTGCATGTTTTATTCAGGGGCTAATTTGATATGTAATAGAAAAAAATATTCAAGTTTATAAACATGGAAGTGAAAACACCATGATCAATATTTCTCTTTTGTATGTGTTCGACTTCTTGACTTATTATTTAAGAGTTTGTTTTGATTTGAGGACAAATTTTGAAATTTTATACTTTATCACAATTTTTGTCATTTTCTTCTTATTAGTGATACTGATGTTTATGGCCACACCTTATATCCCACCTAGACATGAAAAAAAATACAAACTCAGTTTAAGAAATATAATTGTTTTGCTTTACTTAGAATGCCTGTGTGTTTATAGTTCATAAAAGATAAAAGATGACGCATGAACTAAAGCAAAGGTTCCTTAAAATCAGCTTTGCCTTTGCTGCTCGATATCAATTATAGTATCTATAGTTTGGCAGGGTATTCCAAGTGGTTTTAGGCGATCGGCGGCACAGTGGGCCATAAAATGACATTGTCTTTGCATATGGTAAAACTGAACAGATGTTTGATAAGTCAACAAAGGTTTAAATCCCTCCGGTTTGTCAACAGAGGTTTAAGGCCAAACATCTGTTTAAGGCCAAACATCTGTTTTAGTCCAAATATCTGATAGAGAAGGTCAAACATTTGCGTCCCTATGGTATGAGTGAAATATCAACCTGAGTCCCTAAATGTAAACTTGTATATTAAATGTATAACAAATTATCAAAGCCTAAATTGTATATTAAATGTAAACTTTTTATACATACAACACAGAGACAAAACGTCATACCAACTTCGTAGAGTTGATGGAACTTACAGACTCGATAACAAAAGACCCGTCATACCAACTTCGTAGAGTTGAGGGAATTTACAGACTCGATAACAAAAGACCGTAACATACAATACATAGACAAAACGTCATACGACCACAAGCAATTGTGGATATTTACTGACGGGTGCACTTCGGGAAGTCTGATCCAGATATGAATGAATATAACTCCAGTCTATCTAATTACATATCTGCCACTTGGGTTATATTTATTCATATGAATGAATATAACCCCAGTGGTAGATATGTAATTAGCGAGCTCTGGAATTTCAAGGAAAATCGAAGAGCTCCACTGGGGTTATATTCATTCATATCAATCACTTCCTTATGTGCACCGCATCTTCTAGGAGGTTGTCAAGTGTTCTCGCCTTCGTAGTTGGTGTTTTGCGTATCTTTACATCAGCAGCCATTCTGTACAACAAAACACATATAAATGAGCAACACATTCGAATCTGATCCGATCAGTTCTTAACACTCAGTTGATACCCTAAACCCTAAACACATTCAAACCAAAACACATTCTGTACAACAAAACAAGAATCAAACCAAATCAAACTAACAAAACAAGAATCAAACCTAATCAAACCAAACCAAACCAAAACACATTCTGTACAACTAAACACATTGCAAACCTCTGTTTTGATGCATTTTTAACAATATACTCACTCAGTTGATACCCTAAACCCTAAACCCACAAGAATCAAACCAAAAATCCATTCAACCCTAAACCCACAAGAATCAAACCAAAAATCCATTCAACCCTAAACCCTAACCCCAAATAACACATTCAAATCATCAAATCAAATCCAAAATACCCAAATAACTGTTATCATCGAATCAAAATGAGGAACACATTCAATCCGAAACTGATCCGATCAAACACATTCAAATGAGGAACCCAAAATCAACCCTCTGTTTTTCAAAATCAACCCAAAATCATCGAATGGAACCCAAAATCAAACCCAAAAACATCGAATGGAACCCAAAATCAAACCCAAAATCAACCCTCTGTTTTTTCAAAATCAACCCAAATCATCGAATGTAACCTAAAATCAACCCAAAACCATCGAATGGAACCCAAAATCAAACCCAGAATCAACCCTCTGTTTTTTCACAATATAAACACATAAACATATCGAATGAAATCAACCCTCTGTTTTTTCAAAATCAACCCAAATCATCGAATGTAACCCAAAATCAACCCAAAATCATCTAATGGAACCCAAAATCAAACCCAGAATCATCGCTCTGTTTTTTTCACAATATAAACACATAAACACATCGAATGACCAATATGAGGATGAAGATGAACCTGATCTGTTCGATGAAGATGAAGATGATCTGTTCGATGTTCGATGAAGATAATCTGTTGATCTCTTCGATGTTGATGATGATGATAGCTGTTGATGATGGTGATGATATTGGGAGCTGTTGACGATGATGATGAAACATTGAAACTGGTGAATGGACTTTAAGTTTAGATATTAAAGGGTGGGGGGTATTATGGACTTTTCACATAGCAGGGACTCATGATCCCTTCCGTATATAATTCGAGTTTTCTTTATTAAATAACTAGGTGTACACCCGTGTGAGCACATGGGTTTGTTTTAATAACGATCGGAACCAAATACTAAAAAACATATTATAATATATTATTTAAATTCTTTATGTTTAGTTACATATTATAAAACAATGTTAAAGACAATTTGTCTGTGTGTACATGTTTGATATAGAAATAAGGTAAATAATTGATAATATTTTGTCGAAAATGAAAGCATAACCTAATTTTATGTTGTCTAATAACTTCTTATATATGATGTTAATTTTTTTTGACACATTGTTAGTGTAAAACTCAGTAAAGGTCCATTGTTATTGTATAATTCAATAATACTAAAAACAGATTATAATATATTATTTAAATTCTTTGCATTTAGTTACATATCCTTATAAAACAATGTTAATGAAATTATGTGTTAGTGTACATGGTTGATATACAAATAAGCTAAGTACTTGGTAATATGTTGTCTAAAATGAAAACATGAACTAATATGTTGTTTATAAAACATGGTTGATATACAAATAAGACATATTATAATATGTTTTTTAGTATTTGATTCCGATTGTTATTAGAACAAACCCGTGTGTTCACACGGGTGTACACCTAGTTAATTCAAAAGGGTAAACAAGTAATTTTATCATTGATTCAATTAATTCAAAACCTTCCATAACCGCCACCTTATTTATAGGAACATTTTTTTTTTGTAAAAGATCTATATAAAAACACTACGAATGACATTGCAACCACCATTCAGCACATATATAACACCATTCAATAAGTATATAACACCATGTTAAAGATCTCTATAAAAAACACTACGAATAACACTGCAAACCACCATTCAACACATATATAACACCATTCGATAAGTATATAACACCATTTTAAAGATCTTTATAAAAAACACTGCGAATAACACTGCAAACCACCATTCAGCACATATATAACACCATTCAATAATTATATAACACCATTCAATAATTATATAACACCGTTCAATAAGTATATAACATCATTCAATAAGTATATAACACTATTAAAGACACTGCAGTATCGATGATGATGATGACACCAGACTCCGTCTACCATTATTCAAACCCGTCAACTTCGATATTCATCCTTCTTCTCCACGAATTCAATTTCTACAAACCCTAGATCCACTTTTTCATGCTCCGCCGTTACTGTCACTCCTGTCACATCTGCGAATTCAAAGCTTCAAACTCTTGCAGCCGAATTCAATTCCATATTCGAGCCGATTGACCGCGTCAAGCGGCTTATTCAGTATGCGAGTCAGTTGCCGCAACTCGACGACTCGGTTAGGGTTCCGGCGAACCGAGTGATGGGATGCACGGCGCATGTGTGGCTCGATGTGAGGATGGATTCAGACGGAACGATGAGGTTTTTAGCGGATAGTGATTCGGAGATTACGAAAGGGTTTTGTTCGTGCTTGATTTCGGTGCTCGATGGAGCGACGCCGGAGGAAGTTTTGGGGATGAAGACGGAAGATTTGGGGGATTTGAACGTTGCTGGTTTGTATGGAACCAAGGTTGATTCTAGGGTTAATACCTGGAAGAAGAAAGAGGATTCGAAATTCTATGGATTTGATTTACAGTTTCCTATTTTCAAGTGGATATAAAAGACTCTGTTACCCCTGTAATTTTCAAATCAGTCCAAAAAATAAAACACATTTTACAATTTGATCCCTACTGATCTCAACCATTAGATCAAAGATCTAATGGCTGAGATTCTTTCTTACCTTTCTTACACTTTTAGTCTTTTTTACAGGAACCTCAATCTCATGGACTTATTTGATAGTTTAGATTTTATTTTAGATTCTTGGTTTTATTAGTATTAAAAGTAATTCTAGATGTTAGTTATGCTGACCAGCAAATTCAAGTCTCTAGTTAATATGTATGTTGGTTTGACCAGACTTAATCCTTCTGTCACAACCCCCGATCCCTGATCCCCGGGAACGGGCGGACGTGATCACAGAGTTTGGTGGTATCAGTTTTTATTTAGTCTTGCAGCGGAATTTACATCAGGACCGTAGTTAGGAAATGTTTATTAGAGTAAAACCACCTCATTTCATATTAATAATCACATGGGTAAAACTCAAGTTTCTTATTACAATACATTATTAGGGACAAACCCTATTTTATTGAATTTAAAACATCGTTTATTAGGTAACTTTTATAGCCACATTTTCCCAAGCCTTCAGTGCTCTCCAGCTGACTTTTTACTAATTGGCTTTCACATTGGGTTACCTGAAACATGTTTTAAAAATATTTGTCAGCGGGAAATACTGGTGAGTGAATCCCAGTTTAATCAAGTTTAAAGTCACAGTGAACAGTATTGAGAGCGATCACATTGTTTATGTCTACACAATTACTCCATTTGGTACTATCAATCCTGACTTGTGGGTCATATTACCCATTGGCTAACTCATTGTCCAATGGTAACGTATTGTCATCCCGACTTACTACTCGCAAGTAGTACAAATTTTGTATACAAAACCCCAACATACCGGCAGTAATTGAATAACTACAAAGACTCAATCACTGCTAATTTTCATAGTAAAACATTTAAGGTTTGGTAAAACATTACCAAAAACATTATCAAAAAGAGGATAAACTCACATTGCTGTCTTAGGCTTTTCGTAAGGATTTCCTGGGTATAATCTATAATTTATACAAATGTACATTGGTTAGTATCATAACCCTTTGAAATTATTAATAATACCCTCCCCGAGACGGCATTCCAACAACTACGTCGGGTAGAACCACGACAGTTGTTACGGAACCCTAAATCAATCGGGCAGCGTAACTATTATGAAACCGGGGTTATAATACTTACAACGGAGCAGAACTTCGCTAATTAGGGGTATAATACCCAAAATATTATGCCTATACTTTCAGAATTCGAGATTGAGAGAAAGAAATGAGCGACGGAAACTGAAACTGATGCGTTCTATTTATAGTTGTGAAAAAGTGACTTTCAGGCGGCCCGCGTAAGGTAAGGCTAAGCCTTACGCGGCCCGCGTCAACATGCGGTCAACATATAGCTTAGCTGAGTCGTTGAGTAGGTCCGCCACGATAACGACACGTGTCGGCCTCTGGTGTAATCGCGTGTTATGAGTCCGTGCGGCCCGCATGAACTTATCAAAACTCTTACGCGGCCCGCATGAACTAAAGAAGTCAGCGGAGTCCAATCTGGTCTTAATACGGCCCGCTTAAGCTTGAGGTGAGGTCTTATGCGGCCCGCCTCAGCTTATAATTCAGATTTTTATTTTATTTTTATAGACTATAAAATAACTAGGGCTCGGTTTTCACATACGGGGTGTAATACAAAACATATTGAGATATTTTATAATATATTTAGAGTATCGGAATTATTATGAAGGTATTGGTTTTACCGAGGGTTGTTACATTCTCCCCACCTTGTTTTAGAGCTCGTCCTCGAGATCTACTGAAACAAATGCGGGTATTTTCTTTTCATTTCTGACTCTAATTCCCATGTGTATTCAGGTCCTCTTTTGGAGTCCCACTTTACTTTGACTAGAACTAGTCTCTTATGCTTGAGATTCTTAACTTTCCTGTCTTCAATTTGTAGAGGCCTTTCTACAAACTTGAGTTGTTCATTTACCTCTATATCCTTAAGAGGCACTATCAGTGATTCATCAGCTAAACACTTTTTAAGATTAGATACATGAAATACGTCATGTATTCCTGCCATTTCCTCTGGCAGTTGCTGTAACAACCCTCGGTAAAATCAATACCCTTATAATATTTCTAATATACTATAACATGTCTCCATATGTTTTATATCATACCCCGTACGCGAAAACCGAGCCTAAATTATGTTATAATTTATAAAAATAAAATAAAATTATGAAATATAAGTTGAGGCGGGCCGCCTAGACCCACCTCAATATATCAAGCGGGCCGAATTAAGACCAGAGTTTGACTCCGCTGATTCTTTAAGTTCATGCGGGCCGATTCAACTAAAGTTTATACTAATGCGGGCCGCGCGGACTCATAATACGCGATTGAACCAGAGGTCGACACGTGTCGACATCGTGTCAAGTCTACTAGCTGACTAGTCAAAGCTATAGGTGATGCGGGCCGCTTTAGGTTTAGCTATATCGCACGCGGGCCGCGTCAGGACTCAATTACACAACTATAAATAGCAGACATCAGATTTCATTTTCCGTCGCTCACATCTTTTTCTCAATCTCGAAATCTCTGATATTAAGCTTAATATTTTGGGTATTATACCCCTATTTAGCAAGGTTCTGCTCCATTGTAAGTATTATAACCCCGGTTTCATAACAGTTACGCTGCCCGATTGATTTAGGGTTCCGTAACAACTGTCGTGGTTCTGCCCGACGTAGTTGTTGGAATGCCGTCTCGGGGAGGGTATAATTAATAATTTCAAAGGGTTATGATACTAACCAATGTACATTTGTATAAATTATAGATTATACCCAGGAAATCCTTACGAAAAGTCTAAGACAGCAATGTGAGTAATCTCCTTTTTGTTAACAGTTTTTACAAAACCTTAATTGTTTTATAATGCGATTAAGCAGTATGTGAGTCTTTGTAGTTCTTCAATTACTGCCGGTATTTGGGGTTTTGTATACAAAATTTATTACTTGCGAGTAGTAAGTCGGGACGACAGTACGTTACCATTGGACAACGATTTAGCCAATGTGTAATATGACCCACAAGTCAAGGATTGACAGTACTGATTGAGTAATTGAGTAGAAATAAACAATGTGATCGCTCTCAATACTGTGTTAATTGATAAAATTGATAAAATTGATAAAATGTTTCTTGATTAAACTGGGATTCACTCACCAGTATTTCCCGCTGACAAAATATTTTTAAAACATGTTTCAGGTAACACAATGTGAAAGCCAACTGGGAAAAAGCCAGCTCGAGAGCATTGACGGCTTGGAAAATAAGTGGCAATAAAAGTTATCTAAGAAACAATGTTTTAAATTAAATAAAATAGGGTTTGTCCCTATAAATGTAATGTAATAAGAAACTTGGGTTTTGCCCATGTATTTATTAATGTTAAGCATGGTGGTTTTACTCTGATAATCATTTCCTAGCTACGGTCCTGATGAAATTCCGCTGCAAGATTAAATAAAACTGATACCACCACACTCTGAGTTCATGTCCGCCCGTTCCCGGGGATCAGGGATCGGGGGTTGTGACAGTTGCAGCTGATAGGCTACAGGTCCTATTCTTCTAATAATCTTAAAAGGTCCAACATACCTGGGACTTAGCTTTCCCCGTTTGATGAATCTCACCACTCCTTTCCAAGGAGAGACTTTCAATAATACTTTATCTCCTACCTGAAATTCCAATGGCTTGCATCGGTTATCAGCATAACTCTTTTGTCGATCACGTGCTGCTTTCAGTCGTTCCTTGACTTGAATAATCTTGTCAGTTGTTTCTTGCACTATCTCAGGTCCAGATAATTGTTGTTCCCCAATTTCTGCCCAACAGACTGGGGTTCGACATTTTCGTCCATAAAGTGCTTCGAATGGTGCAGCATTGATACTTGTGTGATAACTATTATTATAAGAAAATTCTATTAAAGGTAAGTGATCGTCCCAATTACCTCCAAAATCAATTACACAAGCTCTAAGCATGTCTTCCTTTGTCTGAATTGTTCTTTCACTTTGTCCATCTGTTTGTGGATGATAAGCCGTGCTTAACCTTAATTTGGTTCCCATTGCCCTTTGGAAACTTGACCAAAAACGAGAGGTAAATCTACTATCTCTATCAGAAACAATTGATAAAGGAATGCCATGTAAAGAAACAATTTCATTTACAAACAACTTAGCTAATTGTTCCATACTAATTGTTTCTTTCATTGGTAGAAAATGAGCTGATTTGGTTAATCTGTCTACAATCACCCAGATTGTATCCTTTCCTTTCTTAGTTTTGGGTAATTTAGTAACAAAATCCATTGTTATTAATTCCCATTTCCATACTGGCATTTCTAATTGCTGTAACAAACCTGAGGGTTTCTGATGTTCAGCTTTAACTTGTGAACAAGTTAAACATTTAGAAACATAGGTTGCTATGTCCTTTTTCATTCCTATCTACCAGAAATTTTTCCTTAAATCCTGGTACATTTTATCACTTCCTGGATGCATCGTATACTTAGATTTATGGGCTTCTTCTAATATACGATGGCGTAGATTTCCTAATTTAGGTATCCATATTCTCTTTTCATGGAATCTCCATATTCCATCTGTTCCTTGTTTTAATTCTTTTAACATACCTTTTAATTTTTCAGAATCATCCTTGATTACTGATTCTTGTGCTTTTCTTATTTGATCATTTAAATCTACTTGCAGATTTAATTTAAGAGAACGTACCCTTTTTGGCTTTTCATGATACTTTCGGCTTAAAGCATCTGCTACTATATTTTCTCTTCCTTCATGATACTGGATATCACAGTTATAATCACTAAGAAATTCCATCCAGCGTCTTTGTCTCATATTCAACTCTTTCTGCCCGAAAACATACCTTAAACTTTTGTGATCAGTAAATATGGTAAACTTACTACCATAAAGGCAATGTCTCTAAATCTTAAGAGCAAAAATTATAGCTCCTAATTCTAAATCATGAGTTGAATAATTCTCTTCATGATTCTTAAGTTGTCTAGATGCATAAGCTATAACCTTCTGCCGTTGCATCAACACACATCCATAACCTAATCTAGAAGCATCACAATATACTATAAAATTTCCAGTTCCTTCTGGTAATGCTAATATAGGTGTATGGGTTAATCTTTGCTTAAGAATTCTAAAGGCTTCTTCTTGTTTTAATCCCCATTCAAACTTAACAGATTTACAGGTTAGCTTAGTTAAGGGAATGGCTATTCTAGAAAAATCTTGAATAAATCTTCTATAATAACCGGCCAATCCTAAGAAACTTCTAACCTCAGTTGGTGATTCAGGGGTTTTCCATTTAGTAATTGCCTCGATTTTTGTTGGATCTACATGAATTCCTTCATGATTGACTAGGTGTCCAAGAAATTGTACCTGTTCTAACCAAAATTCACACTTAGAAAATTTAGCATAAAGCTTTTCCTTTCTTAACAAACTTAAAAGTGCGTGCAAATGTCTTGCATGATCCTCTTTATTCTTAGAGTAAATTAGAATATCATCTATGAATACAATTATGAATTTATCCAAATATGGCTTACATATTCGGTTCATCATGTCCATAAATGCAGCTGGGGCATTGGTTAAACCAAATGGCATGACAGTAAATTCATAATGGCCATACCTCGTTCTGAATGCGGTTTTAAGAATGTCCTCTTCCTGTACCTTTAATTGATGATATCCTGACCTTAAATCGATCTTAGAGAAAAATCGAGCTCCTTGCAGTTGATCAAACAGATCATCAATTCTCGGTAATGGGTACCGATTCTTAATCGTGACCTTGTTTAATTCACGATAATCAATGCACATACGCATTGATCCGTCCTTCTTTTTAACAAACAGTATTGGCGCTCCCCATGGCGACGAACTTGGTTGTATAAATCCTTTTTCTAACAATTCGTCTAGTTGTTTCTTCAATTCTTGCATTTCTGCAGGTGCCAAACGGTAAGGTGCTTTGGCAATTGGTGATGTTCCTGGTATTAAATGAATCCTGAATTCAACTTCTCTATCTGGAGGTAGTCCTGGTAATTCTTCTGGAAAGACGTCTGAAAACTGAGATACTACTGGAATATCTTTTAGTTCTTTTCCTTTAGTGTTAGTGATTATAGAAATCAAATACACTATAGAACCTTTTCTCATATAACTTGCAGTTTTTATTGCAGATATGAATTTTGTGGATCTAGAGGGCTTATCTCCTTTAATTGTGATCATTTTACCTTTTGGTGAATTTACTTGAATTAACTTTTATCACATAAAATACTAGCTTTATTGGCTATTAACCAATCCATTCCTAAAACAACATCAAATCCTACCAGATTCATGGGATATAGATTTGCACTAAATTTCTGATTTAAAATTTCTATGCTTGCTCCCTGCAAGATTTCAGAAATTCTAATAGTTTCTCCATTAGCTGTCTCTACTACGCATTCTAGTGGTAGTTTAGTTAAAGACTGATTTAGAAATTTGCAAAACGATGTATTAATAAAACTTTGGTTTGCACCAGAGTCAAATAATACTTTAGCAAAAACATCATTAACTAAAAACGTACCAGCTATAACATCTGGGATCATCTTGGCTTCTTCTGCAGACAGAACAAATGCTCTAGCATTTTTGGTATTCTTGTTGTTTGCAGCTGGAGCCAATTTCGGACAATTTGGCCTGATATGACCTTTTTCTCCACAGTTGTAGCATAATCCATTACTGGTTTTCTTCCTACAACTTTCTTCCTTATGTCCTGGCATCTTGCAATAATTACAGAGAGTGGAGCATTTTCCCGAATGCTTTTTCTTGCAGACTTTGCAGTATGTTGCAGAGGTAGAACCCATATTCCTACGATTGTAATTTCCAGAACGGAATTCTTGTGTAAGCCTTTGGGTTAAATTCCTCTTCTGATCTTCTGATCTTCTTCTCTAGTACGGACTAACTCATCAGTCAAGGTATTGGCTAGTTCTACAGCTTCTTCTATGGTTTGAGGTCTAGCTTCCTTGACTACGTGTCTTATCTCCCCAATTAATCGCCAAATATAACGAGAGATTAATACTGGTTCTGGTGAGGCAAGAGTTGGTACTATTCTAGCATATTCAAAGAATAACTTAGTGTACCCTTTGCTATCTACACCAGTCATCCTAAGGTTTAGGAATTTGTTTGCTATCTGTTCTTTCTCATTGGGTGGGCAGAACTTCATTTCTACCTTGTTTTTAAATTCTTCCCATTCCATATTATAGGTTTGATCACTTCCTCTTGTCTGGAGAATAGTGTTCCACCATTCTAGTGCTGCATTCTTAAACAAATTAGAAGCAAACAGTATCTTATCTTCTTCAGCACACTTACTTATCCTTAAGACTGCCTCAGTTTTCTCTATCCAACGTAATGTTGCAATGGCCCCTTCATTGCCCGAGAATTCTATTGGCTTACAAGACCAGAATTCTTTATAAGAACAACCATAAGGCATGGTTCTTCTTCTTTTGGGAATAGGCATTTGAAGTACAGGTCCATTGTTCACGCTGTGTTCAGGTTCAAGTGGTCGCTTACTGTTATGCTTACTTTTATTATCAGCATCTTTAACAGTTTGTAATATAAATGGCATAGCATCTATAATTCCTTGTGCCACTATATGTTGAACATCACTATTATCCATTTGGTTTTCGTTGTTATGGATGCTCGGATTATCATTAACCACGTTAATGTTACTCTGGTTATCGTTATTCAGATTTCCTTGATTTCCTTCGTCGGCCATCTGAATTTTAAACATTTATCCCATATTAATATCACAAGATAGTAAGTAATATAGTTGATCACATGACACACAATCTAACCAAAAACGTAGATCATTGCTACTATACTCTTTTCATATACTATGCGTCTACTACACACTAGTACAGAATTAAAGATTACAATACCAACAGAAATAAAATAGTAATTTGCATCCGTACACACATATTTTTATTTTATTTTATTTTATTATATTATTATTACTACTACTTCCTCCATTCTAACATTCATGGATATGGATTTATCCAAAAATCCATATTGCGTTCATCGTATTTCCTTACGAGACGCTCTCCCACCTGACGCATCCTCTCACTGCTCTCTAAAATTTCCTCCCCGAAAGTCCTAAGTTCTTGAACGTTTTCTGCACTCATTGGGGGTGCAGGTTCTCGGACTGGGTTTGGAATCTGGGGTGCATTTTCCTGATATGGGGGTGACATTTCCTGAAATTGGTAAGGATCCTCTAATATATCCCTAATATAATCATCTTGATAATAGGGGTCTAAAGGGTCCATACCTGGGTAAGCTTCTATGTTCTGTATGGGTGGATAATCCTGGATAGGGTAACGTTGCACAAAATCTCTATTGTCGTCCCACCAGGGGTCATAATTCGGGTCTATGGGGTTTGGTGCAGATACTCTAGGGATTTCTTCTGGGTTAAAGTTGTACATCTCTTCTTGGTTTTCCTGATTTTCTATTTCCATGGGCTGTTCTGGGTTTTGTGGTTGTGGGGCTACTAGTTGTTCCAGACCTGGGTCAGCAGCAGTCGTAGCTAAGATATGGAAATTAGCTAGGCTTCTATTTAGCATATCTTGAGTATGAGCATCTATCTCTCTCTTAATAGCTACTAAAGCCCTTTGCTGTTGCAATTTTCTCATTCTCTTCCTACGAGCAAAAGCTTCTTTACTGAACCATCCTCGTTTCTTAGTAGGAGATGGTTCTTCAGATTGAGCTCTAAAGGCAAATATTCCGTCTTCCTGATCAGCAACATACCCCGAGAGGGCAGGCTGTGATGATGTACCTTCACTCCTAGGTGAATCAGCTAACTGACGATTCACGTCTGATGGTCCTTGATCACTCATACTGAAAACTAACAGATAGTCAAATAACACATAACAATTAAATACAGTTATGCACGTATTTCCATAATTATTTCCTAACACAAATTTTAAAATTTAAGTGTCAGCAGAACACTTCTTTGGCTCAGACCAGTGGCTAGGCTCTGATACCACCTTCTGTCACAACCCCCGATCCCTGATCCCCGGGAACGGGCGGACGTGATCACAGAGTTTGGTGGTATCAGTTTTTATTTAGTCTTGCAGCGGAATTTACATCAGGACCGTAGTTAGGAAATGTTTATCAGAGTAAAACCACCCCATTTCATATTAATAATCACATGGGTAAAACCCAAGTTTCTTATTACAATACATTATTAGGGACAAACCCTATTTTATTGAATTTAAAACATCGTTTATTAGGTAACTTTTATAGTCACATTTTCCCAAGCCTTCAGTGCTCTCCAGCTGGCTTTTTACTAATTGGCTTTCACATTGGGTTACCTGAAACATGTTTTAAAAATATTTGTCAGCGGGAAATACTGGTGAGTGAATCCCAGTTTAATCAAGTTTAAAGTCACAGTGATCAGTATTGAGAGCGATCACATTGTTTATGTCTACACAATTACTCCATTTGGTACTATCAATCCTGACTTGTGGGTCATATTACCCATTGGCTAACTCATTGTCCAATGGTAACGTATTGTCATCCCGACTTACTACTCGCAAGTAGTACAAATTTTGTATACAAAACCCCAACATACCGGCAGTAATTGAATAACTACAAAGACTCAATCACTGCTAATTTTCATAGTAAAACATTTAAGGTTTGGTAAAACATTACCAAAAACATTATCAAAAAGAGGATAAACTCACATTGCTGTCTTAGGCTTTTCGTAAGGATTTCCTGGGTATAATCTATAATTTATACAAATGTACATTGGTTAGTATCATAACCCTTTGAAATTATTAATAATACCCTCCCCGAGACGGCATTCCAACAACTACGTCGGGTAGAACCACGACAGTTGTTACGAAACCCTAAATCAATCGGGCAGCGTAACTATTATGAAACCGGGGTTATAATACTTACAACGGAGCAGAACTTCGCTAATTAGGGGTATAATACCCAAAATATTATGCCTATACTTTCAGAATTCGAGATTGAGAGAAAGAAATGAGCGACGGAAACTGAAACTGATGCGTTCTATTTATAGTTGTGAAAAAGTGACTTTCAGGCGGCCCGCGTAAGGTAAGGCTAAGCCTTACGCGGCCCGCGTCAACATGCGGTCAACATATAGCTTAGCTGAGTCGTTGAGTAGGTCCGCCACGATAACGACACGTGTCGGCCTCTGGTGTAATCGCGTGTTATGAGTCCGCGCGGCCCGCATGAACTTATCAAAACTCTTACGCGGCCCGCATGAACTAAAGAAGTCAGCGGAGTCCAATCTGGTCTTAATACGGCCCGCTTAAGCTTGAGGTGAGGTCTTATGCGGCCCGCCTCAGCTTATAATTCAGATTTTTATTTTATTTTTATAGACTATAAAATAACTAGGGCTCGGTTTTCACATACGGGGTGTAATACAAAACATATTGAGATATTTTATAATATATTTAGAGTATCGGAATTATTATGAAGGTATTGGTTTTACCGAGGGTTGTTACACCTTTAGTTGTATAACCGTCCATAATGGTTAATGCCCCATAAAGGGCATTTACCACCACATTAGCGTCATAACGCTTCTTAAAAGATGTGTCATGGTTAACGCCTCTTAATGTCTTTTCAGTCATCGCTTTTCAATCTTTTCCCTTATTTGGCGTTATACTAGAAATGTCCTTCCCTCTTTATGCCCCTATAACGGCTAGGGGGTGGTGTTGTAGGCATTATCAAATCTCTTCACGCCTTTATAATGAAGAGTTAATCCTAATAGTTCGGGTAAAATTATGGAACGAGATAAAACGGAAGAAAAGATAAAGATGAGTGAATTGATAAAGAGGAGGAAATAACAAAATATTAGTTATTTGTTTAGCGATAACTATGAGTTTTAATATAGGTTTATCTAGTTATTATATTTATTGGTTAATTAAGTATTAGAGTTGGTATTGGTTTAGGATAGCTTGTTTAGCAAGTAATTAGTTTAGTATAAATAGATGGGTTAAGTTATGTAATTACTTGGATGTTTTGCTTTATTCTTTAATAATATATAAAAGAGTCGTGAGTAGTTCTCACAAATCGTTGTGTTGCTGCGTTTTTTATCCGATTGATTCCAACAATTGGTATCAGAGCGTGTAACGATCAAGCGGGAGCAAGAAGAATCGAAGCAAATCAACCCGGTGAAGTCGAAAACCTTCGTGGATCGACAAGGAGAAAGAGGTCGAAAACCTTCGTGGATCGACAGAGAGAAGAAGACTCGAAACCTAAGTGGATCGAGCAGGAAAGTCGAAACCTAAGTGGATCGACAACGAGAAAGAACGAAGACTCGAAATCTGAGTGAATCGAGCAGAGGCGAAGACTCGAAATCTGAGTGAATCGAGCAGAGCGGTCGAAATCTAAGTGAATCGACGGAGAGGTGTGAAGTTAGGTTGCAAGGCGAAGACTCGAAATCTGAGTGAATCGAGCAGAGCGGTCGAAATCTAAGTGAATCGACGGAGAGGTGTGAAGGTAGGTTGCAATCTTAGTGAAGCAATCAAAGAAAAACGACTATTGTGTGTGGCGGAGATTTTTTTTAGTTTGACAAGAACGGAGAAATCAATCCTCTTTAAGTCGGTGATAATATATTTGAAGTTAGACGTTTGAATTTGTTGTTGGAGTGATTTTATTGTTGGTCACGTACGTACAAAAGACAAAAGAGAGGTTATATTGGAAGGTAGAATTAAAAGAAGATAAAGGAGTTAGTGGTGGGAATTAATTCATAAGTGGTATTTTTCTCCAATAATAGAAAACTGAATTTACATGATATATTGTTTGCGTAAAGAAAAGGAGGTAAAAAGGGATTTGATTGTTTAGATTGCTGAGCAAGGAAGGGAAAACGTAACAAGAATACGTGACTATGTGAGTGGCATGGAAAATTATAGGAATTTTGTTTATGGGCTCCATGATATTATCTTGATGATGGTTGCTATGTGTATTGTGGGGGCAATTTCGAATGGACAAAGAGCGTCTAGAAGGCCGCGTGTTGGCGGCGGAAATAAATCACTATGTCATCGAGGAATTGATCGGAAGAATGAACGAAAGAAGGTCGGTCCAATAATTAAGGTTGAAGAGATGAGAGCATTACTTGGTATTCAAGATTTAGGAGGAACATATTAGGATTAAGGGGGAGTATGAAGAGTTAATCCTAATAGTTCGGGTAAAATTATGGAACGAGATAAAACGGAAGAAAAGATAAAGATGAGTGAATTGATAAAGAGGAGGAAATAACAAAATATTAGTTATTTGTTTAGCGATAACTATGAGTTTTAATATAGGTTTATCTAGTTATTATATTTATTGGTTAATTAAGTATTAGAGTTGGTATTGGTTTAGGATAGCTTGTTTAGCAAGTAATTAGTTTAGTATAAATAGATGGGTTAAGTTATGTAATTACTTGGATGTTTTGCTTTATTCTTTAATAATATATAAAAGAGTCGTGAGGAGTTCTCACAAATCGTTGTGTTGCTGCGTTTTTTATCCGATTGATTCCAACATATAATGCCCATTACGCATGGTCTAAGTGTAGCTTATAAATACAGATTTACATGTAATTTTGAAACAACTTTTGATACTATAATAAAGTTTCTCCTATCTGGGTTTTATATAGATGGCACAAGTGTTCACAAAAATCACGAAGGTGGTTACTATGATGCTATTCGACATCGCATTGTGAGGAATGGAAATATTGGTAACACTAGTCGTAGCTATCGTCATTTTGTCAACATGAAGAGGTCTATCTCTTATTCCAACTTCTTACATATGTATGTTTATTTTGATGATAATCCCAGTGTTGAGAAACATGAATTTCGTAGCTATGATATAGCGGTTGGTTATGTTGGTTTTGCCCGAAAAATAATAATCATAAGACTTTTTTTAATAATTAAGATTTTACTTTAGATTGTTGGTTTATTATTTTTCATAAGTCATCACTATGTCTAGATGTTGGTTATGTTGGCCGAAATTAATTTTCCACTTACATCTTTAATATCATTTAACTAGGTTATAACCCCGTGTATTACACGGTTTGAATAAATGAATTTTATATACCAAATAATAAAACATTATCTTTTTAAAAGCCCCCTTTATTGCACGGGTTGAATAAATGTAATTTTATATATTAAATAATAAAATAAGTTATATCTATAAGAACCATATGTATTGTACGGGTTGAATAAATGTAATATTATATACCGAATAATAAAAAAATATCATTAAAACCATTGTATTACACGGGTTGAATAAATGTAATATTGTTTACCAAATAATAAAAAAATATATTTTTAAAAACCCCCGTGTATTACATGGATTGAATAAATATGATTTTATATACCAAATAATAAAAAAAATATTTAAAAAAACTATCGGATTTTTTTATATTTAAAGTAGGATAAGATTGAATATTAATCTGAACTAACGGATTTTTTTATATTTAAAGTAGGATAAGATTGAATATTAATCTTTATTTATTTAGTTAATATAAGATTGAAAAATCATATGATTGAATAGGTGGGAGGTTGTATGATGATAAATCGGTTAACCGTACTGAATGATAAAGATAATAGTGATTGTTGAACAAATTAATTAATCGAACTTAACATAAACTTTTGTGATGTTAGGTGGATTTTTTTTAATTATTTGAAAGTTAATATCAACTTTGGAATTCGTATGAATTCTTATTAGATTTGATTAAATATTATTGATAATAAAAATTTGTATTAGATTAGATTTTAGATTTGATTAAATATTATTAATAATAAGAATTTGTATTAATTTAGATTAAATATTATTATTATTAGTATTATTAATAAATTTAATCAATTAAATGAGAGAATGACAAGTGTCCCAAAACAGGTTTCTTTTATTATATAAAGTATAGAAGTATAGATTACCTAAAAATTATTATGATAATTAACAACAATATGGTTATAATTTTTTTTAAATAGAAAAAAATTACTTGTCTTCCGTGTAGGATTAGATAAGGAATATTTAAATTTCGATAACAATAACTTAAATTAAATAAGTAATTTCAATTTTGACAGATAACTTAAAAATTTGTATTAGATTAGATTTTAGATTTGATTAAATATTATTAATAATAAGAATTTGTATTGATTTAGATTAAATATTATTATTATTATTAGTATTATTAATAAATTTAATCAATTAAATGAGAGAATGACAAGTGTTTCAAAACAGGTTTCTTTTATTATATAGTATAGATTCTCTAGTTAATATATGGGTTACTTTGACCGAACTTCATGTTTCTTTAATTAGTGTATCCTATAAATAAAGATTCATATCCAATGTTTCAAACAACTTTCTTTAACCCTCCTTTAACTTCACCTAAATGTCACATCACCCATTTTCCCCATTTCACTCTGTCCCATGTGGTTTAATCCCGTTAATCCTATCTACCTTATTTTTAATGTTTTTTTGGTTTAAAAAAGAAAAGAATAATTCATTCATTCTCTTAACATCCAGTTAACATGTTAACAAACAACTCATTTAATGCCCCTTAACACAATGATTTTGGAGTCTAGAACATAAAGTCACTTCTCTCCTTTGATCCATGATTGTAATACATATTTCGAATTCATATACTTGACCTATCTGAGGGTTACATGAACATGGAAATGTTTATGGTTATGACTAGCAAGTAACAGCACATATCTATCTTTAATCTGCATCTTTTTTAAAACAAATTTTTGAAGCATTAATTGTTGATTATGGATGGACACAATTGAGCAATATCCAGTATATGTGATGCACTAACATTGTAACAGATCAGGACTTATCTAAAAGCATCATTGGCTCATTATGATTGGCCATACATATCTTTCATGAAATATTTCAAAATTCTCATAACCTTACTGAGATGCTTAAACACTAATCGTCATCGTCATCCAGAATAATGAAATAGAACCTTTTATTCCCTAGAGATTCTACTGGATAGTGACTGCATAGTTAAAGTTTTTATGCAAGTTGTTGCTATGCTCTTGGTGAAACAGCAGTAATATCCATTATGAGGACTATGCAGATAGCGATATGGAATATGTAAATTTTTTCGATCAATTTTACACGTCACTGACGAACAAACATCCAAGCAGAACTCATAGAATGAGTTTCAAAAGTCAAAACAGAAAGATAGAATGAAAACAAATATGGCTGAAAAGATTGATGAAATAGATCATATAAGAAATCTAACTACTAAGAGTAGATTGTCCCTATTAGTATTGTTTTATACTTAACAACCAATAGTTATGGAGTGACAACCCTGGCGTTTGACACGTTCTGCTCCTTGGCGCCGGAGGCGGTTCGGTTCTTGGCTAGAGTCCAGCGTGTGGTCCACAACAAATTTTCGACCCCTCAGGGGCGCGATGCTTTGTTTTTAGCAGATTAGGGTTTTCTATTCATAAGGGGATAACGGCGCAGTTTGTTGCTCGTCTACATGCTATCCTTATGTAATTTGCCCGGGTGATTGGAATGAAATTTGCAAATTAAAAATTAATAGATTTATTAGAGAATATATCCCCACTTTTCCCCTTACATCACTAAAACATAATAATAGTGATAGTTATTGTTCTTATAATTTGATGCAAGGATAATACCTCAAATTAGATGATATTTTGCTATGAGTATATGACTTGCATTGTGAGTAGGAAGAGGTACCATGGATCAACTTGTTTATAGCAAAAAAGATTATTTTGAAACAAATAATTAGGAGCATTATTCTTATCCAGAAAGAACATTTTTCTTTTATCATATTTTATAAAATTTTGTAATATTTTATTCTTCCTTAGTATCCCCTATATAAGAAGCAATGAAACCTCAAAGTCTACCACCAACATCTTACATTTGATCTACAAGTTTTAGACAAGTTTTACTAAATGGATAGAGTAACTGATTTGGCATCTAAGAAAGCTGCAGTTATCTTCACCAAGAGTTCTTGTTGCATGTGCCACAGTATTAAAGCACTATTTTATGAACTTGGTGCTAGTCCTGCAATTCATGAAGTTGATCAAGATCCTGATATGGAGTGGGCGCTACGACGCCTTGGTTGTAATCCCGCTATTCCCGCAGTCTTTATAGGTGGTAAATATGTAGGGTCGGCCCGTGATGTCATTTCTCTTCATGTTGATGGATCCTTGAAGCAGAAGCTTATTGAAGCAAGAGCAATCTGGTTTTAGTTAAGTAGCTTTATAAAAAAAAATAAAAAATAAAAATAAAAATAAAAATATCAAGCAACATCATGTTAGAAACATGATTGTAAGTAAATTAAGAGCTGATGTTTTTGCATGCTCTCTTGACTGTACATAAAGGAGTCACACTTTGTTAGTTTGACTTCCTGGTCTTCAAGATACATACTTTATTGTAAATTATTGCTTTCTTTATGTCATGTTCATTATCATATATAGTTTACTTATGTTGCTACGTCGAATAGGGGGGGGGTCGGGTCTTGTTGTTGGACCGTGTCTAGCATTCCTGGACCAGAGATAAATTGCGACATGGAGACAACATATCATAACAGGTCCCACACCGTTGTTTTGGGGACCTCCCTTCGACCGTCTTGTCGTTAATGTGTATATAGATAGGTCGATCTCATGTATCAATGATATACATGTGTGCGCGTGCGCATAATTGAGTTTAAGGAGAGTGTAACGAAGTAATAGAGGGCTGGAGTGGGATAGAGGGGATGTAGGACGGGTGAGGCCCAATGCACCAAACATTCCTAGTGCCCACACACACACATAGACATTAAGTCGAATTCGAGGGATAAGTTGTCAACGTACATATACATAAGACAGTAACATCACAAAATAGACATCACTTTATCCTTATTGAAACTATTTAAACCAATCAGAACGCACTAATTAAGTCAGCTCCTGCCGATTGAGACGACTAGTACTTAGCCAGCGGCCAATGCTTTTTTTAGTGTTTAGCAAGCAACCAGGGGATTTTTTTAGTGTTTAGCCGAGGGCTAGGGGCTTTTTTTTAGTGTTTAGCCCATGGCTAGAAGGCTTAACCCGCACTTTTTGTTTAGCGACGGCTAACTTGACTATTTTAAAAATATGTTGGTCAAATAACTATTTAAGAAAGTTTCTTTTTTTATTTGTCAAAGTCGTGAATGAATGGAATATAACCGATTTCAGTCAGCTTGAGTTTCAAGTCATAGGGTTATTTTCAAGATTTATATTTAGTAACATAACTAAATTATAATTACCGCATCATGTTTGACATAGGAAAACTCCAATGCTTGGAACATTATGCTTAACTCGGAATCTTTTGGAAAAAAAAAAGAACTACTCATGTTCTTGAGTTACTTGTATAGTAGTTCTCTTTGGAAAAAGTGAAATTTTAAAAGCAGAATATTCAGTTGGTATAAAGAAAAATAGTCAGTTAAATTTTAACTTAGTATATGTAATATTTGATCATTAGACACACTAATCTTATCATGGGGAAGTCTAATTATTCTTTCGAGCAAAAACGAGCTTAGACGATCTTGATGAGTTCATGATCCCTACCAGTGTTGGTTCAACTTTGCTTTGAACTCTACACATAGCAAATTGGGCAGGTTGGGTATGTTGGAAATAAGGCCCAAACACACACACACACACACACAAACAATCGGATCATGTGATCAAAACGAAATCGACTCTTTCTTTATTGAATAAACTTTGCACACCAATTACATAGACACTAACTCAAATTAGTAATCTTACCATTCAAAACAGATAAACATACTTAATAAACTAATCCAATATTTTGACTCATTTATCAACTTTCACATATTGAACTATCAGGATCAACTTCCCACAGGGTAGTGGGTCAAAATGCGTAAGTCAGAACTTTGGGCCAACCCACAAAACACATCTATATCCATTTCTTTTCCTAAATAATGTAAGAATATGATTAAAAGAAAGCTATACAATAACAACAATCTAATGTTTACTGATAATGACATTTAGGAGGTTTTCATGCACTTGATTGCATTTTGGATGACTTTTTGGTCCGTTCACTCAGTTGACATGTTTCCATTTTAGTTATATCCTTTAGCTTAACCCAGTGTCCCTTTAGACACCGGTTGAGTACGTATAAATATGTGTATGGATGTATGAACACATTGGGATTAATCAAAATCGAGTTTATGTGTTAACTTGTGATCTTGTTCAATCATTTTTGAATCTGATGTCCAACAGAATATTTTGTAGGTATAGTAAAATAGAGGTAGCAATCAACTAATATATTAAGGAGTCAATTTGGGTTGTATTTTATTTTTACTGGTTGGATGGGCCCAGTCAAATAATTTAGCAAGGGGGAAGAGTTAAATGGCCGGGTCAAACTATGGAACAAGTGAAAAGTCACCCAAGTTCTTTTATGTATAAGCAACCACCTAAACTATGGAACAAGTTAAAATTCATATATTCTAAACTACTCTACTAGACCTCCCCCTCTAAGAGGCATGTTTAAAAACCCCTATATATAACTTGCATGGCAAAATATGATATATATATAGTCGGAGTCCCATCTAGTTTGATACAAATGACTAGGTCTCAAATCTTTCTTGCTGCCCATTATTTTTTCTCCTGGGCTTTCTTCTGTAGTTTTTTTTTCTTGTTCAACCCATTTCAAAATCAATCCAACTCATCAAAAAGCTTTTTTTATATATAAGAAAAAGGCTAAGTATTGGGCATGTATATGTCATTTCAATGTTGATTCAACAATCTCCTAAAAGATCTTTAATATAGAAATTTGATTCTATGGGCATGTATATGTCATTTCAATGTTGATTCAACTATCTCCTAAAAGATCTTTAATATAGAAATTTGATTCTATGTTGTTACTTTATTATAACTATATATTGAAAACGATGTGAGTTACTACTATTTTGTATTTTTGAGGGGTTTTTTCTTCATTAAACTTAAATACAGCTTTTCCTCTTTTACCCTTTCTTTCTCTAATTAACAAGTTTTTAGTCAGAAAAATTACATAAACAAAACCTTTGTTTTGTGCTATTCAGCTTAAATCTCATTACTTTATTTGAAACAATATGTATATATGATTTTGATTGGTATTTGATATTTTAAAGTTTTCACAACAATAAATAGTTATAATGTCCCAAACAAAGTTTTACCGTCACTCAAAGCATGTTGGAAAATAATTCTGACATGAAGTACTAGAAATTCAACTATGACCGACGAAACATCACAAGCGGCATGAATCCGTCTAAACATCTACTGTTAGTAATCAGTCTATGGTCACCGATGAAAGTCTAAACCACAAAAAAAAAAAAAAAAAAACATATCCATCAGTAATCCATAAGATTTTAGCGATTGATCAATGAGGGAATCTTGCTAGTCTTGGTCACTAACCTTTGAGAGGGACTATCCTTCGGCGTTTAGTTGAAAATTGTGAATATAAAACTCCAGATAAGATTTCATCCTAGTCTTTTCGGTTGTTGTAGGGTGACAAAGTTGCAACGGGTTGTAGGTGTCGATGATCCCTCAAAAGCGTACACTATAAGTCGCCCTATCCTGGCTTTGGTTTTACATTAATGATTATCGAAATATACATTATAAGTACTCCAAATGCACTTCTCCAATTGTCACAATTGTTTCATTATCAAAATATACACTAAGGTAAAAAAAAAAAAAAATTGGCGAGCGACCCGTAAAAAAACCCCTTCAATATATAAGTGCGAAAACTTGAGACTCCAGTAAAAAAAAATCTTGAGTCCGCCAATAACAGATGAGAAAAATTATATGAAAGAGCTCTCACGCGTACTAGATTCGCATGCCTTGTAGAATGTATGACAGTTGGTGGCATGGGCATGTTATCAAGAATCATAGTCCCCACAAAACAAATCTTGTTCCAGATCTTTTGGCCTTAAGAATATAATTGATATGGACGATGGAATCTGCTAGAAATAAAACTGACCAGCCTTAGAATATTTGAATTTGTTAGTGGACCGTTGAGGCTAACTAGTGAGGTCGGTAATATGTGAAGGAATTAAACTTATGGTCTTTAGCTTGTACACATCGAGCAATTGTTTTAAGTTTGGTTGGGTAAAGGGTCAATCTGGGTAGGCATATTTTTATACCTATGGGTAGAGTTGACCCCAAACTATTTTTCAAAAAAGTTGATAATTTCTTTTACAAATAATTAGTGTGTTGACATGAAAAGGGTCAAAAACACTTTTAGTACAAAGTTATCAAACTTTTAATTAATAATTAGTGTGATTATAGAGGTGGGATTCGATACAAATGAAATTATAGTACAAGAGTAATTACCTATATATATTAATTATTATTATTATTATTATTATTAAATTATTATTATTTATTTATTTATTATTTATTTATTTTTTAAATTAAAATCTGAAGATAATGAACAGTAATAATAATATTTTATATTTACCAAGTATCATTATTAGCTACCTACCTAACTAATTACCTATATATTATCACGGGGATTAACAAATGGTATCGGATACCAGTACCAAATTTACCAAACCGGATATATTTTCGATACCGCCTTTTGACATTTTCGGTATCGATTTGGCACCGATATTTACCGATTTTTACCCTCAAATACTGGTACCGTACCAGTACTGACCAGTACCCAGCCGTACCGTGTCAGGTATATTCGGTACCGGTATCCACTTTTAGGGATTTTTGGTAACGGTATTTTCTGTACCGGTTGGTCTAGAGCTCATCAAATCTTGTAACAACGTAGCAACGCAAGTAATTGCACCGTTTAGATTACTTTTCATACACAACCCAATGAATAGTAACATCATCAAGGGGATGAGAAAATGGTATCGGGTACCGGTACTGGTATCAAATTTACCTTACCGGGTTTTACCCTCAAATACCATACCGGGTTTTACCCTCAAATACCATACCGGTACTGGTATCAAATTTACCTTACCGGGTTGTACCGAGCTCATCCATATTATATATATATATATATATATATATATGAATTGAAAGTCATGATGAACAGTAAAACGAATTTCTTATGTTATTATTTTCATTTTTTTATTTCCAATTTAAACCCTATACTTTAAATAATATACGTTTTTAATCAATTTAGATATATTAACATAAACTTATGATAAATAATAGTTGAAATATTTTAAGTATTTATTTTTATTTAGTAATATTTTATCAAGCTATTTGTTCTTTTTATTAGTAGCATTTTGTTTAGCATTCAATTTGATTTTTTATAATAACTTACGTTCGGAAAACTACGATAGCAACACGATATATGTTATCAAACAAAAAAACATAAAAATTAATACATACCGGTACCGATGTTGTTCAGTCTGGTACGGTATGATAGCAATACGATCTTAGTTTATCGAAAGGAAAAACAATAAAAATAAATCCTGGTAATGATACAGATGTTGTTCAGTCAATTTCGGTTTGGGTTGGTACGATAGGGGCACAATAGCCGTTTCCATAATGTTTATACGCCAACGTTGAAAAAAATAAACATAGAATGCAAACCAACCAAACTGATATCAACTGAACAACATACAAATCAAATGATGTGTTGTGAGGGTTGATCAACATACAAATCAAATGATGTGTTGTGAGGGTTGATGCGTTGTATTGCAAGCAGCCGACGCAAGTTCGATTGTTGTTGTGTCCGATTCTATGTTTTGCCAATGTGGGGCTAGCCCACTTGATATAGGCATATGCCTCTTAAGGGAGATGTTCCAGGTTCAACCTTTGTATCTTGGGCAAGAGACCAAGAGTGATAAAGATTAGAATTATTAGTGAATAGAGCAGACCAGCCGTTGTCATTAAAAAAAAAATGAACAACATCGGTACTGGTATGGATATTCGTTTTTATTGTTTTCGATGTAAGGTTCTTCTCTTTCGATTACTATAACGAGTGTAAGTAACATAACGAACCGAATAGATGCCAATCGAATTTTCGCCGCGAAGCGCAAGGGGAAAATCACTAGTTACACTAAAAAATAGGGGTGTAAACAAGCCCAGAGCCTCGAGAGCTACTCGTGATTGGCTCGGTTAAAAGCTCGAACGAGCCGAGCTTTAACGAGCCCGAGCCCGAGCTCGAGCCTGAAATAGAGCTCGTTTTGTTATCGAGCCCGAGCTCGAGACTGAAATACAATGCTTGTTTAGGCTCGCGAGCCTAAACGAGCCCATACTAAATTTTAATTTTTTTATATATAATATATTAATAATGATGATAACATTATTGAACCGAGCTAGAGCTGAGCTTTGTCTCGTTTAAGCGATGTTGAAGTGAGCTCGAGCCGAGCTTTTAGCTCGTTTAAGGTTGTTCTCAAAATAGTTCGAGCCGAGCCGAGTCGAGCCGAGCTCGAGCTTTGGGTTTTACTCGCGAGCCGAGCTCGAGCTCAAAGAAGTAGGCTCGAACCGAGCCGAGCTCGAGCTCGAGCTTCATAAAAACCTAACGAGCCGAGCTCGAGCCTGGTCGAGCTCGGGCTCGGCCCGGCTCGTTTACACCCCTACTAAAAAATGAAATACAATAATAATAATTACTTTAGCAAGTTCTATCTATTTTATGCACTTGCGATGGCGGATACCTTCCTAAAAAATTAGTGTAGAATTTAGGTAAAAATACCAATCGCATTCTTTGTCCCTCGATCGCACCCTTACAAAAAAAAATCTTGGGTACGTCACTTGGTACTTGATCCCTACAAGAAAACCAAAATTTTGCGACAACAATTTGGTCGGACATATTGCAACTGATTTGCGACTGAATTACAAATATTATGTTGCAGATATGTGGAGAAAATTATTAGATTTTATACAAAACGGTGGTAATTTTTGTAAAAAGATAATATTTTAATCTGTTGCAAAGGGGTCGTAAATATGTATAAACACCTAATAAAAATGAAATATATTATGGTAATTGAAATATATTATGGTAGTAAAACGGTCGCAAATATGTGAAAAAAACAAATTAATATAAAAATAAAAATATTTATTCAGTCGCAAACTAGTCACAAAATTTGCAACTACATATGTGGTCGCTAAGTTCAGTTGCAAAATAGTCGCTAGTTTCAACTCAATTCCCTGCTAGGTTTTTTGCAACCAATGGAGGAGCTTGAACGAAAACCCAATGGGGCCGGACTCTTAAATACCCAATATTTTACATTGGAAAAAAATCGGAACTTTTTGATAAAACACTACGAGCAAAAAATCGGCGGGGCCAGACCATCCCCGAGCCTAAATAAATTGCTTCGCCAGTGTTTGCAACTACCTTTTCAGCCGCAAATTGTCATTTGCAACCGCTTTACAATCTTAATTGATCCATATACAAGTAATTGGTCAGTATTTCCACCTTTTGTATAATGTGTTTGATGGAGGTTAGTTTGTACTTTTTCCTAAATGTTTGGAAAAGAAAGAATATAGTATCCATCTTTTAAAGTACCTTTTGGTAAAGAAAGCATCTCAAACTGATTTTTCTTGTTTGAAGAACACTAGACGAAAAGTATAGCCGATTACTTATATAAATAGAAGTAGCCCGCGAAACCTCAAACTACACCAAATCCCATTCTCCAAACTCTCCTTTGAATAGATCCAAGTTGTTGGTGATACTGTGATAAGATGGACAAGATAGAAACACTAACATCAGAGAATGCAATTGTGGTTTTTAGCAAGAGCACATGTTGCTTATGTTATGCTGTGACCATTTTGTTCAAAGAACTTGGGGTTGAGCCACTGATTCATGAGCTGGACCATGATCCAGAAGGCTGGGAGATTGAGATGGCACTTGTTAACCAGGGTTGCAACTCCCCCCCTGTGCCAGCTGTGTTCATAGGGGGTAAACTTGTTGGGTCTACTAATGAGGTGATGTCACTCCACCTTAGGGGTGCCCTCATTCCACTCATCAGGCCATACCAGTCATTGGCTTAGATTATCTACTCATAAGTTGAAGAAATAAGTTAATTTGGATCAAACTAGACCATGACTAGTTTGCTTATATAGGTTTTATCAGTGGAAGTATGTTAATTATGTTATATGTTTTATTGTCATTTATATTAATATCTAGGGCACTCAACATTACTATTTGCAATAGTTACATGTTGAGAAAACAATCTAATTTAAGTATTTCTGTATTATTTAACTTCTGTATACTCTTGATGTATAACATGGTGTGACATTTTAATCTCTCTCTCTCTCTCTCATTTTCTCTTTACACACACACACACATACATATGCGTCTATCAAATAGAACTTAATGAATTTCATTTAAAAACATACTTGCCAAGTTACATCAAAACAGAAGGTAGACGGGCAACAAGCTGGCCGCCACCCCTTTCTGAACTTAATTGAAAGAGAAACTTGAAGTAGGAGGTGATCATGAATTGAAGGGAATCTTGTTCATCGGAATAATCCACAGCGGAAGTATTTTCATATATGGAATTCATTTCTGATCTTGATTGATTGATCACAATGAATGGTATTCGAGTAATGGACAATTTCGGTTAAAAAGGAAACTGTCTTGGTACCCGGCAAAGCTTGCCGGCAACCCACATATATACATAATAGAAAACGGTTATGCAGGTGGTTGAGATTGGCGGGAATAACCGTCATTTGAAATGACATCAACCAACCGACATACCCATTCGAATGTATCGTTACATATACACACATATATCTAATAAATTCTATGTTTAATACAAATAATTATACGAATTATGCTTATAAACACTAATACTCTCCCCTAAACATAATTATGTTTACGAGAGGTCTTGAGAACGCTTTTGTTGGCATCGTCTACAGCAGCTTTTGCTCTATTAAAATCGAATCTCCTTCTTGTGTTTAACTTCTTGATTCCATGCCAGTCATTACCAGCAAAGAATGCGTAATGTTCTGCTTCTTTTCCTGCTGCTCCTGCACTGCTTGAACATCCAGCAGTTTCCATTTGATCCGCATCAGTCACAGCTATCTTGTCTCCTTCACTTTTGCTCCGTCTCGGATCAACTATCATTTTCACTTCTTCCTTTTCGAGTGCCTTCTCTTGAGTCATCTTGTACCTGTAATAGTATACAAGTACATCCAAATACATCGCGTATATCAGCCGCATGTATTCTCCATCATCGTATTCAAAACCTATGTCCCTGGCTATCATTGACCACATCCCGTTCTCGATGATTCTCCGGTGACCGCCTTCCCTCTTCACCGCCATATACAGATCTAATAAGCTCACCTTCCGATTGTTTGAAGCATATGCAGGTAGAGGTCTTGAATGAATTCCTAGTTTCTCCTTGAGAAACCATTCTATCATGTTGCTGAATGTAATTTCGAGATGGTATTTATACTTGATAACATAATCCTCATCTTCGAGCATATCCAGTAGAGCCTTGCAATCTTGAAAATCCTTAAAGGACATCGCTTGTAATATCAGAACGTTCCAATCCGGTTCGTTCGTTGAGATATTCAGATTTTCAAAGTACTCGTTTAAGAATTCAGATTTATACTTCTCATGTTCTGAACCCTTACTTATCATATACTGTTTTTCTAATTCACGGATTTCCTCCTCCTTTGTCATTCCTGTATGACCATTTCTTTTGTTGTTCAAGGGTACACTAAATGTCGGAAACAGTTTGCATTTATCCCCCATAAATTTAACTGTAAGACCCTGAGTTTATTAATTGTTCAAGGCTTAAGACATTTCTGTCTATGTCCGGTGTATAAAACACACTTTGGACACGTATCTTTTCCGACCCGGTTATAACTTCAACAACACCAATACCTCTAATGAAGAAAAAATGATTTTCTCCGGTCATCGTTTCAACACTAGACATATTTTTCATTCGCTTAAACATGTCTATGTTACTAGAAAAATGGTGTTTAAGAGTTTTACTAACATACCATATATCTGACCAATATCCTCCATCTGTCCCGATCACCGTGTATTCCAGTCTTTGATCAGTTTGTTGATTGGTATCTGCATTTGGATGTTTCTGCGTTCCAGTATCAACCGCTAGACGAAGCAATTGACTTTCTTCATCCTTCTCTGTCTCTTGGCATGTTGCAATTTGGTGACCAGATTTATTGCAGTAGTAGCACTGTCGGTGCATCCATCTCCGTTCACGCTTCTCTTTAGTGCAATGTTTACATGGCATCATTGTTGAAGACGGCCTGAGACCATCATCACTTACATAACCGGCTCTGATACCACTTTCTTGTTCATCGGAATAATCCACAGCGGAAGTATTTTCATATATGGAATTCATTTCTGATCTTGATTGATTGATCACAATGAATGGTATTCGAGTAATGGACAATTTCGGTTAAAAAGGAAGCTGTCTTGGTACCCGGTAAAGATTGCCGGCAACCCACATATATACATAATAGAAAACGGTTATGCAGGTGGTTGAGATTGGCGGGAATAACCGTCATTTGAAATGACATCAACCAACCGACATACCCATTCGAATGTATAGTTACATATACACACATATATCTAATAAATTCTATGTTTAATACAAATAATTACACGAATTATGTTTATAAACACTAATATGGAAAAGATCACTAACAATATATGCAAGTTTCGTAATAGTTTAATTTAAGTGACATTGAAAAAAAGTTAACAATGACTAAATAGTAGCCAATATATGTTCCATTTAGATCACTTGTTTTAGAAAAAAGATAATAATGATTATGAAAAAAAAAAGTTAACAAGATTGTAACCTATGATGAAAGTTGAGTGACTTTATAAAGAGGAATTGGCCTATAATAAACTTAACTAGACGTCATTGGCCATTGTTAGTCCCATCTTTGAATATTCCCCATGTCAGTCTCACCTTTCACCTATTTTTCCTCCACCGGTCCTCAGTTAAAAAAAAAACTTAACGGAGCTAAGTTTTTTTTTCTGAATTACAAACTGACGTATTAGGGCTTTGGGTTAGAACGAGGATACGAGTCTATTGATGTAAAACTTACCTCGAAACGATGCTCCAAATGACTTGATTTTTGTTAATTGAAAGTTTAAACACCCAAATTGAAGCACCGTTTCGTTTGGAGCACAATTTCAAGGTAAGTTTTACATCATTTGACTTGTATCCTCGTTCTAATCAAAAGCCCTAAAAATCATCTTGTAATTATAAAAAAAAAAAAAAAAAAAAAAAAAAAAAAAAAAAAAACTTAACTCCGTTAAGTTTTTTTAACTGAGGATCGGTAGAGGAAAAATAAGTGAAAGGTGGGACTGGCATGGGGAATATTCAAAGGTGGGCCTGGCAATGGGCAATGACGTCTAGTTAGGATTATTACAGGCCAATTCCCCCTCCATAAAAGGAACAAAATTAAATTTAAATGATTCGAATGGAAACTTGGTTATTTTTGTGTCAAGTTGACCCTACATTTATACTCATATATACACGCGTGTATCATGTATAACTTGAAACACAACACAACACAAACCGAAAGAAAATTGGAAAAGGAAAATACTATCATGGATTCTTGGATCTAAAGATGAGAAAAGTAGGATGATTACTTGATTAGGGACCTGCAACGTGCTGATTAGGTTTGATATTTTATGTGGTTATTATGTGTACTGAAACCTACATGGAAACTGAAAACAACATGCAAACCCTAAAAGATGGTTTTGTGGAGGAAAAACAACAAAAAAATGTTTTCTTTTTTAATTATTTTGAGTGCATATACCATGAAAAAAGGTTACATATAGTTTTGGTGTGTAAAATAATAACAAATTGGCCATTATAGTACATCCTGAAGAATAATAACAAGTAGGGTGTATATGGCCATTCAACTCGCTTTGACGAATATTGTGGGTGAAAATAATCAAGCTTTGTGATTTTATCCTAAGGGTGAGCGGGGCACCAGCGGGGAGTGGCCGCGGTGACCCAATTCCCCCAGCGGGAACACCGCCGCCATCCCTGCGGTGACTCAATTCGGGGAGGCTGGTCGGGGGGAGTTCACCGAAGAAGGGAAGGGTTGTTGGTGGGACCAGCCTCATTTTCAACCAATAAGTGATTTTTTTTTTAATAAAAAAATAAGTCACCTAAGAGGGGAGTGCCGCCATCAAATTGGGGTGTGAGGGGGGACCAGCCTCATTTTCAACCGAAGAAGGGAAGGGTTGTTGGTGGGACCAGCCTCATTTTCAACCAATAAGTGATTTTTTTTTTTAATAAAAAAATAAGTCACTCAATTCGGGGAGGCTGGTCGGGGGGAGCTCACCCTAAGCATTAGAAAAGCATGGAATGCTAGTTTAAACCATTAGTTAGTAAAGGGTGTAGGGTTATAGTTGTATTTATTGTATTTAGTAGGTTTATATATACACACAAAAAGATCAAATACAAATACTCTTATCATACAAAATGTACGAATAAGGTGAAAATGTAAAAAAACGCCGTTGCATTTTCGTAATTATTTACTCGTAGAGTAATTATCAAAATTACTCTACAAATGATGTTATAGAGTAATTTTGTAAAATGTTCTTGTAGAGTAATTTTGATCTTGTAGAGTAATGATCTTGTAGAGTATGACAATTACTCTACAAATGATCTTGTAAGGTAATTTTGTAGAGCATCATAATTACTCTACAAATGATTTTGTTGAGTAATTTTGAATTGTTTGTTGTTTGATAAACTTGCAGGATAATTTTGATACACTTGTAGAGTAATTTTGATGCAGAGTAATTTTGATACACTTGTAGAGTAATTTTGATAATTACCCTACAAGCAAATAACTACGAAAATATCACCGCGTTTTTTCGGCCTTTTCATGCCTTTAGTACGTTTTGTACGATAAGACACTTTGTACGTGAACTTAACCCTATATATGTTATTTATATATAATTAGCAAAGTGTTGCGTCATTTCATTCAGGTTTGTGTTGTTATATTCAGAATTGAAAAATAAAATATAAAATTTTCATTATCAAAATATACAATAAGGTAAAAAACAAGTTGGCGAGCAACCCGTAAAAAACCTTCAATATATACGTGCGAAAACTTGCTAGTAAAAAAGTCTTGAGTCCGCCAATAACAGATGAGAAAAATTATATGAAGGACGGAACTCTCACATGTACTAGATTCCCATGCCTTATAGAATGTACACTACAAGAATGGACCAACTTTAGCGGCGACAGCTGTCGCCGATATTGATGGAAAATGTCGTTGGTATTGACCTTTAGCGGCGACAGCTGTCGCCGTAATTTCAAGCTTTCAAGTAGATGTAGACTGCGGAGACGAGGTGGTGACCGGAGAAGTGATGGTGGTGCCCGGAGAGGTGATGGTGGTGATCCGAATTTTCTTCCATAAACATAAATATACACAAAAACGAGCAAAAATTAAAGTCTATAACATGTAAATAACAAAATAGAGAAGAGATTTAACAAAAAATAAGTTAAACTAACTGATTTGGTGAAAAAATGTGGTTCTCCGGCGGTAAGATGAAGAGATTTGGGGGGAAAAGTGAAGGAGGAGGGAAGAAATCGCGCTGTATAGGCTTTTTACGGAAAGAGTTTTACCGGCGACGTCGCCGCTACTGATCGATTGTCGCCGCAATTAGGTTAACCAGGAAAAGATATGTGTGGCTGGGGATTAAAGTGAGACACCTACCTTTAGCGGAGAAAGAATGTCGCCGCTATTGATCCTATACTGTCGCCGGTATTGCCTTTTTAATCCCCAACCGTTAGATCAGAATAATGATCAACGGCTAGGGTTTGGGTTTGACGCGGATCGACCAATAGCGGTGAAGGGGTATGGTCCCAAAAAAGCCGCGCAAACCTTCGTTCAGGTCACACGCAGGACCATACTCCTTATTCGACAAATTTCTTATTGCCAACCTCGCGCGGGCTACATCACCGTTCATTGATCGGGCGCGAGGTTTGAACAATAGGAAGCTCCACTTTCAACACTTAGCATTCTGAAAGAGCATTCAGTCAATCACACCCCTGCGCGGGGTAGTTACGTGTTCAACAGGAATCGCGCGGGGCTACGACGCAAGGTTATTTCAGATAGTACACAAGGTACAAGTGGCAGAAGAAAAGGGCCAATCCGCGTCCTTCTGGTCCTGCTCAATCGTGCTCCATGATCGTCTGACAGGCAGGAGACATGTAACACCTTGAAAATTCACGTCCTATAATGTGTAGACACGTGTCAAAGGTTTAAACGTGTGAAAGAAATATTATAGAAGGACTAAAGTTGACAAACATGGAAAGTATGTGAATATACGTATTCTAAGTGTCAATTGTGAATAAATATAATGTACATTAACCCTACATGGTGCTTATACCTTCAAACGAATAAATCATGGATCATACGAAGCTAAATGTGAGAGATTACAAACTACAGGGGCTAAATGTGTCAACATATTTAAATTATACCTCTGAGTGACCTTTTGACAAACCCAAAGCTTTCTAATGGTTAATTATGCTCACTAGAATACACGGTTTAAATTTCGTAAAGTTTCGTTAACGTATGAGAAAGTTATGATCAAATTCGTGTGCGAAGGTTTAAAGCGTAAACGTTGAAAGTTAGGACTTTTCGGGTAACAATAAAGTTACCCGGGGACTTAACAAAGTGGGTATATGTTTTAAAGCCCTTATAGATCAATTTTGAGGGTTTACAATGCAAGAAATCAAGTGCCTAATCGAATTTTGAAGAGCCAAGGATCAAATCGCAAAAATCACAAAATCTGACCAGACGAGGCCTAGCGCGACGCGAGGGGGGGTGGCGTCACGCTAGCCCTTCCCAGCTCCGAGAACTTTGGGTTTTTGCCTTCCATTGCCTTTGTGCGCGACCTATACCCGATTTTCCACATCTCTTGGCCCCTAAAACACCCCCTAAGCATCTAGGACACATGTGGGAAGGTTGTGGTGTGTGCTAGACCTTGTTGTCAATCAATTGTGGTGCTTAAATCCACTATATAAGACCATGAACTTGCAACACTTTCTTCACACCTTCATCTGCATTTGAGGACCACTTCTGGAGCTCAACTTCCTCTCAAGTGTTCCCTAATCAAGCTTAGGACTTCAGTAAGTGTTCTAATCCTTTCTAAATTGAGTTTAGCTTAGTTATTTAGCTAAAAGTCAAACCGTCGTAATTACGGTTTGACTTCGAGATTAGTCAATAATGGCTCAGTCAATTCTCGAATCAAAAGTATTTATATGTTGGTATTTATGTGGGTAATAAAACCTCAAAAGGGTTTCCCCTGATCACCACTCTAACCAGGTCAAAAGTCGGGTCAAACTTATATTTAAAAAGTCAACAGGAAGTCTAAAATGCCATTTATGCATAATTAACATTGTAGATCATATACAACCTGTTGGATCATTGTTATAACTTAGTAATAAGTTTAAGAACATGTCTAAACATGTTCAACCCGACAATTTCCTGTTTAGACCCGGTTCGGAACCGAAAGTCACATAGTTTGACTTTCACTTTGACTTTCAGTTCTGACCCGATTAGGCATGTTTTAGAAATGCCTCAGAGCTTTAATTGGACTAGGTTACTTGTTAGTACAACCCTCTGTGATTATACACCTTGGTTCATTAGTTATCCAATTAATATGCATGTTTCCGTTAATTGCTCATATGTTGACCATTATGCCCTTATTACCTTAAAACGTGATTTATGAAAATGTAAAAGTGTAGAAACCTTAGTTACTGATATATAGACTTGTATGCAAAGTTTGACATCAGTTTGACTTGTAGATTAAGAGTTATGCTCATTATCGCAAATTTAAAGCTTTATGTTAATAAAACGGCGTAATTAGCATATAGCCTAGTAAAGCCTACTTTTTGGTATCAAACTTAATACCCACTGATGTAATATATTATTTTGGGATTTTTAAAGATTTTTAATTAATTTTAGGCTGAGCATAACTAGTAGTCGTAGGCTTAATCCGGTAATTGTCGGTTTTGCCCTTACGGGCCATAAAATGAGTTTTACATATCTAAACGACTCCAAACCTTTTGCTACTGATCACATATGATAAATAAATTATTTTTAGCCTTTTGAAAATATAAAAATATCAGATTTAAGTATCGAACCCGGAAATGGCCTTTAATCGCCTTATTAAGCGTTTTTAGCGCAAAGTATGTATTAAAATTATATTGGACATACCCGGGTTGATACCTACTGATATAAGAGGAAAATTATAATATTTTAACAGTAAGCAAAGGTTGATAAACTCAGACTTCAGTTTTGAGCTTTTCGGCTTATGTGAAATTACCAAAATACCCCTACGGGGCATAGTTTTGTTAAAAATGATAAATTTCACATATATGCTTTATCTTACTGTTATAACTCATTAATTTGAGTATGTTTACTGATTACATCAGACCTGTAACTCAGTTAAACACTTAAACCCTTTTACAACCTTTAAAATGACCAAACTACCCCTACGGGGCCTAGTTTGTATTTAAACACGTTTCGGGCATAATGAAAGACATCTTACTGATGTCGCAACATATTTGAGGCATAATTAACTTAGGAAACCTGTATATAGCTCTCATGAATACCCTTCACGCTTATTACGCGTACGGTTCGGTTTATGTAACAAGTTTACATAAATTAGCCGAAACGGGTCAAACCTTAACGGTTTTATCTCAAAATCCAGAATGTGAATAATAAACCCATATTAAACAAGTCTTCAAACTTGTCGGGTCTAAATCACATTCTATCCGGTCTTCGCTTAATCGTGCGTACGAACCGTATCTTTGAAACTAGCCGGTCTAAGCTTAAGCTTAATTAAAGACCCGTTAGGATTCTAATAGGTTATTATAAACCTTCGTTCCAGATTAGGAGTACCAGTAAAAGCTACGTGCATTTTGCTAATTGTGAATTATACTTTGCTCAGGTAAATACTTTTAACTTATTTTCCCTATACGGGCTTGGGTTACGGTATATAGCATACCGCTTGATCGAGCATCAAATCTCCACAGTTGAGTGGGTAGTTGACTAATTTGATCGGCTCGTTTAAACAGTCTTGATTACTTAAAGCCTTTGGGGGGTTAATGACCATGTCCCGGATATCCTAGGCATCATCTTACGAGATGGCCACGACCTGAGCACGGGGTGTAGGCGTACACCTGTCAGTGTATAACTCTATGATGTGGTGTGTCTATTGATCTTTAACCCGGACAAGATCCGGGATACTGAACGCACAAGTAACATGTAATTCGTTCACAAGATTATAATATTAAATAATTCTCCCAATTTAAACAAAATGTTTATGCCACGTGCATCCAAACCAATTTTCAATCATTTTCCAAAATGAGTCAGTTGAAAGTATTTACCAGTGTAAACTGACGTATTTTCCCAAAAAGACTGAATGCAGGTACTAAACGAAATTGGCTGGATTGCCTCCTTAGCATCAATAAAAGTCTCGCAAGCTTAGGATGCATGAAGTCTGTTGAACTATTGTCTCATATTTTATTTCGATCCGTTCTGTGGATAAACAATCGAACGTTGTGATACTTGATATTACAATAATTAAATTCGGTTGTATTATATCTTTTAAATTTGCTTCCGCTGTGCATATTAAACATTGTGTTGTTTGACTATTATGTTGCCAACCACGTCACGATAATCCCCCACCGGGCCCACCGGTGACACGTGGAAATCGGGGTGTGACAAGACAGGAAGTACTTAAGGACACCTACGTGGCACCAATCACAGGGCAAAGACACCTGCCCCACGATCTCCACTTACCTGCTGATGGCAGAAGGGCGGTCAGGCCGACAACCATGACACGTGGCTCCAATCACAGTGCGCCAGCATCGGAGAACTCCTAGAAGCCACTAACGGTCAACACCAGTGAGACAAAGAGCATATCCTCTATGTTGTCGCCTTCCGGCCCAAGGCCCATCAGCCCACATTCTCTTACACCTCTCCGGCTATAAATAGAGACCTCAGTCCACAGGTTAAACATTCTATGCCCTCTACTCTCACTCTTAACACTGAATTATCTCCTCAAAAGTAGTCGTTTATTCTCACGCCGGAGCCCGGTTAAGAGGGAAACCCCCATATTCCCCTCTTAACGAGTAACGATGTTCTGTTTTGCAGGATTAGAAGATCATTAAGAAGCTCAGAAAGCCATAAGAAGATTAACCACTATGATAGAAGCATAAACCAAACTGATTAATCCCATAATTAGTTCTGTGTTTCTTCATTGGCGCCCACCGGTTTTCTACAAATCACTTTCATCTTCTTTTCTGAGTTTTCTAAGTTTTTTTTCCTTCGATCATGGTTGGTCAAGGAATCGTTCCTGATTTCGGTTTTGGAACAAATGCAAATGCAGTGTTGGGGGAGGACAACCAAAACGTCCAAGTCCAACACATAGAAGAAATCGGTGAAATCGAAGTAACCAACACTGGGGGACCCCGTGCGAGCATCACTTGCATCACTCATACGGTAACCCCAGGAAACAATGGTGCTGGACCCTCAAATCTAGCTCCACCTCAGAACATTTCGGCGCTACTAGGGCTACCTGAAGGCGAAACTCCAGCCTCGTGGTACGCCAAGCAAATTGCCATAATTAATGCGGCGTATCAATCTTTGAGCGCACACCGAGCAGTCTTAACGGCAGAACCGTCCTTGGCTACACCTCAGGGACAGAGTCAGGGGGCGCGCCAGATACCCCCACAGCGAAACATCCAAGGAAGAGTTAACAGACCTCCCCCTACGAGAAGGCCAAGCGTGCATGACACGCGCGATACACGGGGAGAGACAGAAAGCTATTATGACTATCCGTCACATGTCCAAAGAGGTCCAGTTCATAGTCGGCTCACGCCGCGCAACATGAACAATGAATGGGATGATACTGACTCGAATGATCCAACTTGGCAGGATGATGAGGGTTCGTCAGTCTTCAATCGCTTGCAGAGGAACCATGAATACTATAAACCAAGACAACATGTGGGGCACACTGAAGAGGCAGAGCGTGACTTTCGTCTCGCCTATCGACCAGCTGAAGCTGCAGAACATTCAAAGTTCATCCCAAATATCGCGTTGGCGTCGCTATCAAGAGAGAAATTACCTCCGACAGTTGGAAAGTTTAATGGGTTGACTGATCCTGATGATCACGTCAGAGTTTTCACAAGCGTTGGTTGCATGGGAGGATGGAATATGCCCATGTGGTGCCATTTGTTTATTCAAACTTTTACAGGGGCTGCTCGCGCTTGGTTCGACAGCCTCCCTCCGGGAAAGATCAAGTCATGGGTTGATTTCAGGACACAGTTTGTGAATCACTTCAGCCAGCAGAGACGTTACCAGCGCAACACAGCTGAGGTAACAGATATTTGGCGCAGAGAGAACGAGGGTTTAGAAAATTTCATCACTCGCTTCAACAAGGAGTGTTTGGAAATTGGTGGCGTAAGTGAACAACTCATGCGTGCCCACTTCAAGAAGGCCATTCGCTGTGATAGTCTCATCAGAACTATCACTGGGAAAGATGGAATGCCCAAAGAATGGGATAAGCTCATGGAAGCCGCGAAAATAGTCGCGCAAACTAAAGAGTCACTGGTCGGTAACAAGAACTCTTATATTGAGGACCGATTTTCCAAGGGAAATTCACGCGATAACAGCAAGCGCAACAAGCACAAAAGTAACGATTGGAAATTCGTAAGATCAAGGGGCCATGAAGAGAGGCCGCGCTACAGAGAAGATGCGCGCGAAACAATTGACAGAATCGGGTATCGAAAAGCAGTCAGGGATGATAACCGAGAAAAGTATTGGACTTCGCTCATAAAGACACCAAAAGAAATGTTAATGACGGAGAATCACGACTTCAAGGCTCCAAGGCCTATGACGAACAAGAAGGGCCAAGACCCGAAACTGTACTGCGATTTTCACAAGGATACAGGCCATCTTACAGATGACTGTATCAGCTTACGTCAAGAGATCGAGAAAGCGCTGAAAAGCGGAAAACTAAGCCATCTGGTAAAGAACATGCGCAAAGAGACACGTCAGATCCAGCGCAACGATGATGGAAGAGAGAAAATGGTTAGACGTTTGGAAACGCACATGGTCAACGGGCCAAGATATAGCGCGAGAGATAAAGGCAAGCGACCCTATGAGCCAACATGGCAAGAGCAACAGGTCATTTTCCCGGTAGTGCGCGGCGGTCCTCGTGCCACACGACCCGTCGTCATTACCGGTATTATCGGCCATTATGAAACGGAGTATGTCTTCATTGACCCGGGAAGTACGGCTGATATCATCTATGAGCAATGCTTTAATCAGTTTGATGACGAAGAAAAAGCGAGACTTGAGCCGGTTGATTATCCACTGTCAGGATTTTGCAACGAAATGGTCTTCCCACTAGGCCAAATCAGCTTCCCCGTCACGCTCTCTGACGGGAAGCATTCAAGAACAACGAATGTAAACTTCATGGTGATGCCTGTCAAATCGAGACATGATGTGTTGATTAGGAGAGAAACCCAAGGCGAACTGAACATGGTAACTTCCACGCCCCACTCAGTGATAGGGTTTCCAACTGAGACGGGGGTGGCAATTATCTATGCCAAGAAAGAAGTAATGTCGACGGAGGAGATGCGCCCAACAAAAGCGGCGAAGGTTTCAACAACCGAGCCAGAAAAATGGGTGTTAACCCGCAAATACCCGGAGTAAACGGTGACGATAGGCCACGCAATCTCACCAAACATCAGAACGCATCTCAAACAACTCCTGTTCAGGAATATGGATATCTTCGCCTGGACTCCGGCCGACATGACCGGTGTCCCGCGCGACGTTATCGAGCATTGTCTGAACACTTACCCCTCTGTTGAGCCGAAGGTCCAAAGAAGGCGTAGCTTAGGGGCAGACAAGACCAAAGCAATGGATAAGCAAGTATGTGAACTACTCAAAGCTGGAATTTTAAGAGAAGTGCGCTATCAGAGTTGGGTCGCGAACCCTGTCATGGTCGAGAAGTTGAATGGAGGATGGAGAATGTGTGTCGATTACACCGATCTCAACAAGATGTGCCCTAAAGACTGCTACTCATTGCCTGAGATCGACAAAAAGATAGACTCTCTCGCACCATACAGGTGGAAATGTTTTTTGGATTGTTACAAAGGTTATCACCAAGTCCAGATGAAGCTGGAAGATGAAGACAAGACAGCTTTCAGAACTGATCTTGGAATTTTCTGCTATACAAAGATGCCGTTCAGCCTCAAGAATGCTGGCGCAACATACCAGCGCTTAATAGATAAAATCTTCGCCGATGACATTGGAAAACACATTGAGGTCTACATTGATGATCTGGTAATCAAAAGTCCCGAGGAGGACCAAATGTTAAAAGACATTGAGAAAACTTTTAGCTCGTTGAGAAGTATGAACATGAAGCTGAATCCTGCCAAATGTTCCTTTGGTATGGAGGAAGGGAAATTCTTGGGCTTCATAGTTACAAATGGCGGATTTAAGGTAAATCCAGAGAAAGTTCAAGCAATAGAGCGCATGCCGTCACCAAGAACGATCATGGAGATGCAAAGGTTAGCCGGTCGCCTAGCCGCGCTTAACCGTTTTCTGTCAAACCATGCTGCGAAGTCATATCCTTTTATCAGCACTCTGCGCAATTGCGCGAAAAAGCAAGAATTCAAGTGGACGCCCGAAGCAGAGGTTGCTTTTCAGAAAATGAATGAGTGTTTGATCGAGCTCCCTACCCTGACTGCGCCGTTTGAAGAGGAGCCGCTCATCTTGTACTTGTCATCATCGGGCAAGGCAGTTGGGTCGGTATTACTGGTGGAGAGAAATGGGGTCCAAACTCCGATTTATTACGTCAGTAGGGTGCTCACTGACCCAGAAACGAGATATTCAACAATGGAAAAGTTGGTACTTGCATTACTACATGCCTCTAGAAGGCTGCGCAGATACTTTACAGGGCACGTGATCACGGTGCTCACCAACTTTCACATCGGCACGATATTGCAAAAACCAGATACGTTTGGACGGTTAGCAAAGTGGGCGATCGAGCTGGGGGGCCACAACATCTTGTTCAGGCCGCGCCCAGCAATCAAGGGTCAAGTTCTAGCGGACTTCATCACAGAAGTCCCAGTTGATAAAATCAAAGATTGCGAGATTGTCGAGACTCCCATAAAAGACATGTCTAATGAGTTATGGTTACTGTACACTGATGGGGCCGCAAATGAGGACGGCGCAGGAGCTGGGTTGCGCCTTGTGAGCCCCGAGAAGCACGAATTTACTTACGCCATCAGGTTGGATTTCAAGAACACCAACAATGAGGCGGAATACGAGGCATTCTTGGCAGGCTTGCGCCTCGCCATAAAAATGGGAGCTAAAAATCTGCAAGCGCACGTTGATTCACTCTTGATCGCCAGCCAAATTAACGGTCTATATGATGCAAAGGGCGAAGTTATGGCCATATATTTAGATCAAGCAAAAGAGTTGCTTCAACAGTTCAAATCTTACAAGGTGGTTCAAATCAATCGCTCCGAAAACAAACCAGCAGACACCTTGAGCAAGCTCGCTTCAACCTCTTTCCAACATCTCACCAAAGATGTCAGGATTGAGGTACTCTAAAATCCATCAGTTCTGCTGCACCAGGTAAATGTGATCGAAGTTGGGCAGCCATCTTGGATGACCCCTATAATTCAATATCGGCAAGAGGGAATACTCCCGGAAAGCAAAGTAGAAGCAAGGAAGATTCAAAACAAGGCCCTGCATTATGAAATGAATGGTGGTATCTTATACCGAAAGTCCTTCTTGGGGCCACTGTTGCGCTGCGTGGACTCTCAAGACGCGAATTATCTGATTAGGGAAATCCACGAAGGGATCTGTGGCATCCATGCAGGACCACGCATGGTTGTCGTGAAGATTATGAACGTTGGATATTACTGGCCAGGGATGCACGTCGACGCCCTGAAAGAGATGCGCAAATGCGACTCTTGTCAGCGATATTCTCCAAAGACCCTGCGCCCAAAAAATGACCTTATCCCGGTATCCACTGCTTGGCCTTTTCAACAGTGGGGGATTGACAAGGTAGGACCCTTCCCAGACGCTCCTGGTGCCGTCAAGTTCATAATCGTGGCCGTCGATTATTTTACTAAGTGGGTGGAGGCCAAAGCTCTCGCCTCAACTACTGCAATGATGGTGTGCAAGTTTATCTGGGAACACATCATTTGCAGATTTGGTGTGCCACTCAAAATCGTAACAGACAACGGTACCAACTTTGCGTCAGACGACCTCCAGAAGTGGATGAAAGACATGAAAATCGAACACACTTTCTCCTCCGTTGCGCACCCTCAACGCAATGGGCAGGTTGAAAGCGTGAACAAAAGTATTGTCGAGGGGATCAAAGCCCGACTGGGCACAAAGAGAAAAGGATGGGTAGATGAGCTCCCAAGCATCCTATGGGCTCATCGAACCATGCCGAAAACAAGTACTGGCGAAACTCCCTTTAGCCTAGTCTATGGCTCGGAGGCTGTTATCCCAGCTGAAATTGGACTCCCCTCACCGCGCTTGACAGCAGTCAACACAGTTGATAATGAGGCATAGCGCTGTCTCGACTTGGACTTACTCGAGGAAAGGCGTGAAATCGTTCGAATTAAAGAAGCCAAGTACAAAACGCAACTAGAAAGGTATTACAATGCAAAAGTGCGCATTTGTACCTTCAATCCAGGAGAGTACGTCTTCCGAGACAATGAAGCATCAAACGCTAAACGCCCAGGAAAGCTAGCACCGAAATGGGAAGGCCCATACTTAATACACGAAGTTCTAGGGAAAGGGGCATACAAGTTACGTACGCTGGATGGACACATCATCCCGCGCACGTGGAATGCGCAACAACTGTGCAAGTGCTATATGTAATTATTCTAGGCCACGCGCCCTTCGTAATTTCCTATGTTGGCTAAACGCCCCTTTTGCTACTTATATGCGATGTATGATGGCCTAAGCGCCTGTTTCACAATCAATGAAAGCATACGACATGTTTTCTTTACCATGACGACTCTTACGTTACAAATGCATGTTAAACTTTTGATTAGCACGAAAACACTCCAGTGAATTACGAGCTCTTGAGTTACACCTCCAAGGTCCTCCGCGAACATAGCGCGAGACCGGGCAGTTACACTCACACAAGAGCCACACTTATATTTATTCGCGCTAACTTAACCAAAGTTTCTAACAACAGTGCAATAATTGTAACATAACAGAATAAACATAAACATCATATTTAACAAGCGCAATCGCGCAACAGTCACATAAAAACCAACTATCATTCATCTGATCCAAAACAAATGCGACCGCGCAACTGGTTACATTCAAAACCTAAAGAAAAAAAAATTACAAGGCACAAAGCCTGTCAACACTATCTATTCAAAGCCATCACCAGCATCATCATCGTCGTGCTTATCGCCATCACCATCGCCTTCGCCATCGCCATCATTGCCCATCGTTTCCTCCTCATCAGATAATTCAACAGTTTCTGGTGGGTCGAGAATGGTCTTTAGGCGGTGGCACCAGTCATCATGCTCTAGAGCCTTTGCGACCAAGTCCATGACTGGCAATAATAGGTGATCATAAGCATTTTCAGCGCGTGCCAACTCGGCATCAGCTCCGTTCGTCACTAAGCAATGACTTGTGTTAAACTCATGCCCATAAATCTCTTCAACATGCTGCACACACTCCAGATAACCGCCTCGGTGACCAACCGCGCGAGAAGCATCTATAAGAGCAGCAACAACTTTATCTAGTTCTCCAGCATTTAAGATGGAGTTGGCCATCTACAACAAACGCAAACATAAGACACCAGGTTTTGATGAATAAAGCCAAAGTTAAGAGGAAAATCATACCAGAACTAATCCTCTGTCGCGCAGCCACTCAGCCTCGGTGACCAAAGTATCAACGATGCCTTGAGCCTCGGAGTTGTTGTTTTGCGCCACATTGAGAGCAGATGTGCTAATGTCTCGCGCTTCCTCAGCTTTCTGTTTGGCCTCCTCAGCAGTAGCAGCCTTAACTTTCTCGGCTTCAAGGTCGATTTCCAAGGACTCGCTTCTGTAAACCTGCTCTTGAAGGCGACGTTTCAACTCAGCAATCTCGACATCCTTGGCAATCAAATCCTTGTCTTTACCAGACAGCTGCACCTTCACCTCAGCCAGCTCAACCTACAAAGGGCAAAAGACTTAGGCTATTATGCAAACAAAACACAGAGGAAAAGGGTAAACATTTTACAAACCTCAGCTTGCACCTTAGCAGCCTGCACATTCTCGACCTTCCCGGTCAGCTCAGCAACTTTACCCTCAAGCTCAGTAATCTTCTCGCGAGCCGCATACATGCGTTGGTTATCCTTCTCGCATATCTTCTTCCATTCAGCCTTCTCCTTCGCCAGGAGATCCTGAGCAGCACGAAGCTTAGCCTTAAGGCCTTCACGGCCCCACTCTTCTGATTTCTAATCGGATTCAAACTGGGCCTTCTCTTCAACAAAGGCAGCCTTAGCCTTCTCATAATCTTTAACCTGCTTCAACAGGCGATCACGATACTTTTCCCATTCCGCCCGCTCCTTGACCATTGTGCGCCATTCTCGCACGATCTGGTGATTGGCGGAGCGAGCGTTGGCCTCTCCAACAACGTAGGCCTGGTACAACCCATCATGGGTTCTCGCCTTTTGACGGTTAACTTCACCAGGAGGGAAAGAATTTAAGAACCAATCACGACAGGACGCAAAGTCCATAAATGTATCATTCTGCTTCAGACCCCAGGGAGCTTGATGTGGAGCATTACCACGAACCTCCTCAGTATAAGTCTTGTAATAAAGATCTCCCAAAGTATCCTTAGGACCGATGGGAGATTGAGGCACAAACCCTCCAGCACCACCAGAACTCGCGCCACCCGCAGCAGTCTGGGTAGTTTTCACAGCCTCGGGTTCTTTCCTTTTCTCATGATGGGGTTGGTCAAGCCCCGTAGTTTGAACAACCTCCAGACCCTGCGCCTTATCACGAGTAATTAGAGCGGCGCCCCCGGTATCCTTCGGCTCACCTCCGACAGGCTTGTCGACAGCCGCTTTATCCTTCTCCTTTTCCTTATTTTTCTCTCTCTCCTTCTCTCTTTCAGCAGCTTTCTTCCTCTTCTCATCCTCAGCTTTCTTTTTCTTCTCTTCCGCAACCTTCTTCCTCTTCTCTTCCTCAGCAGCTTTCACCTTCTCCCCCTCAGCAGCCTGTTTATCCTTCTCAGACTCTACACCAGCAGTCTTGAAAGGTTTGATGGTAACCTTGGGCCTTTTTTGCGCCGGCTCTGAGGGCTCTGTAAACCCGACACCCTTCTTCTCAGGGGTCTTCTTTTTGGCATCTGTAGAAGCTAAGTGTTAAAAAAGAGGAAGCAACAAAGAGCAAAGAAACTAAGGAAAACTAACCAGGAGAAAATCTGTAAAGGGAGCACAAGTTGCTCTGCTTCCCAATCAAGGGAACCGCACCAGCCTTCGGCGCAACAGACCCACCAGCAGTGGTCTCAATTCTACTTCTTTTCCTGCTTACCAACTTGGCAGCAGGCTCCTCTTCTTCTTCGTCTTCTTCCTCCTCCTCTTCATCATGCACAATGGAGGAGGGAGTAGCCCCAGCATTCGGGTTTCGAGAACCCGCACTCCCCGAACCAGCAGCTCCCGTCTTCTTCTCGCCTATACGTGACAAATCTTCAAGTGGGTCACTAATAATAATGTAATCTTCCAAGTTACTCTGACGAAGGCGAAGAGTACCTTTCTCAGCAGCACCAGCTGCTGCGCGGCTACTCCCGCCCTTCTTGCTAGTCACCTTCGCATCTAGGTTGATGACCTTCTTCCGCTTGACCGGTTTTTTCTTCTTTTCTTCGGGGTCAATACCCAAGTCGCGCAACACACCTGCAAAGATGTTAGACCACGAACTTAGCTTTCCATTTGATGATCCCACAGACTCCTCGCTGGAAAGATAGACAATCTCTTTCCCAGCAGAAGTCAAAGCGAGCAAGGGATGAGGATTGGGAATATGCGCACCTTCAGTTGCGGTAGGAGGATTGGCGAATGCCCCATCAACATGGTACATGAAGCGCGGTCTGATCCTATCATACCAATACTGCTCTCCTGACTGCAGCGGGCGCACGCCCATAGCACCACCAAAAGTTGGGAAGGCAGCTTGGTAAAGGAGTGCCTTTACAATCAAAATTCAACAGTTAAGAAAAGCCAAATTAAACAGAGTTCCAAGGAAACGACTGACCTTTGTCCTGGAACTTCAAAACTGGAACCTCTTGGCTGTCATGCGGCCACTGGTCACTCATCTGCGCCGCAATTAGAACGTTCTCACCGAACACTCGATTTGGAGTAGCAGTGAGCTTCAAGTACCAATCTTCCTTCTTTGGTATCGCCAGCTCTTCCTTCTCGATTGGTTCAGTCCAGGGCGGAAGATCATGGCGATCGGTATCACTTCTTCGTGAATAAAGAAGAACTTCTGTTTCCAGTCATGGAAACTCTTAGGAGGATTCAGAAGTATCTTCCTCGCAGCACCGCGAATGGCGAATGAATAGAAGCCCATGTTCCTGATAAGCTGGTAGAAAGCCCTAAATCTCTCTACCGTTGGGTCAATACCATGAGATCAACAAAGAAATTCAATATGCCGAACCCTGACCATCCCAGGAGGGCTAACTTGGGAGATATGGAACCCATAAAACTGAAGTATGTGGGCCATGAAATCCGTCGCCGGCCACCGGAAGTTGCCCTGAAGAAAGAAATCTTCAAACAACGTAATGTACCCCGGCGGTGCATCGGCGGCCGTTTGATTCTGGCCGGGGTACCGAGCATCCCACTCTGGTGGAAACCGGAAACTCCGTGTAATTTGCTCAAACAACCCTAACTCCCACTTCAGGACTGGTACGGGACCCTCTTCACCAGGATTCTCTTCTGGATGTTCTTCAGCCATGGACAGCGACTATAAACTTCAAAAATTCTGGGTAAAACTTGAAGATAAGATGAAGAGTCTTGAAGATCTGCTATAGATCACTTGAAGATTTGAAGGAATGAAGAAGAATAATAGAGAGAAGAGATAAAAATAGTAGAAGGAAGTACTTTCTTCCACTTCGTCGAATATATATACCCATCGCATTTAATGCGATGGGTAAACGTGCCGAATTTGCCGCGCACGTGACCAATCAGAAGACGCCACGTAAGGCGAGAATCCCGGAGTGACGGTTACCACGCGCGCGTGGACCTCACTCTCCTGACGGAAAGTGGAACCGTCAGTCGTCAGAGACAACTTGATGACAGTCGTGTCAGCGGTCAACTCAAACGTCACCATCAGCGAAAATCCTCACCAAACCGTCAGAATTCAAACTTCGAGGATTTTCCCACTCAAATTTCCAGAAACTTAATGCAGAAGTTACCCAAGGCATCCGCGCACTATCAACACAAAACAAAGGATCATCAGCTGCCAGATATGTAGTCGCGCCATAACAACTGTAAAAACAGTTGCGCGCGCGCGCCTACCAAGCAAAAAACAAGCATTTTCTGCAACTTTCTTTTTTTAAGTCCACAGCTCCAACAACTTGCCCCGCGCATGGTGCAGCACTGGACTGGGGGGGGGGGGACTTGAAGGGGTATGGTCCCAAAAAAGCCACGCAAACCTTCGTTCAGGTCACGCGCAGGACCATACTCCTTATTCGACAAATTTCTTATTGCCAACCTCGCGCGGGCTACATCACCGTTCATTGATCGGGCACGAGGTTTGAACAATAGGAAGCTCCACTTTCAACACTTAGCATTCTGAAAGAGCATTCAGTCAATCACACCCCTGCGCGGGGTAGTTACGTGTTCAACAAGAATCGCGCGGGGCTACGGCGCAAGGCTATTTCAGATAGTACACAAGGTACAAGTGGCAGAAGAAAAGGGCCAATCTGCGTCCTTCTGGTCCTGCTCAATCGTGCTCCACGATCGTCTGACATGCAGGAGACAGGAAGTACTTAAGGACACCTACGTGGCACCAATCACAGGGCAGAGACACCTGCCCCACGATCTCCACTTACCTGCTGATGGCAGAAGGGCGGCCAGGCCGACAACCATGACACGTGGCTCCAATCACGGTGCGCCAGCACCGGAGAACTCCTAGAAGCCACTAACGGTCGACACCAGTGAGACAAAGAGCATATCCTCTATGTTGTCTCCTTCCGGCCCAAGGCCCATCAGCCCACATCCTCTTACACCTCTCCGGCTATAAATAGAGACCTCAGTCCACAGGTTAAACATTCTATGCCCTCTACTCTCACTCTTAACACTGAATTATCTCCTCAAAAGTAGTCGTTTATTCTCACGCCGGAGCCCGGTTAAGAGGGAAACCCCCATATTCCCCTCTTAACGAGTAACGGTGTTCTGTTTTGCAGGATTAGAAGATCATTAAGAAGCTCAGAAAGCCATAAGAAGATTAACCACTATGATAGAAGCATAAACCAAACTGATTAATCCCCTAATTAGTTTTGTGTTTCTTCAAGCGGCGACAGGCCAGCCGCTAATAGTGGTCTTTTCTTGTAGTGGTATGACCAGTTGGTGGCATGGGCATGTTATCAAGAATCATAGTCCCCACAAAACAAATCTTGCTCCAGATCTTTTGGCCTTAAGAATATAATTGATATGGACAATGGAATCTGCTAGAAATAAAACTGACCAGACTTAGAATATTTGAGTTTGTTAGTGGACCGTTGAGGCTAACTAGTGAGGTCGGTAATATGTGAAGGAATTATAAACTTATGGTCTTTAGCTTGTACACATCGAGCAATTGTTTAAGTCTGGTTGGGTAAAGGGTCAATTTGGGTTGGCATATTTTTATACCTATGGGTAGAGTTGACCCCAAACTATTTTTCAAAAAAGTTGTTAATTTCTTTTACAAATAATTAGTGTGTTGACAAGAAAAGGGTCAAAAACACTTTTAGTACAAAGTTATCAAACTTTTTAATAAATCATTAGTGTGATTACAGATGTGGGATTCGGTACAAATGAAATTATAATACAAGAGTAATTGCACTAAAAAATGAAATACAATAATAATAATTACTTTAGCAAGTTCTATCTATTTTACGTACTTGCGATGGCGGATGCCCTCCTAAAAAATTAGTGTAGAATTTAGGTAAAAATACCGATCGCATTCTTTGTCCCTCGATCGCACCCCTAAAAAAAATTTTGGGTACGTCACTTGGTACTTGACCCCTACAAGAAAACCAAAATTTTGCGACAACAATTTGGTCGGACATAGTGCAACTGATTTGCCACTGGATTAAAAATATTATGTTGCAGATATGTGGAGAAAAGTAATAGATTTTATACAAAACGGTGGTAATTTTTGTAAAAAAAAAAAGGTTTATTGGATTTTATCACCCCTAACTATTGGTTATTGGTCGCTGGCACCCCCAACTATCACTTTGACGCCCGCCACCCCAAACTCAACACTTAGTGTGTTCTGTCACCACGTCGTTAACTGATCACTAACTTTTGATCCTGTTACTATACTTTTTGGGGTATCCAAAGATCCCCAAAACCTTTCTAAGATCCCTATGACACCCCCAAAAGTATAATAACATGATCAAAAGTTAGTTATCAGTTAACGACGTGGTGACAGAACACACTAAGTGTTAAGTTGGGGGTGACGGGCGTCAAAGTGATAGTTGAGGGTGGCAGCGGCCAGTAGCCAATAGTTGGAGGTGATAAAATATTTTAATCGGTCGCAAAGGGGTCGTAAATATGCATAAACACGTAATAAAAATGAAATATATTATGGTAGTAAAACGGTCGCAAGTATGTGAAAAAAATAAATTAATATAAAAATACAAATATTTATTCAGTCGCAAACTAATCACAAAATTTGCAACTAGAAATGTGGTGCTAAGTTCAGTTGCAAAACAGTCGCTAGTTACAACTCAATTCCCCACTAGGTTTTTTGCAACCAGTGGAGGAGCTTGAACGGAAACCCAGTGGGGGCCGGACGCTTAAATATCCAATATTTTACATTGACAAAAAAAATCGGAACTTTTTGATTAAATTAACACTACGAGCAAAAAATCGGCGGGGCCAGACCATCCCCAAGCCCCAATAAATTGCTTCGCCAGTGTTTGCAACCACCTTTTCAGCCGCAAATTGTCATTTGCAACCGCTTTACGATCTTAATTGAACCATATACAAGTAATTGGTCAGTATTTCCACCTTTTGTATAATGTGTTTGATGGAGGTTAGTTTGTACTTTTTCCTAAATGTTTGGAAAAGAAAGAATATAGTATCCATCTTTTAAAGTACCTTTTGGTAAAGAAAGCATCTCAAACTGATTTTTCTTGTTTGAAGAACACTAAACGAAAAGTATAGCCGATTACTTATATAAATAGAACTAGCCCGCGAAACCTCAAACTACACCAAATCCCATTCTCCAAACTCTCCTTTGAATAGATCCAAGTTGTTGGTGACACTTAGCAGTATTTAAAATACTGTGATAAGATGGACAAGATAGAAACACTAACATCAGAGAATGCAATTGTGGTTTTTAGCAAGAGCACATGTTGCTTATGTTATGCTGTGACCATTTTGTTCAAAGAACTTGGGGTTGAGCCACTGATTCATGAGCTGGACCATGATCCAGAAGGCTGGGAGATTGAGAAGGCACTTGTGAACCAGGGTTGCAACTCCCCCCCTGTGCCAGCTGTGTTCGTAGGGGGTAAACTTGTTGGGTCCACTAATGAGGTGATGTCACTCCACCTTAGGGGTGCCCTCATTCCACTCATCAGGCCATACCAGTCATTGGCGTAGATTATCTACTCATAAGTTGAAGAAATAAGTTAATTTGGATCAAACTAGACCATGACTAGTTTGCTTATGTAGGTTTTATCAGTGGAAGTATGTTAATTAGGTTATATGTTTTATTGTCATTTATATTATCTAGGGCACTCAACATTACTATTTGCAATAGTTACATGGTGAGAAAACAATCTAATTTAAGCATTTCTGTATTATTATTTAACTTCTGTATGATCTTGATGTATAACATGGTGTGACATTTTAATCTCTCTCTCTCATTTTCTCTTTATATACACACACACACAATATCATACACACACACATACATATGCGTCTATCAAATAGAACTTAATGAATTTCATTTAAAAACATACTTGGCAAGTTACATCAAAATAGAAGGTACGTGCAGCAAGTTGCGCCGTCACCACTTTCTGAACTTAATTCAAAGAGAAACTTGAAGTAGGAGGTGATCGTGAATTGAAGGGAAAAAATCACTAACAATATGCAAGTTTCATAATTGTTTAATTTAAGTGACATTGAAAAAAAGTTAACAATGACTAAATAGTAGCCAATATATGTTCCATTTAGATCACTTATTTTAGAAAAAAGATAATAACGGTTATGAAAAAAAGTTAACAAGATCGTAACATATAATGAAAGTTGAGTGACTTTATAAAAGGAACAAAATTAAGTTTAAATGACTCGAATGGGAAACTTGGTTATTTTTGTGTCAAGTTGACCCTATGTTTATACTCGTATATATACACACGTGTATGAAGTAGAACTTGAAACAGAAACCGAAAGAAAATTGGAAAAGGAAAATACTATCATGGATTCTTGGATCTAAAGATGAGAAAAGTAGGATGATTACTTGATTAGGGACCTGCAACGTGTTGATTAGTAGGTTTGATATTTTATCTGGTTATTATGTGTACTGAAACTGAAAACAACATACATGCATACCCTAAAAGATTGTTTTGTGGAGGAAAAACAACAAAAAAATGTTTTCTTTTTTAATTATTTTGAGTGCATATACCATGCAAAAAGATTACATAGTTTTGGTGTGTAAAATAATAACAAATTGGCCATTATAGTACATCCTGAAGAATAATAACAAGTATATTGTGGGTGAAAATAATCAAGCTTTGTGATTTTATCCTAAGCATTAGAAAAGCATGGAATGCTAGTTGAAACCATTAGTTAGTAAAGGGTGTAGGGTTATAGTTGTATTTATTGTATTTAGTAGGTTTATATATGTAATTTATATATAATTAGCGAAGTGTTGCGTCGTTTCATTCAGGGTTGTGTCGTTCCATTCAGAACTAAAAAATAAAATACAAAATTTTCATGAATATATATCATATAGCATATCCCAAAAATATATAAAAAAGAACACTAATAAATGTTAAACAGCGTATTTCAAGTTTCAAACCATCGGGCATGCACACTGTTAAACTACCAAATCCGAGCCATCTTTTGTTAGACTAGTGGGTATGGAGAGCCTCATCCGCAAGGGGATGGGCCGCCACGTCGGCGCCACGTAGGAGGGGCTTGTAGGGGATGGACCTAGAGGGGTGGGGGATGAACCCCTTTATATATATATATATATATATATGTATATGTAGGTATAGATGTGTGTGTGAGGAGAGAGGAAGGAGCCCCGTCGAGTTCGGCTGCTGGGTGACGGAAAGGACGAGCCGGAGGAGTGGGGGCGGTGTGGGGGACCGGCGCCGGGCCAAGCCGGGCCTCAATCGGCCCCCATACCCTCTAGTCTTATGATAATGCATAGTGCATACCCTCATCATATCTATGGGCATGTTGGATAGGGTATGCTTTTTGAATAATAAAATTAGTTTATTTATAAATAAGGCAAGTAGAGACGTACATGATAGTTATTCCACAAGCTTGTAATGTTTTACTCATAATAATTAATACTCAACCCACTTGTTAGATTGTGGGGTATAAGGCTTTGGTTGAGGCGTGGGTTGGCTGAAAACGCCCAAGCCACCACCCCGGGTGGGCTTGGGTTGGGGCGTGGCCCAAGGGGCGGGAGTTTAAAGTCGGGCGTTGACGGGTGGTCCATAGGACAACCCTTAAGTGCCTTAAAAAGATTAAAATCTCATGCTTTACACGTTTAATTGTTTGAACTTGGTAACTACTAGTTGTTTGGACGTGCAGGTGCAAATGGAGCATAAAAGGGAAAGAATTTGGAGCATCAATAAAAAATTAATTTTTGGAATTGAAGAATTAAGAGGATAGCATGATAGAGGACGAAATTACGAGAACGTAGGCGAAAACGGTGAAGAAAACGGAGTTGAAACGAAAAAGTTATGCTGAAAACAAGTTTTCAGCATTGCCTGCCGTAAGACAGAAGACAATGACCGTATGACTCACTGACCACCGTAACCTACGGTGGGGAGCCGTAGGTTACGGCACCGACTGATCCAATAGTGTAACTTCTCGCATTTAATGGCCTTTTGATGGAGTTTTATGGGGTCTAATCATGTTTTTCGGTTACCACTTGCTTGTACACGAATTTTGGAGCAACTTGGAGAACTTTTGGAGTTTGAAAACAATCTTGGATCATTAGTCTTTGGATGTTTGAATTGTTTTTGAAGATCAAAACTTGTTTGACAATGTTTGTTCAAGCCATGAGTGGCTAAGTATTTTGTGACTATCTTTGGTGGAAGGTTTGCAAGACATTTATGTTTATTTCCATATTTCTAGAATAACAAACTTCTCTTTATTGAATTGCTTGTTATGGTATGTGATTATTTGTTAGTAAATTGTTAATCCTTGTGCTGAACTAATTAGAAACCATACGTTCTTGGTTCCGTTGGCAATCGAGATATCATGGGTATAGTTAGGCTTGGGTAAGGGTTGATTGATCATCGGGTAACAACCTCACGTTCTAGGAATCTGAGTACTTAGTTCCCTTTCATCACTGCAATTGATCACAAATGAACTATGTCTATGTAGTTCTTTCTAGTGGAATGTTAACATAAGTGTCATAGCAAACCGGAAACTAAAGATGGTTACTTGTTTCTAAATTGTTTACAACCAAAACTTTTCTCTTGCAATTTAATTAGTTAAATTTAGTCTAAAACCAATTCACTCAAATCAACTCTTGAATTCTACTTTATTTGCGATTAGTTTAATTTTAGTCAAGTTAGATAATCTTCTAAATAACACATATTCCACAAACTCCTTGTGTTCGATACCCACTTACCGCTAACTATTTAGTTGTAATTGGATTAAATTTGATTGTGACCACGACATCACGTCAAATTTTGGCCCCGTTGCCGGGGAGTAGTGCGCAACGTGTGTTATCTTGTGTATTAGTTTGAAAAAAAAATTAATTAAAAAAAAAACCAAAAAGATTTCTTTTATGTTCATGATTTACACTTGGTAGTTGAGTTGTGTTGTGCAGGATGACAGGGCATTACAAAAATTTCAGCTTATTTACGTGTAGATTGTGCGGGGGTCCACGACATCCATGTATTGGTTGCCACGAGGCTCACTACAGGAGGGCGCATGGAAAACCGGTGTCTTATGTTTCACAGCTTCCACCTCCATCATACGTTGACGATTATGAATCAGAAATGGAGGATGACTATTATTCATATGGATACGATCGGGATGAGGAAGTTTATTATGAGGCAAGGATGGATGGTCTATGTTTTTGTTGCGGTCGCGATCACACTTATGATTATGATGTGTGCACAGTATTGGGATAAAAAGATGATGGATGCGCGCATCTATAGACCGTATCAGGGATATCAACAATACCACCCCGAAGAATATTCTGAGCCCAAGGGTGTTTATGTTTATGAGACCGAGGAGGAGAAAGAACTTGTTGTATTGGAAGTAACTTTGTCCAAACTCGAGCAATATTTAGCAACACCCAACCTGTCCGATGAAGACCGAATCAGCTGCTTAGTTTCTAGGTGTCATACTTTAAAATTGAAGATAGAGATAGAAGAACGTCTCTCACCATTACCTGACGATATTAGAGATTATTCTCACATGAAGGAGGAGGTTGTGGAGGATAATACCACACCAATGAGTCCTTTATCTGATGAAGAGTCACTTGTAGATCAGATGATGTGTGCAGATTATGAGGTAGAGCAGGCTGATGAGATGGATAAGTGTACCGAACCTCTTCCCATATCAATGATTCAAATTAACAAGTGTGGGGAAGAGGGTTCGAGGAATAAGATGAGAAGGGTGAAACTACCAGACATTAAGGTATATGTCATGAAGTGGACTAGCAAAGCCCGTAGGAGCAGCTTTAACATGCCAAATATACTGACAAATCTATGGAGAGGGCATGTAAATTTCCGGGCATTTGTTGGAAATGTTGCGGGTAAGTGTGCATTAAGACCATCATAACGCATATCAGGTATGGTCTGGCTGAAGACCTTTAAACTTAGCGCTCTCGGGAGGCAGCCCGAGTGTAACACCCCGAAAAATATAAAACTATATATTAGAATTATAAAGTATAAATAAACGAGAATTTACTAACTAGAAATTTTTAACCTGGTTAGTTAAAAGACTAGAAATAGCTTATGATAGGGTTAAAAGCTACTAAACAATATGTTGAACAAAGTTGAGGGGCTTAAGTTGTAAGAATTGAAACTTGGTTTTAATTAAAACAAATAAAAACAAACCAAACACCCCTAAATGGGATGCCTGGTCGATTAGAACAAGCAGGGGTGACACCCCCACTTTCAAACTCAAAAAAATTCTACTTGAACTCTTAAACTGGAGGTGCAAATCTGGTCCAAACGAAAATCCGAGCTTAGAATCGTGATCCTCATCGCAAGAGGATTACAAGGTATGTAAAATTTAGTGAAAACTCTTAACTTGAAATTCCCATGAAATTGGGAAAATCTGAAATTAGGGTTGCATGTATATGTTGTGATGATTTAAGAACAACTATAGTGTCTAGGGACAAACCCTAGACAAACACAAGCTGAAATCATGTAAAATTTTAGTGGAAACTATGATCACCATTGTAGGTGATTAATGGGTTATGTGTAAATTGATGAACACTAGGATATTGGGTGTTAATCTTGTGTAATTTGACAATCTGGAAGTGATTTCAGAAATCTAGAAGCTAACAATCATGTAAAATGTTGATTGAGGTGAAATTAGGGCTAAATGATAAGCTAGAAACTTGTCATATAATCATGTGAAGCCGTGGTGTTGGTAATGAAGTGCCGGTGATCATAAGCCCGGAAGTTGGGTAACAAGTGCCTTAGGCTTACTAGTCGAATGGTAGTAAAATAAGTAGAGTTGTAATGGGTCGAATAAATGCATAGTGACATTTAGTTGTTCGGTCCGTAAGTTAAATTTTCGGTATCAAAACTTTATTAGTCATGTCGGTAATGAATTTACAGATGTATAGGAAAAAGAATCACCTAAAACGGACTTACGAGTCAAAAGTTATGGCCAAACAAAGTTAAAACTTGAATTTCCGGAGCTGGCAGGAAAATGCAGCTCAAAAACATCAACTGCTGGAAAACCGTACATGCCGCGCCACACGACAGGATCATCTCGATCCTCCGCGACTGGCGGGAGCCGCCGCGCCACGCGACGCGTTAAACAAATCCTGCCGCGACACGCGGCAGGATAATTTCTGAAAAATTGTTTGTTTTTCATGTTTTGATTCTAGGACTTGTTTGTATTATACAAATTGTTGTCAAAACTAACGTTTTGGATGGTTTTGACCTTAGGTAAAGTGGGAAATATCCGGAATGTGATCAAGCTAAATGTCGAAGAACCGAACACTACTTTTGAAGCTTCCGCAATGTTTTAAATCTTTGATAAACTATGTATATGGGTTGTAAACAATTTCTAAACAACTTTTGAAACGTTTTTTCTTAGTCTTTAGTTGACTAAGTTTTGATGTTATTTATGAACTTCTTTAATGAAAGTATGTTACTTAAGAAATATTTGTTTGAAATAGTATAATCTATTATTAAAATCAAGCGAAAAATTAGACGGGTGTTACAAGTTGGTAATCAGAGCTTAAGGTTGTCAACAAAGTGTTGGGTTCAAGCTTGATTGATCGTCCGGTAAGAATTAACTTATTATGTTTGTAGATTATACCTTAAGTAAGTATGAGAAATAAATTGAGATCCATGGGAAGAGTGTGTTAACACACTCAAACCCGGAAAGTGCATTAAGTGTGAACGGTTAAAGCAAGTTAGGAACTTGGCTAAACCGAAACAAATGAAGCAATAGTATAAAGGAATGTTTAACGTTTAAATGTAAACATTTCAGCTTCAAGATGTCTAATGGGAATGATGATAATTCGGTGCAAACAGGCACCGAACAAATGAAAGAGATAATTGCCGAAGAGGTGGGGAAGGCAATTGAAGGAAGTCTATCCGGGTTTATAGACAAAATTCAAAACACGGTGTTGTCGCTTGTTGAAGAGCTAGTTAAAAGGTTGGAGGATATTGTCAACCTTATGAAGGAGAAAACGGGAGAACGCAAAGGGTGTTCGTATAAAGAATTCATGGCATGTAAACCGCCAATCTATAACGGGGAGGTTGACCCGATAATTTGACAAAGATGGATAAGTGATGTTGAAGGAGTGTTTGAACGAACCCATTGTGACGTAGGTGACTTTGTTGCTTACGGAACGGGTCAATTGAGAAATCAAGCCAAGGATTGGTGGGATAACAAAAAGAAGGAAATGGGAGCCGAAGCGGCGAGGGCTTTGACTTGGGACGAGTTTAAGGTACCATTCCTTAAACACCACAGTCCCAAAGCGGTTATTAACATAATCAAAGAAGAATTCATCCAGCTGAGACAAAAGGGTGAAACAATTGATAAGATCACGGGCATCTTCATGGATAAGCTGAGATTTTGTGACGAGTTAGTCACCACTGAAGAGCAAAAGATATATTACTTTTATAACATGCTGAGTGCCGAGTATCGGGAATTTATGACTCCGTCAAAATACGAAACCCTCACGGAGATTATCAACACCGCCCGGGAGCGGGAAATCGAGTTAAAGAAACAAGTGGAAAGAGGTGAACGAAGGGCACAGGATGTGAATCCAAGCCCTACAAAGAAAGCTAGAACTGCTGAATCGGGAAAGAAAGTGGATGCTAAAGGCGGGTCGCCGAGTTGCAAAGTGTGTGGTAAAGGGCACAAAGGCGAATGCCGCTTCAAAGACAAGCCATGCCCGGTATGTGGGAAGACGGGGCACACCGCATCACTATGCCCCGGGAAAGTTTCTGTTTGTTACAAGTGTTATCAACCCGGTCACAAGAAATCTGAATGCCCCGAGTTGGTGGGAAAGAGAGACACAAAAGAGTCTCCAACAGAAGCTCCCAAAGCGAAGGCTAGATCCTTCCAACTTACCGCGGCTGAAGCAAAAACAGAACCCGATGTGGTCTCAGGTATATTCACAATTAACTCAATTCCAGCACGTGTATTGTTTGATACTGGTGCGAATAAATCCTTCATTTCGAATGGATTTATTCGACATCCTTCATTTGTATTGACGAAATTACCTATGCCCTTAGAAGTTGAAATAGGGGACAACAAAAGTTTTATTGTTTGCGATGTTTGTCGAGGCTGCAAATTAAGCATCGACGATGAGGAATACTTGATAGACCTAATCCCGATGTCAATGGGAGAATTTCAAGTAGTCGTTGGGATGGATTGGCTATCTCAGCACCATGCAAAGGTCATGTGTTTTCGTAAAGAGATAAAACTAACATCTCCGAGTGGAAAACACGTCACCATCTATGGCGAGAAAGGGGGCAATCCCATAGTATGCTCAATGTTGAAAGCTCACAAGCTTATGAAGCGAGGATGCAAGGCATTCATGATATACGCAAATGAGCCCGAGAAGGAATAGCGAAAGATTGAAGATGTACCGGTAGTACGGGATTATGAAGATGTGTTTCCGGAGGATTTACCTGGGATACCACCTGAACGGGAAGTAGAGTTCGGAATCGAATTGATTCCGGGCGCAAAACCCGTAGCAAAGGCCCCGTACCGGCTCGCACCGTCGGAATTACAAGAGTTAATGTCCCAAATTCAAGACCTGCTTGACAAGGGATTCATAAGGCCGAGTGTGTCTCCTTGGGGCGCACCGGTATTGTTCGTGAGAAAGAAAGACGGGAGCATGCGCATGTGTATCGATTACCAGGAGTTAAACAAACTCACGGTAAAGAACCGATACCCGCTCCCGAGGATAGATGATTTATTCGACCAATTACAAGGTGCGAACTGGTTTTCAAAAATTGACCTTAGATCTGGGTATCACCAACTAAAGGTCAAAGAAGAAGATGTGCCGAAGACGGCTTTCCGCACGAGATACGGACATTACGAATTCCTCGTGATGTCATTTGGGCTAACAAATGCACCCGCGGCTTTCATGGACCTCATGAACCGGGTTTGCAAGCCAATGTTGGATAAGTCGGTCATCGTGTTTATTGATGATATCTTGGTGTATTCAAAAAGTGAAGCTGAACACGCACACCACTTGCAAGAAGTGTTAGAGACACTGAGACGAGAAAGGCTGTATGCGAAATTCTCTAAGTGTGCCTTTTGGTTACGAGAGATACAATTTCTTGGCCACGTCATAAGTGCCGACGGAGTATTGGTGGATCCGTCAAAGATAGAGGCTGTGTCAAAATGGAATCCCCCGAGGAACCCTTCGGAAATTAGAAGCTTTTTGGGGCTTGCGAGATACTATAGGAGATTCATTCAAGATTTCTCCAAAATTGCGTCACCGCTAACAAAGCTAACCCAAAAGAAATAAAAGTTCATTTGGGGTGTCGATCAAGAAAAAGCGTTTCAAACGCTAAAAGAAAAGTTAACTCAAGCTCCGGTACTGACATTACCCGATGGAGTCGAAGATATGGTGGTTTATTCAGATGCTTCTCTATCGGGGCTCGGGTGCGTTTTGATGCAACGGGGCAAGGTGATAGCTTATGCCTCGAGGCAATTGAAGATACACGAGAAGAAATATCCCACACATGATCTTGAGTTGGCTGCGGTGGTATTTGCCTTAAAAATATGGAGGCATTACTTATATGGGGTAAAGTGCACCATATTCACTGATCACAAGAGCTTAAAATACTTCTTCGATCAGAAGGAGTTAAATATGCGACAAAGGCGATGGCTAGAAACGGTGAAAGACTTCGATTGTGAAATACATTATCACCCCGGAAAGGCTAATGTGGTGGCGGATGCTCTGAGCAGAAAGGCGGACTATGTCCCAATACGAGTAAGATCGATGCAACTCGTGGTGACCTCAGGTATACTTGAACGTATTCGAGAGGCGCAATTTGAAGCAATGAAAGAAGAGAATTGGAAGAAAGAAAGAATAATCGGTCAATTGAAAGATTTGTCGGATGGAAATAACGGGTTGAAGACTCGATCCGGAAGGATATGGGTCCCACATACTTGTGGAGTGAAGACGCTTCTACTTAATGAAGCTCATAAATCCCGTTATTCAATTCATCCGGGTGCGACCAAGATGTACAATGATTTGAAACAAAATTATTGGTGGCCCGGAATGAAGAGGGATGTGGCGAAGTATGTGGAAAAATGCTTGACATGTTTACAAGTCAAGGCGGAGCACCAGAAACCATACGGCAAACTCCAACCATTAGAAATTCCGGTTTGAAAATGGAAACATATTACAATGGACCTATTAACCAAGTTGCCTAAGACGAATCATGGTTTCGATGCCATATGGGTAGTAGTGGATAGATTGACGAAAAGTGCTCACTTCATTCCGATTCGTGAGACTTATACGTCAGAAAAGATGTCAGAAGTTTACACTAATGAAATAATAGCACGTCATGGGGTGCCGGTATCCATCGTGTCTGATAGGGATACCCGGTTTACTTAGAATTTCTGGCGAGATTTCCAAGAGCAAATGGGAACCAAATTGTTCATTAGCACTGCGTACCATCCTCAAACGGATGGACAAAGTGAAAGAACGATACAAACATTGGGGGATATGCTACGGGCGTGTATAATCGACTTTGGAGGAAGTTGGGATGTTCACCTACCGTTAGTTGAGTTTTCGTATAATAACAGCTACCAATCTAGTATTAAGATGGCACCGTACGAAATGCTTTATGGTAGAAAGTGTCGAACCCCGGTATGTTGGGGTGAAGTGGGTCCACGTGAACTCGCCCACCAAGATATAGTACGAGCCACGAATGAAAAGATTGATATAGTTCGGGCACACTTGAAAGCGGCTTAAGACAGGCAAAAGGCGTATGCTGATAAAAGGAATAGGCCAATCGAATTCCAGGTTGGCGACATGGTCATGCTAAAAGTTTCCTCATGGAAGGGCGTTATTAGATTCAGAAAAAGGGGAAAGCTAAGCCCGAGGTTTATCTGGCCATTTAAAATTATCGGAAGAGTTGGCAAGGTAGCTTACCGCCTTGAGCTACTGGAGGAATTAAGTGGGATTCATGGCACGTTTCACGTGTCACAATTACGAAAGTGCCTAGCAGACGAAACGGCCTATATCCATTACGATGATATCGAAGTGGATAATAGTCTGAATTATGCGGTGAGACCGGTGGAGATTTTAGATCGAAAGGTCAAACATTTAAGAAATAAACAAATTGACCAAGTCAAAATCAAATGGGAGCATAGGAAAGGTTCGTACACTACATGGGAGTCCGAAGAGGAGATGCGACGTCTCCACCCTACATTATTTGGTACGTACTTCGGTTTCGGGAACGAAACCCTTTTAAGGGGGGTGGACTTGTAACACCCCGAAAAATATAAAACTTTATATTAGAATTATAAAGTATAAATAAACGAGAATTTACTAACTAGAAATTTTTAACCTAGTTAGTTAAAAGACTAGAAATAGCTTATGATAGGGTTAAAAGCTACTAAACAATATGTTGAACAAAGTTGAGGGGCTTAAGTTGTAAGAATTGAAACTTGATTTTAATTAAAACAAACCAAACACCCCTAAATGGGATGTCAGGTCGATTAGAACAAGCAGGGGCGACACCCCCACTTTCAAACTCAAAAACATTCTACTTGAACTCTCAAATTGGAGGTGCAAATCTGGTCCAAACGAAAATCCGAGCTTAGAATCGTGATCCTCATCGCAAGAGGATTACAAGGTATGTAAAATTTAGTGAAAACTCTTAACTTGAAATTCTCATGAAATTGGGAAAATCTGAAATTAGGGTTGCATGTATATGTTGTGATGATTTAAGAACAACTATAGTGTCTAGGGACAAACCCTAGACAAACACAAGCTGAAATCATGTAAAATTTTAGTGGAAACTATGATCACCATTGTAGGTGATTAATGGGTTATGTGTAAATTGATGAACACTAGGATATTGGGTGTTAATCTTGTGTAATTTGACAATTTGGAAGTGATTTCAGAAATATAGAAGCTAACAATCATGTAAAATGTTGATTGAGGTGAAATTAGGGCTAAATGATAAGCTAGAAACTTGTCATATAATCATGTGAAAAATCTGCCCTTAAGGTGTTTGTGAAAATGCCTCAAAGAAGGCTTAAAATAGAAATTTAAAGATTTAACGCATAATTATGATGTTTCGGTGTATTATGCGATGTAAGGTTTAAAGAGAGTTCTAAACATGTCTTGAATTGAACTCTATAGGAAAGGATACCGGAACGTCGAGTGGACAAGCCGGTGGTGATTTGCGGTTGAAGGGCGTACACTAAGGTATGTAACTTGATCCGTTACATTTAATGAATTATTACTAAACTATGCATTGTTGATTATAAGTTGAGTTGATTGTAGCGATCTTGTTCGTTACTTAATTCGTAGGTTAAGAATTGGATTGTAGTCGTTTGGTAGTCATCAAAATGGAGGATTTCCATAGATGAACCAAACGGGTCAAATAATGATACATGGTAGTAATAACAGTGTAAGTAGATAGAGATGGAGAAAATGATCACAAGAGCATGAAGCCGTGGTGTTGGTAATGAAGTGCCGGTGATCATAAGCCCGGAAGTTGGGTAACAAGTGCCTTAGGCTTACTAGTCGAATGGTAGTAAAATAAGTAGAGTTGTAATGGGTCGAATAAATGCATAGTGACATTTAGTTGTTCGGTCCGTAAGTTAAATTTTCGGTATCAAAACTTTATTAGTCATGTCGGTAATGAATTTACAGATGTATAGGAAAAAGAATCACCTAAAACGGACTTACGAGTCAAAAGTTATGGCCAAACGAAGTTAAAACTTGAATTTCTGGAGCTGGCAGGAAAATGCAGCTCAAAAACATCAATTGCTGGAAAACCGTACATGCCGCACCACGTGACAGGATCATCTCGATCCTCCGCGACTCGCGGGAGCCGCCGCGCCACGCGACGCGTTAAACAAATCCTGCCGCGACACGCGGCAGGATAATTTCTGAAAAATTGTTTGTTTTTCATGTTTTGATTCTAGGATTTGTTTGTATTATACAAATTGTTGTCAAAACTAACGTTTTGGATGGTTTTGACCTTAGGTAAAGTAGGAAATATCCGGAATGTGATCAAGCTAAATGTCGAAGAACCGAACACTACTTTTGAAGCTTCCGCAATGTTTTAAATCTTTGATAAACTATGTATATGGGTTGTAAACAATTTCTAAACAACTTTTGAAATGTTTTATCTTAGTCGTTAGTTGACTAAGTTTTGATGTTATTTATGAACTTCTTTAATGAAAGTATGTTACTTAAGAAATATTTGTTTGAAATAGTATAATCTATTATTAATATCAAGCGAAAAATTAGACGGGTGTTACACCGAGGATGTAGAGTATTGTATTTTTGTTTTGTTTTGTTTTGCTTTGTTTGGTTTTGTTTTGGTGTTGTGTTTGTGTTTTGGCAGGTTATTACGTTTCAACCCTCACGGATGCAATGATTCAAGTGTGGCGATGTTTGGCAACATCCCTGTTGAGATATCGGCGAAACTAAGAGATGTTTTTGAACCGGTCCGCTTACCGCAGCTGCATCACTATCAACACTGCTGATTTACTAATCAGGTCGTGTCTTGTTCTCATCTTGTGCACCTTTGTATATATTCATGTTTAAGTTTATGGTTGGGATGTTGGGTGGTGTTTTGATGTGTTTAGTTTATGGGTTGTGAAGGATTGGTGGTGTTTCTAATAATTAAAAAAAAATACAAAAAGAAATTTGGGATTTGAGAGTATTAGCGAAAGTTGATGTTGTTGGTTAAAAGCGATCTTTCCCTCAAAACCATACGTTGTGACAATGTATCCCAAGTGTGGGGATTAGGGGAATTTTTGAGAATTTTAAAAATTTTTGTGAAGCCAAGCGAAAATTGTCAAAATTTGAAAACTTGATATTGTTCCGCTTGACACATCGATACCCATTCCTAGTCATTTCTTGGTGAGTGTTTGAGCCACATATGATTATTATAGATATTTCTTTGTTTTGAGTGGCGGTGTGTGTATTGTGTTAATAGAACTTGTGTACGAATTCTTGTTAAATCCTAGAGTTAGCATGCTTTTGAAAATGATAGGGGACTTGTAGGTAGCCTCGTCTAGATGTGTGAGAGTGTGGGAATTGGGGGTTGGACCTCATACGTTACATATATGAGCTTGGTATTGTGAGGGGTGGGGGTTTGGTCTTTAGAAAGCCATGTTTGAGCCTTATACCATTCGGTTGTGACCCAAACCTAGTTCCTACAAAATTTTACCTTTTGAGATGACCCGGTTTAGGAGATTTAGTATGTAGTATTGATGTTCTTCTATATAATGTTGAGTTTGATGTGTTTTGAAAAAAAAATGAAAAAAAATGAAAAAAAAAGAAAAAAAAAAGAGAAAGAGAAAAATATGAAAAAAAAAAAAAGGTATTTAGTTGCAATAGTAGTTGAGAATGTTGAAGAAGTTGTGTATATAATTGATGTTTGCTTTGTTTTGTAGTATAAATAAAAACCGGGTCAAATCAATTAGCTCTCGCATATATATTTTCCCATTTTCCTACCTTTGCACCTAGCCCCGTTACAACCCGTAAGTCCTTTTGATTCATAAGCATGCTAAATACTCAATAGAGGGAGACTTGATTTTTATACAAGCTTATTGTCGCACAAATACACACACGCATTGAGTGTTTTAGCATAATGTGCTAATATTTCTTGTCACCGAGAGTTGTTGTGAGGGGTGTGTCTTGTGGTGTGATAAAAAGTTAGTAAAAGGACGATACATTTTAGCTTGATTTGCATGTTGATCGCTTGTGGTTTTGAAATGGTTTTTGAATAGGTTGCTTGGGACAAGCAACGAGTAAGTGTGGGGATGTGACGGGTGGTGCATAGGACAACCCTTAAGTGCCTTAAAAAGATTAAAATCCCATGCTTTACACGTTTAATTGTTTGAACTTGGTAACTACTAGTTGTTTGGACGTGCAGGTGCAAATGGAGCATAAAAGGGAAAGAATTTGGAGCATCAATAAAAATCAATTTTTGGAATTGAAGAATTAAGAGGATAGCATGATAGAGGACGAAATTACGAGAACGTAGGCGAAAACGGTGAAGAAAACGGAGTTGAAACGAAAAAGTTATGCTGAAAACAAGTTTTCAGCATTGCCTTCCGTAAGACAGAAGACAAGGACCGTATGACTCACTGACCGCCGTAACCTACGGTGGGGAGCCGTAGGTTACGGCACCGACTGATCCAATAGTGTAACTTCTCGCATTTGATGGAGTTTTATGGGGTCTAATCATGTTTTTCGGTTACGACTTGCTTGTACACGAATTTTGGAGCAACTTGGAGAACTTTTGGAGTTTGAAAACAATCTTGGATCATTAGTCTTTGGATGTTTGAATTGTTTTTGAAGATCAAAACTTGTTTGACAATGTTTGTTCAAGCCATGAGTGGCTAAGTATTTTGTGACTATCTTTGGTGGAAGGTTTGCAAGACATTTATGTTTATTTCCATATTTCTAGAATAACAATCTTCTCTTTATTGAATTGCTTGTTATGGTATGTGATTATTTGTTAGTAAATTGTTAATCCTTGTGCTGAACTAATTAGAAACCATACGTTCTTGGTGCCGTTGGCAATCGAGATATCATGGGTATAGTTAGGCTTGGGTAAGGGTTGATTGATCATCGGGTAACAACCTCACGTTCTAGGAATCTGAGTACTTAGTTCCCTTTCATCACTGCAATTGATCACATATGAACTATGTCTATGTAGTTCTTTCTAGTGGAATGTTAACATAAGTGTCATAGCAAACCGGAAACTAAAGATGGTTACTTGTTTCTAAATTGTTTACAACCAAAACTTTTCTCTTGCAATTTAATTAGTGAAATTTAGTCTAAAACCAATTCACTCAAATCAACTCTTGAATTCTACTTTATTTGCTATTAGTTTAATTTTAGTCAAGTTAGATAATCTTCTAAATAACACATATTCCACAAACTCCCTGTGTTCGATACCCACTTACCGCTAACTATTTAGTTGTAATTTGATTAAATTTGATTGTGACCACGACATCACGTCAGGCGTGGGGCGGGTCTATCTGTATGACATGGCGGGTTTTCGTTGGCCAAACCAAACTAGCCGTTGGCCAACGGCTATGTTAAAAAAAATTGTTATTTTTTCACTATAAATATCACACTTCTATTCCTTTTTTTACCACTTTCAACCACAATACACTCCACATCTTCTATAATCATCTCTTCCAACTCTTCTACAAAACGAAAAATGCATCCTTATAATCGTGGTTATGACCCGAACAACCCGTGGGCATTCCAAGAAAATCCTTGCCCACCACCCAATCGTCCAATGCCTCGTCCATTTTTATTACACTCCTCTATGCCCGATATGGCGGTTTATGCATCGTATCTCGGGAATCGTTTGTTTACTAACTTCCCACACACCGACTATTCTATACCAAGCCCGATTCCACAAACGCCCATCAACCTTTCACCAACCTCCATCAACCTTTCCCAAATCAAAACCGTCCCCGAAACTCAACCACCCAACGATGGTCCTTCCGCATCCAAACTCATCAAAAAGAGAAGTCATAAGAAAAAAACCGAGGCGGAGAAAGAACTTGAAACCGCCAAACGAAAACAACAAAGATGGGTCGTTAATGAAGAACTTGCATTGGCGAGTGCTTAGCTTCAACAATCTCAACATCCAACTTTAGGTATTTTTAAATATTTTGTAGCCCTTATTTTAATATTTATGGTTATTTTTTATATAACTTTGTAATATATTAAATTTTGTTTTTATTAAAATAGGAAATTCTCAGCATCGAATCCATTTGTGGGAAGCAATTAGTAAAGCACTCCATGAAGAAATGGAAAGGGAGCCTTATCGTGAAAACGATAGCTTATCCTCAAAGTGGAGCGAGTTAAGCGGCTAACTTACAAAATTTAGTGTTTTTTTAAATAAAGCAAAGCAAAACCCAAAGAGTGGTGAAACCGAAGCCGACTTTGTGACAAATGCATTGGTTACATTCAAAACAAATGTGGGGAGCGACTTCCGTTTCATGCATTGTTGGGAGATTTGTAAGTTCCATCCAAAGTGGGCGAATATCCCCAGTGGTAGCGAAACTAACACGTCTTCCAAAAGGTCAAGGGCCTCGTCCCAAGCCCAATCTGATGCACGAGATCAAGAGTTTGAGGACCTTTTGGATGATTCGCCAAACCGGCATCAATACGAAAGAGATGCCTTAAGAATATAATTGATATGGACAATGGAATCTGCTAGAAATAAAACTGACCAGCCTTAGAATATTTGAGTTTGTAGTGGACCGTTGAGGCTAACTAGTGAGGTCGGTAATATGTGAAGGAATTAAACTTATGGCCTTTAGCTTGTACACATCGAGCAATTGTTTAAGTTTGGTTGGGTAAAGGGTCAATTTGGGTTGGCATATTTTTATACCTATGGGTAGAGTTGACCCCAAACTATTTTTCAAAAAAGTTATTAATTTCTTTTACAAATAATTAGTGTGTTGACGTGAAAAGGGTCAAAAACACTTTTAGTACAAAGTTATCAAACTTTTTAATAAATAGTTAGTATGATTTAGGGATGGGATCCAATACAAATGAAATTATAGAACAAGAGTAATTACACTAAAAAATGAAATACAATAAAAATAATTACTTTAGCACGTTCTATCTATTTTATGTACTTGCGATGGCGGATGCCTTCCTAAAAAATTAGTGTAGAATTTAGGTAAAAATACTGATCGCATTCTTTGTCCCTCGATCGCATCCCTGCAAAAAAAATCTTGGGTCCGTCACTTGGTACTTGACCCTTACAAGAGAACCAAAATTTTGCGACAACAACTTGGTCGGACATAGTGCAACTGATTTGCGACTGAATTAAAAATATTATGTTGCAAATATGTGGGAAAAGTATTAGATTTTATACAAAACGGTGGTAATTTTTGTAAAAAGATAATATTTTAATCTGTTGCAAAGGGGACATAAATATGTATAAACACGTAATAAAAGTGAAATATATTATGGTAGTAAAACAGTCGCAAATATGTGAAAAAAAATAAAAAATATAAAGATAAAAATATTTATTCAGTCGCCAACTAGTCACAAAATTTGCAACTAGAAATGTGGTCGCTAAGTTCAGTAGCAAAATAGTCGCTAGTTACAACTCCATTCCCGGCTAGGTTTTTTGCAACCAGTGGAGGAGCTTGAACAAAAACCCAATGGGAACTTGTTGATAAAATTAACACTACGAGCAAAAAATCGACGGGGCCGGACCATCCACGAGCCCCAATAAATTGCTTCGCCAGTGTTTGCAACCACCTTTTCAGCCGCAAATTGTCATTTGCAACCGCTTTACGATCTTAATTGACCCATATACAAGTAATTGGTCAGTATTTCCACCTTTTGTATAATGTGTTTGATGGAGGTTAGTTTGTACTTTTTCCTAAATGTTTGGAAAAGAAAGAATATAGTATCCATCTTTTAAAGTACCTTTTGGTAAAGAAAGCATCTCAAACTGATTTTTCTTGTTTGAAGAACACTAGACGAAAAGTATAGCCGATTACTTATATAAATAGAACTAGCCCGCGAAACCTCAAACTACACCAAATCCCATTCTCCAAACTCTCCTTTGAATAGATCCAAGTTGTTGGTGAGACTTAGCAGTATTTAAAATACTGTGATAAGATGGACAAGATAGAAACACTAACATCAGAGAATGCAATTGTGGTTTTTAGCAAGAGCACATGTTGCTTATGTTATGCTGTGACCATTTTGTTCAAAGAACTTGGGGTTGAGCCACTGATTCATGAGCTGGACCATGATCCAGAAGGCTGGGAGATTGAGAAGGCACTTGTGAACCAGGGTTGCAACTCCCCCCCTGTGCCAGCTGTGTTCATAGGGGGTAAACTTGTTGGGTCCACCAATGAGGTGATGTCACTCCACCTTAGGGGTGCCCTCATTCCACTCATCAGGCCATACCAGTCATTGGCGTAGATTATCTACTCATAAGTTGAAGAAATAAGTTAATTTGGATCAAACTAGACCATGACTAGTTTGCTTATGTAGGTTTTATCAGTGGAAGTATGTTAATTAGGTTATATGTTTTATTGTCATTTATATTATCTAGGGCACTCAACATTACTATTTGCAATAGTTACATGTTGAGAAAACAATCTAATTTAAGTATTTCTGTATTATTTAACTTCTGTATGATCTTGATGTATAACATGGTGTGACATTTTAATCTCTCTTTCTCTCTCATTTTCTCTTTATATACACACACACAATATCATACACACACATACATATGCGTCTATCAAATAGAACTTAATGAATTTCATTTAAAAACATATTTGCCAAGTTACATCAAAATAGAAGGTAGACGGGCAACAAGTTGCGCTGTCACCACTTTCTGAACTTAATTCAAAGAGAAACTTGAAGTAGGAGGTGATCGTGAATTGAAGGGAAAAAATCACTAACAATATATGCAAGTTTCGTAATTGTTTAATTTAAGTGACATTGAAAAAAAGTTAACAATGACTAAATAGTAGCCAATATATGTTCCATTTAGATCACTTATTTTAGAAAAAGATAATAACGGTTATGAAAAAAGTTAACAAGATTGTACGTAACATATGATGAAAGTTGAGTGACTTTATAAAAGGAGCAAAATTAAGTTTAAATGACTCGAATGGGAAACTTGGTTATTTTTGTGTCAAGTTGACCCTATATTTATACTCGTTTATATACAAGTGTGTATCAAGTAGAACTTGAAACACAAACGGAAAGAAAATTGGAAAAGGAAAATACTATTATGGATTCTTGGATCTAAAGATGAGAAAAGTAGCTAGGATGATTACTTGATTAGGGATATGCAACGTGCTGACTAGGTTTGATATTTTACGTGGTTATTATGTGTACCGGAACCTACATGGAAACTGAAAACAACATCCATACCTTAATATACAGATGAATAGTAACATTTTATCTCTCATTCACTCACAAGAACTTTTTATACTCTTTATATTATAAAAACTCTACACATATAATTTGATGGCATGGATGTGAATGCTCTAAAAGATGGTTTTGTGGAGGAAAAACAACAAAATAATGTTTTCTTTTTTAATTATTTTGAGTGCATATACCATGAAAAAAGGTTACATATATAGTTTTGGTGTGTAAAATAATAACAAATTGGCCATTATAGTACATCCTGAAGAATAATAAGTAGGGTGTATATGGTCATTCAACTCGCTTTGGCGAATATTGTGGGTGAAAATAATCAAGCTTTGTGATTTTATCCTAAGGCTACACGGTATGGGGTCGTCCCCCTACCGTCTTGGATCGGCGCCGGTGTGTACACCGTGCCACCCCCCACGTCCCGTCCTCAACGTCTGTATTCGGACGATCTCGACGCGCACAAAATGACAAAAACAAGTGGGGACCATCTGGCATATGACCGTTTAAAAAAATTAATTTCAGAATTTATATTAATAAAATAACGGCCATAATGCAAAAAAATCCCACAATTCACTTCCATTTTTATAAATACTCACCTCTTTAACCATTTTTTTCACAACTTTTCACCCACTACCACCCCATCTCTCTCACATTTTATAACCACTCTTCCCTTTTTTTATAAAAAATCATCATTTTTATACCATATTTACCCGCTACCACTCCATCTCTCGCTCAAAAATTATCATGGCTTCACCTTCTTCCATTTCTTCAATTTCTTCCATCTTTTCATCATCTTCGTCTACGGGGTACTCATCATCTTCGGAAGAGGATGCTATTATGCATAACATGATTATGAGCGCGGCTCAGGTCTTCATGGCGGGTGATGAAGCGTCGTCCCAACGGCTAACTAGACAAGCAAAATTTAACCGAGACCAAGAAGGTATTTTACTATTTTTTCCTTATTACGTTTTATATAGATTTGAAATTAATTTCATTTATGATTCGTTTTAAATTTATAGCCGGCCACGTTAAACTAGTTGCCGATTATTTTGCCGACGAACCCGTGTACCCAGCCGATATTTTTCTACGTCGGTTCCGCATGAGTCGTCCACTATTTTTACGTATTGCAAGCGACATTGCCCAGTCTGATCCGTTTTTTACATTGCGAAACGACGCTAGGGGGCAAAGGGGTTTCAGTAATTTACAAAAATGTACGTCGGCCATTCGCCAACTGGCATACGGTTACGCACCCGATGCATTAGACGAGTATATTAGGATGTCTGATAGAACCGCACGTCTATGTTTGCACAAGTTTTGCGAATGGGTTGTCAAATTGTATAGCAAGCGATACCTGCTGAAACCGAATGCAAGCGAGGTTCAAAAATTATATCAAGCACACGAACAGAGACATGGTTTCCCAGGAATGCTCGGGAGCATTGATTGCATGCACTGGCCGTGGCAGAACTGCCCAGTTGCCTGGCAAGGTCAGTATACTAGGGGAGATCAAGGACATCCGACTATTATTCTAGAGGCTGTTGCGTCACAGGATCTCTGGATCTGGCATGCTTTTTTTGGTCTACCTGGTTCGCTTAATGACCTTAACATCATATACCAGTCACATATATTTGAGGATGTAGTGACGGGTACAGGTCCAGACACAAGCTTTACGGTTTCGGGGGTGGAATACAGGCGAGGTTACTACCTAGCCGATGGAATATACCCAACGTACTCGACAATCGTTAAAACTATTCCGCACCCGGCAAACGAAAAAAGAAAAAAGTTTGCCAAGTATCAAGAGGGTGCGAGAAAAGATATTGAACGGGCTTTTGGTGTTCTACAAAAAAAATGGCAAATCATTGAACATCCAGCACGTTCGCAAACACCAAAGAGGTTACGACACATTATGTACGCTTGTATCATCCTTCATAACATGGTCATTGAAGACGAAGGTAGAGCGATATGCGAGTACGACGAAAACGCGTCTACTGGAAATTCTGTTCCAGTTAGCGGGGAACAACAAGATTTGAACATGTTCGCTCTACGCAACGAGTACAAACATCATAACCTACAAGCGGACTTGGTGGAGTACATTTGGAACAACGCTCAAAACGAACCCGACCACGACATGGAAGACGAAGACTAGTAGCTTATTTTAATATATTAGGATATTTTTAAGTTTATGTTTTTTTAAGTTTATTTTTTTTAAGTTTTTGTTTTTTTTAAATTTATTTTTTTAAGTTTATTTTTTTTTAGTTTATGTAATGTTTTTTTAATATTAATGAAAATATTTTGTGTAACACCCACCCCGTAACCCGGGTGATTGTGCACAATTGATACACTTACAGCGGAAACAAACTAAACTTTCATTAAAACTTATAATAGTCTGAGTACAACACTTTATTTATTTACAAACTTTCGGCAACTAAGAACTCCTTGATCTTCTAAAACTCCACAACTGTCAAGTAGTTCCTATAGCTTTCCTCATGACTCACCTGAGATAAGTATACTCAAAACGACTTCAGATATATACTGGTGAGCTCATACTATACAATTTTTATAAAGACAGACCACAGTTTACATTAGATGAATACACAATATGGGCATGTGACCACATTATAGTCAGGTTGGGCCTCATTGAACCTTATAGGTCACATTTGACTTGTCACAAACCACCGTACAAGAGACATACTGGTCCTCCAGCTGTGTCCCCCTACGGCCGCCACATAGGTATGAGTGTGTGTCGTTGGACCTTATAAGCACGAAGTGCCTGTGGGTACAACACCTTATTACCCTTCCCAGAGTGACACACCTCATTAAGCATAATAGGATCCCATATACCCCTACTGACACATGCATACTGCAGCATTCTCATTATTACCAGTTATGGACGAGTATACTATCACAGTTTAAAAGACAAGTATGATGACTCACCTGATTAGCAATTGCTTAACTGCCGCTAGTACGACTGGGTTATGTCTCAAGGTCCTGACACAATTACATAATCCTAGGTTAGGTAATGGTACACCTAACTAGTCATTATCATGGTTGGATATTGGTTAGTGCTGCCTTGTTTAAGCATGGGTGATCAATCCATGCCTAACTAAGGCTAGGCTACCCAATACCCGCCCCTGACAATAATCCTAGTACCTAAAAATAATACTAACACTACTACTACTAATATATTATTACTAATAATAAAACTAATATTAACTACTAAAAATAAATAATCAATAACTAAACATAAACTTAAACGAGAGTATACCTCAAAACTATCTACGGCACGTTGATGTAGAGTTTCCCTACTCCTGCTCCTACTCCTGCTCCAAAAACGACTACTAACAACACCCAACGGGGTATCGTATACTCGGGATTCTCAATACTAGAGCGTTCCCGTTAAAAATTTTGGTGTATCTAAAATCCTACAATTTAACTCCTATATATATGTGAAGCAAGCAAGCACCTCAATGGCTTTCTGGGCGATGTGGGACAATTGACGTGCTAGCTTGCTAGCTTAGTTATATTATTTCAGCTGCTTCACTCGTTTTTCTTGTATAACTTTTAAAATATGACGTTTTATAAAACGACGAATATGTCGTTAGAACGAGCATATTTTTATCTACGTTTTAACCTAAGTTTCATTAAAAAGGGAGTAAGGTCAAAAATAACATATTTAATTATTAATATTAAACGGTCTCTTATACTAGCTAAGGCTTGTCAAGATATTTCACCTTTCACACCATCATCTTACTCGTTTAACAATATATGAAATATAAATTACATATTTCATACGTTTATAAACAGTATATTAAGGTTCGGGGTATTACATTTTGTTACTTTATTTGTTAAATGTTAAAAAAAATAGAAGATTAAAAAAAATAAAAAAACATAAAAGTGGTGGAGGACTATGACTAGGACCATCCTCCCATACCCTCCACTTTTGGGGGATGGACCATCCTTGGGAGGACTCTGACGTGGCGCCTACGTGGCGAATGGTCCTCCAAGGATGGACCATCATCATACCCACTAGTCTAAGCATTAGAAAGCATGGAATGCTAGTTTAAACCATTAGTTAGTAAAGGGTGTAGGGTTATAGTTGTATTTATTGTATGGGCATGGATGTATAGAAAACTTATTTCTACTAAGAAAACCTAGGAAACCCAATCTATGACCATTGATCAAGATCATCCAATGGCTCATAAATTTTGAAGCCTTTTTGAATTAAATTTAATAGAATGATAAGGTCAACAAAAGTACTTGAAGGGTATTTAGGTAAAATCAACCATAATTGTAGTACATTATATATATTATAATATTATGTGATTTGACATGCATTAAAGGAGGTGCACAAATACCTATTAGAACTAATCAAATACCCCCTCCTCATTTCAAACATTTCAAAATACTCAACCCAAATTCATCTCTTTCTCTCTCAAACAATCGATCTTCCCAAAACCACCGGAGAAGAAAAGGGGCACCGGAGAAGATAATCTGACCGGAGAAGATAAGGGGCACCGGAAAAAGGTGTTTTGACCGGAGAAGATGATCTGACCGGAGAAGAAGATGATCTGACCGGAGAAGATGATCTGACCGGAGAAGATGATCTGACCGGAGAAGAAAAGGGGCACCGGAGAAGATGATCTGACCGGTAAAAGTTGTCGGAAATGGAAGAAAGCAAGAACTAAGTGCAGAAGCAAGTAAGTTTGGTTCGATTTTTTATCAGTAGGTGTTTTGATCGGTGATGATTTTTTCTTTTTTCCGATCGGTAGGTGTTTTGATCGGATAAATGTTGGGTTTTCTGTTTTTTCTGATGGGTAGGTGTTTTGGTCCGATCGGTGTGTGATTTGATCGGTGGTGATTTTTGTTTTGAATGAGACTAGAAAGTGTTAATGTTGGTTTTTATGTTTTTTTTTTTCCAATCGGTAGGTGTTTTTTGGTCCGATCGATGGTGATTTTTGTTTTGAATGCGACTAGGAAGTGTTAGTTATTTTGAGTAGAAACAGTCTCGGGTTATATATATATTTTTTTTTTGGATTGCCAACTGCACGTTAAAACTATTGATTTGTAACATGTGTTAAACCCGTCTTGTTTACTGTCAAAAACATGTGTTAAACATGTCTTATATTTTTTATCAAAAACATATTAGGTAAACCTCTGATATTAGGGTACAAGTCCAAGGGCTCAAAAGCATATAAATATATTAGCGTAACATGTGTTAAACTTGTCTGATATTAGGGTACAAGTCAACGGACTAAAAAGCATATAAACATATTAGCGTAACATATGTTAAACCTTCTTATTAGGGTACCATGTGTTAAACCTCCCTGATTAGGTAAACATATTAGTGTAACATGTGTTAAACCTGTCTCATTTTTATCAAATGATGTAAACGTGTGTTAAACCTGTCTTATTACCATGTGTTAAACCTCTCCTATTTGGTAAACATGTTAATGTAACATGTGTTACACCTGTCTTATTTTTATCAACTTATGTAACATGTGTTAAACCTGTATTATTTAACAAGTGTTAAACTTGTCTTATTTTTATAAAAATAGGTAACATATGTTAAACCTGACTTTATTTTATCAAAAACATATTAGGTTAATGAAATTAAGTAACATATGTTAAACCTGACTTTATCTTAACATACGTAACAAGTGTTAATGAAATTAAGTAACATGTGTTAAACCTGTTTTATTTGCAGCAACAAAGAGAGTAACAAGATTGCAAACTGGTAAGATACCAAAAAAGCGAAAGAAAGTAGACGAAGAAACGGACGATGAATGGGATGAAGAAAGAGAAGAAACGGACGATGAATGGGATAAATTATGGCCATAACCCAAAATACAATATGACCATTCTGGTCTTCTCTGTAATATGTTGGTGTCTGGATGTTAAATAATTATGGTGGGAAATGTATTTGGTTACCAGTTATCAGTTACATGTGTTATTAGTTAACATGTTTTATTCATTACCAATTGTAAGAAAAGTAGTAGACGAGCATTGGGTGGTCAACATATTGTTTCAATTGTAACCTTTGATACTAATTAACAAGTGTAACATGTGTTACACAGGATGAAGTAGAAAACAAGGTACATACCTTTAATGTTACTTGGAAACAATAAGCAATTGTAACATGTGTTACACATCTTACGTAAGTAAATGCAGTACATGGTGGAACATGTAAGTAACATGTGTTACATACGATGTAGCGAATAAAAAGAAGGCACATATATAGTGAATAACATACATATACATGTAACATGAGTAACATGTGTTACATACGATGTAGTGAATAACATACGTATACATGTAACATGAGTATATGCACCACAAAGGCATACGCATGTTACATGTGTGTATGAAACACACTTGGCATATATAAAACACTTAGTATATGTAACATGTAACAGTCACTATTACATGAATGAACAACATGTTGACAAATGTAACAGTCACTATCCATTTCCGGTTGTTTTATCACCCTTTTGTGGTCATCATAACTATATGATGTTTGTAACCTTAAAAGCCTTGGTAGGCTGCCACTTTTAATGATGTTAAGGGTTACAGTTAATGTTATATTACCCTTTTCTGACATTATGGTTTACGTTTAATGTAGTAGTTTACAACAACTTTTAATGATGTTATTGTTTATTTTTAATGATGTTATGTGTTACATGTAATGTTATATTATGTTTGATGTAATGGTTTGAAGAACTAGATCATACCCTACATTCAACAATACTCCTCTTTACGAGATGTAATACTTCTTCTGATTTTAAAAGAATCTTTTTATGTTAACATATGTAACACCTCTAGGGTTTTGGTTCCTGGAAGTTGTAATTAGCTACATATGTAGTAACAATGTTACACATGTTACTTACGGTAAGAGCGGCCCTTTATTGGACAAAACAGGGCTGCGTATATGTAACACATATTTGTAACATGTGTTACACTAGATGGTAACACATGTATAGCCATGTTGCACATGTTATATAGTTGTTACATGTGTTACACTAGATGGTAACACATGTATATATAGTTGTAACACATGTTATATAGTTTTAACATGTGTTACACTAGATGGTAACACATGTTATATAGTTGTAACATGTGTTACACTAGATGGTAACACATGTATAGCCATGTTGCACATGTTATATAGTTGTTACGCATGTTATACAGAACATGTACCATTTGTAACAGTCACTATTACATGAATGAACAACATGTTGACAAATGTAACAGTCACTATCCATTTCCAGTTGTTTTATCACCCTTTTGTGGTCATCATAACTATATGATGTTTGTAACCTTAAAAGCCTTGGTAGGCTGCCACTTTTAATTATGTTAAGGGTTACAGTTAATGTTTTATTACCCTTTTCGGACATTATGGTTTACGTTTAATGTAGTAGTTTACAACAACTTTTAATGATGTTATTGTTTATTTTTAATGATGTTATGTGTTACATGTAATGTTATATTATGTTTGATGTAATGGTATGACCAACATCAAACAAAGGAATGTTAAGGGTTACAGTTAATGTTATATTACCCTTTTAACGTATGTAACACATGTGTACCAAAGTCATATGACCAACATTTTATCAGGTCATTCTTTGCTATTAGTTAGTTACCTCTCACATAGGTTACACATGTTACGTCCAACACCAGTTACAAATGTTAATCAAAACAAAACTCACTTGTCATCATGGGTTGTTAGTAATTGCACACATTACAATCATACTTAAAGGTAACAAAAATCTTTATAAAAACTTAAACATATAAAAATGATCCAAAACTATCATAAAGGTTACAAAAATCTAGCTACGCTTTGCGTCTTGATAACCATCTTTATCTTGAACATAAACATCCATTCACCTATGAACAAAACAAGTACATCAGTGTTAATCCCCTAAAGTTAAACTTATTAACACAAATGTAACTACAGGTATGTAACATGTGTTACGTGTTATACACGTGTAAAATTTTATTGTAACACATGTAACATGTGTTACCTCCTAGTATAACACACAATAACAGTTACTATTCAGATCAAAAGCCCAAACAAGCAACCAACCCAACAAAAAAACAGTTACTATTCAGATCAAAAGCCTCAAACAAGCAAACAAACCAAACACAACTTTTTACCACAAAAATGATTTTAACACAAAAATAAAAACCTGCAAATTACGTAAACATTTACCCATTTTTAGAACCATTTTAACAAAAGAATCATGTTCATCTCTAAAACATCCATTACACAAAAACCTATAAACAACCATTTTAACTAAAACATCAAGTGTGAAATGATTTTTCAAAATAAAATACTCAAGAGATTGTTGTTTCTCTCTCTAAAATAGCAACTTTCTCTCTCTAAAAACACTTACCGAATCTAGAAACCGTGTGATGAACACGATGAAGATCTTCAAACTTGCTTCTCTCTATGTGTTCTTGGTGTTCTTGATGAATATGATGAAGATTGTTGTTTCTCACTCTAGAAATCAGCTTTCAACAAGCATCAGCACACCCGAGATGAAGATGACGACGTGAGATGAAGCATGAACACACCCGAAATCAGCTTACAACAAGGATGAACACATCCGAAATAAACAAGATGAATATTGTTGTTTCTCTCTAAAAAAACATTAGCTTTCTCTCTCTAGGAGAACAAGCCTGAAAATCAGCCATGGAAGATGGGAGAAAGCAAAGGTATTTAGGGTTTTGGAAGAAGAAATGAATGGGGGGAAATAAGAAAGAAAGAGATGCAAGTTCTGTATATTGTTAGTTTTAAAAAAGTGATGAAATGATGGGTAATAAATGACTTGATGGGATGGGGGAGATGGTGAAATGATGGCTTGAACAAATGACTATTTTGCCATTTTAACATGTGTTTAAAGATATGATGTGGATCAATCTTGACCACACAATTCAGGTTTCCCAAGTTTTCTAGATTAAATGGGTTTTCCATAGATACTTACACTTTATTGTATTTAGTAGGTTTATATATATAGACAGAAGATCAAGTACAAATACTCTTATCATACAAAACGTACGAATATGATGAAAATGTAAAAAAACGCGGTTGCATTTTTGTAATTATTTACTCGTAAAGTAATTATCAAAATTACTCTACAAATGATCTTATAGAGTAATTATGATCTTGTAGAGCATCACAATTACTCTACAAATGATCTTGTATGGAAATTTTGATCTTGTAAGGTAATTTTGTAGAGTATCATAATTACTCTACAAATGATTTTGTAGAGTAATTTTGAATTGTTTGTTGTTTGATAAACTTGCAGAGTAATTTTGATACACTTGTAGAGTAATGTTGATAATTACCCTACAAGCAAATAATTACGAAAATGTCACCGCATTTTTTTTGGCATTTTCGTATCTTTCGTACGTTTGGTACGATAAGACACTTTATACGTGAACTTAACCCTATATATGTAATTTATATATAATTAGCGAAGTGTTGCGTCGTTTCATTCAGGGTTGTGTCGTTTCACTCGGAATTGAAAAACAAAAAATAAAATTTTCATGAACATATATCATATAGCATATCCCAAAAATATATAAAAAAGAACACTAATAAATGTTAAACAGCGTGTTTCAAGTTTCAAACCATCGGGCATGCACACTGTTAAACCACCAAATCCGAGCCATCTTTTGTTTTGATACTGCATAGTGCACACCCACATCATATCTATGGGCATGTTGGATAGGGTATGCTTTTTTAATAATAAAAATAGTTTATTTATAAATAAAACAAGTAGACGTAAATGATAGTTATTCCACAAACTTGTAATGTTTTACTCATAATAATTAATACTCAATCTACTTGTTAAGTGCTCGTCGCATTCGTCAATTATTTAGGAAGTTAACTTTTTAATTATTTTTACACCGCCAATGAGGTAACGAAATAATTAAATAATTTTCATTAAATACATCAAAGAATCTACAATATATTTTGTTGATGCAGATTTTGTGTCCGATGCTTGTCGAATAGATTAGTTTTATTTTACGCTGAATTTGTAATATTTAGTGAAACAGTCTATCGAACGTGTATAGACCCGCTCGTTTGAAGTGGTCAAACGAGAGGGTCATTCGGTTGACTGTGTGTGTTTGCAAGACAAGGGGTGTGACTATAAATAGAAAACCCTTGCCATTTGCAACACTTGGAGATTTTAGGAGGTTTGATACCTCACCGGGAGAGATCACCACTTGGTCTCTCCCTGGATGTGTACTCCTTTGGTATGGTTCGGTTAGCTTGTTAATCGGGCCGATTTGTAATGTTTTACTACCGGATTAATACAAAGTTGTTTGTTTATCATCTCTAATCTCTCCCGTCTTGAACCGATCTCACACGAATCACGGTTTCGGTCACGAAACTCGGTCCTACAATTGGTATCAGAGCCATGGTGCCCGATTTAGTAAATCTAACCGTTTACTAAGTCACATGTGCTCTAGATCTGTGATTTTTAGTGATTTTTGTTCAAGAAGAAAAGTTGGGTGAAAATGAGAAAAACTCAGATCTGGACCCGAATATTCAGATCTGTGCGGAAACAAGTGTTCGGTTTTATGTTTTTCACCTATATAATCAAGTTATCATCATCAAAAATCAAATATACAAAGTTTTTGTCAGATCTGCATAAGAACAGTCGCTGTGTTCTTGAGATGTTCTTGGCAGCTGCTTAATCCAGATCTGGGTCGAAGGATGTTCTTTGGGTCGAAGGATCCAGATCTGGATCGAAAGATACCAGATATTTTGTGGGAACCTTCAACAACTTCGAAAGATAATCCTTCGTAGCTGATCCTTCGAAAGTCTGGATGTGTGTTTCGAAAGATGATCCTTCGAAAGTCTGGATGTGTGTTTCGAAAGATGATCCTTCGAAAGATGATCCTTCGATCCTTCGAAAGATGATCCTCGAGAGATACCAGATGTATCGAAGAAGAAGAAGGGTCTGTGTATCGAATTGAAGAGAAAGAATGGTTGTCGGCTGGATATTTATTTTTGATTTGGGGTTCTGATGTTTGTTTATCGAAGACAGAAAAAGATGTTGATGTCTGCGATTTTTGATTATCGAAGAAAGATGAAGTTGAAGGCTGTAACATAGGTTTTGTCGGCTGGATTATTGTCATTGAAAGTGAAGAATGGTGGTTGGATTTGAATCTCCGATGAAGATGTCGGCTGTTTTTACTGTTCATCGAAGAAAATAAGTTGTTTGCTGCCTGTGAATGATGTTGTATCGCAGAAATATAGAGAGGATTGGGTCTGAATGAGCTGGTTATGTTGATGTCTGATGATGGTGGTTGGATAAGAATGTTCATTGTAGAAGAAAATGTTGAAGGGTGAGCTGTACAAGGATGATGTCGGCTGGGTAAAGGTAAATGTAAATTGGACATGTGCATTGGCAGCTAGGTTTTTATTTGGGCACACTTGGCTTGAGATGGTAGTTGGGCTCTATACTTGGATTTTTTTTTTGGGCCATTATCATATTTGTTGACATTTAGATTTATGGGCCGTGATTTTTAGTGGATAAATTGCATGATGACAATTTTTTTTTGGGGCCAAATTCAAAGTAGCTTGGATTTATTTTCCAAGAGTACAAGACTATTTTAGTGGGCCAAGAATATTAAGCGTTGGGGTCGGGTATTTGCGGAGTTGAGTTAAACGGTGCTTCTAAATTTCAACGTCGATTTTGAACGGGTTTGGGCGCGTGCGGGATGATGCGGCATGTTGTTAAAAAAAAATAAATAAATAAAAAAAAATAAAAAAATGATGATGATACTTGATGGTTGAAAAATGTGGGGTAGTCACGGTTACCGATGCAAAATGTCAAAAATGGTGACGTGACTATTATGGGCCAAAAACGAAACGGTATGTTCACTTCCGCACGTCAATGTTTATGATTGTTATCGGTTATTCGTAAATGTTCGAAAGCATTTTGTTTATTGTCATCTTCTCGCATTTGAAAACGAACGTATGAACCTGGAACGTCAATACCGGTCCTAACGAGTTCACAAAGTCTTTGGAGGGATACAAGTCGGATCCTACGGGGTACTAGGCGATATTTCCTTATCAACTAGAATATGCAACGAAGAAATCTTTTTGTTTATTGTCATATTCTCGCATTTGGTAACGAATGAATGAACCTAGAATGTCAATACCGGTCCTAACGAGTTCACAAAGTCTTTGGAGGGATACAAGTCGGATCCTACGGGGTACCAGGGGACGTTCTTATTCAACTAGAATATGCAAAGAAGAAATTCGTTTTCGTGATTTTTCGAAACCGAGAACATTCAGTAAAGTTGACGACAGTTCCGCTCAGTGGAGGGAATTGGTGAACATTTGACGACAGTTTCTTTGAAGTGGAGAGAATCTGTTAAGGTTTAGAGATCTTACCAAAGAAATAGGGGGAATAAAAACTTTCGTATGTTGAATTTCTTCGGTAAATTTCTAAACGCAATCACAGGTGGTAGAGTTTGTGATTTTCTGGTGATACAAACGGTTCGGCGTGGAATGTTTTGCACATACACATATTTGAGGATTTTAATTAATTCTCCAGCCAGCGTGAAGGGTTTTGCACGGAAAAATACAGGTTTCTAAAGTCTACAGTAGTTACAAAAGCGCTGTTCACTGAAGACCTGGGGAATCTTTATGAAAGCTGATAGTTCAAGACTGAAGACCTGCAGGATTCGGTTTTGGGTTTGATGTTTCCTTGGGATTTTACAGGGATCTGGGGGTAACTCAATTCGTTGAGTTTGCAAACGATGTACTTGGTCTAGCTGACTTCCTGAGTACTGATGCTGAAGATCCGTAGTGCATTACGTGGTCAACTTCACAAAGGCGAGACAATGAGATCTGGATGTAGTTCAACTAAGCATGCTGGTTGAGCTTGCAAGGGATACACTTGGTCTAGCTGACTTTCCTGAGTGTTGATGCTGAAGATTAAAGTGCATTACTTGGTCGATTCCACAAAGACGGTTTACAGAAGACAGTTCACCAGAAATCTCTATCAATGTAGTATGCTTGTATGAAATAGAGTTCTTATGACAAGATCAAGACTTGATGCAGTTCTTAAAGATTGGAACCCTTATCAAATGCCGGTTGGAGTATTGGAAGATCAGCGGAAGATCGGTCAATTGAGGAAATTGCACAACACCCAACACGGATACGCGTACTTTAAGGGGGAAATATTTTACAAGGAGCGTCAAGATACTACTTACCTGGATCATCGGTCAAGGGGGAATTTGTTAACACAGAGAAGATGAATACTTGACTGAAGATCGATTGCAGTTGCATTTTCAGCATTCGACAGCAACGGACAAGGGGGAATTTGTTGATGCAGATTTTGTGTCCGATGCTTGTCGAATAGATTAGTTTTATTTTACGCTGAATTTGTAATAGTTAGTGAAACAGTCTTTCGAACGTGTATAGACCCGCTCGTTTGAAGTGGTCAAACGAGAGGGTCATTCGGTTGACTGTGTGTGTTTGCAAGACAAGGGGTGTGACTATAAATAGAAAACCCTTGCCATTTGCAACACTTGGAGATTTTAGAAGGTTTGATACCACACCGGGAGAGATCACCACTTGGTCTCTCCCCGGATGTGTACTCCTTTGGTATGGTTCGGTTAGCTTGTTAATCGGGCCGATTTGTAATGTTTTACTACCGGATTAATACAAAGTTGTTTGTTTATCATCTCTAATCTCTCCCGTCTTGAACCGATCTCACACGAATCACGGTTTCGGTCACGAAACTCGGTCCTACATATTTGAATAAACAATAAAGTTTTAAGTATCCAAAATCCAACACACAAATCATGTCAAAATTTAACAAAAAACCCAAAGTTGTTACATTTTAATAATATATTTTAGTTTTTAATGTATTAGTTAGTTATTGTACAATATATTAAATTTTTTTTTAAAAAAATATCCATAACATTTAAAATCTAAAATATATACATTAATATAGAAGGCATAACTATATTTTATTATGTTTAATGGTTATCTATATTGTTGAATATATTTAATTGTAGTAAAATATATTTATTTCTTAATCGCTCAAAAAATTTATTTGTTAACGATAACAGAATAGAACGAAAAATTGTCATGTCGCGTTTGTTGGAATGGTTTATTAGAGTTTAGATTAGATTAGATAATATTAAAATTAAAATTGAGAGAATTTATAATAAATAGTAATAAGGATAACAAAAATATTTTTAAATAAAATAAAAGTAAAATTACTTTTATTGAAGAAGAGATTGTCGTGTAGCATTAATTAATTGAAGTCTTTTATTAATATTTAGATATTACAAACTATGATTTGATGGGCATGTTGGCTAGGGCATTCTTACATTGTTTCATGTTACAAACTCTGATTTGAGATTGCGTTTTAATTACATAAATGATGTAAAAATCGCGACTAGGCGGCGATTAATCGCTAGTCGGCCAATGACTGAGTAGTTTTTTTGTTAATCAATCTGTTAATCGATAGTCGAGCCTATTCGGACCTAGTCGGCCAGCCAAAAATCGGCAACTTCGGCCAAATTCCGGCAAAAACCCTGTATATTCCGGCCAAAACCTCTAAATTCTGGTCAATTTCCAACCAAACCATGTGAATTCCAACAACTAATCTTGTATACTTAAAAAAATGAGTTGAGTAAGAGTTAAAACCTAGCTACTTAATATATTTACCTATAAAAATGTGTATATGTATACATAAAACTGAAAATTACATATAAAAAACCAGATCCGATTAATCCCGATTAATCTCGAGTAATCCCGAGTAGTCGACCGGCCGACTAGCGAGTTCTCCAACCTATATTTTGCAAATATGGAATAATCTCAGGGGCGGAGGTAGTGTATATGCAGGTGCTACCCCTTAATTCCGTCTCCGTAGTGTAAAAATACCACTCAACTCTGTCTACGTAATGTCAATTTTTTGTTTTTTTCAGTTTTATATAAAGGATACCCCTTTTTTTAAAGGTGTGTTTCAGCGGTGAAGACAATCCTATACAACCCCCGGGTCCCGAGTTCGAATCCCTACCCAAACACAGGTATCCTCCTTTCAAACCATCACGGGGAAGTTTTTCGTGGAGTGCATGGATCAAACTGGAGACCTAGCCCGGGCGGGAACCACCCTAAGGTGTAAACCCTCCCACCTCTGACCAGCTGGGCTGGCCATCATCGGCATATAAAGGATACCCCTAACCCCTCTCCCCCAGAAAAAAAATTAGGATACTCCTTAATTTTTTGGCTAGATCCGCCACTAAATAATCTTAATTTTTTTTTATCAATGAACTACTTTTAGACTGAAACTAGATACCCCGAATAGGTAAGTAGAATCCCTCAACTCAAACATTATTCATATGTCTAAATTCAGGGGCATTAATATGTTACGGATTTCTTAGTATGTAACTTGTAGGTACAAACAGTGATCTATAAGGTGCAATTTTTCTATATATTTTCTATATATATATTTTAAAATAGCGCATATAACTAAATTTAAAAGTTAAAACCTGATATGCTTTCAAATTCATTACTTTAAAATATTTAGTCCAGGCCCATATTAACAAATAATCCCACTTCTTATTTAACCCAACTAAACCAAATACTGTTTTAATTAAAAATTAAAACCTATTTAAAAAACACAAAGGCTAAAAGCCTGAAAATTAAAGGTTGAGACCCTTTTATTCTACTTGTTTAGGAACCTGAATTCTCAGAGACGGCCCTGGTTACAAAATAGGTTTTTATAGTTTCTTTAGTGTATGTGTTGAAGGTTCTTTCTCCGTTGTAATTGATTCAGTTAAAGATGTAGTTACTTTTAGAATAGTGAAGAATCTTTTGAACCTTTTAAGTCTTGACATAATACTTCATGTGTTGGCAGAACGTTTTACAGACGATATATTCTCCACTTTAAATAAAGAAAGGAATTCAATGCTTGAAGCTTTCATTTTCATTCACTCTTTCAAAAGGTCCAGAAAGAAGATTGCCTTTAAATATCAACCTACACACTTAGCTTCTTCCTCAAACTTGTTTAGTTTCCGATTTGCATATTCCTTTTAAATAAACAACTTCATGCATGCAGAACATGAATCCATGTGTTTGCCTGCTTAAAAAATACGATTTCCAAACATGTTCATTAAACATGGTTAGGCATGATTTGCATTAACGTCTAATCATGCGGACCAAATAAGCACAAATGAATTGGCTGGCCAACCCGAATTCTATGAATTCAGTTTGTAAATTCATATTGAATTCTTACAAAGACACGCGTCTAATGTTATATGATGCTTTGAAAAAAAAAGATTAGAGCATAGAGGTCTAGAATCAAAGATTAGAGGACAACCAGTCAAATTTAATTAGTTGATTAGTGGCTAAATTAGTGGACCTTTATATCAAAGATTAGTTGATTAGTTCCTAGAATCAAGAAGTTAGCTAACCAGTGATGTTTCTTGTCTGTTAAATTATGAATCTTTTCCGATACCGCCCCTTTGTCACAAAAAAAAGTCAACTTAAACAGATGGTTTTTGATACATGCAAATATAAATCCAAATTCGGTGTAAGTAACACCTACGAAAATATGTAACACCTACGAAAATATCACGTTAGTTATGAACATAATAGATGTCCGGGCCTCACATATCACCAACGCATTTTATGCCCAAAGGTTGTAAAAGATAAGAGAACTTCACAATTAAGTGTGTCTAGGTCCTATCGAAAAAAAAGTGTCTAGGTGGGAGTAGTAGCACATAGGTGATCTCTTGTGATGTCAAAACTAAGGGAAACAAATCAATTAGTGAGCTATCGTGGGTTAAACGAACAATATTGGTTGATACAACATATCTTATGTTACAGTCTACCTAAGACATTTTTGGTGTAAAAGTTTTGATGGTCTAACCGATTAAACAGAATAACACACACACAACACAGTTTGGCCAAAAACCTTTTGCTCAACTCTTTTTTTACTAATTGATTGGTAAATTTATAAATGGAATTAAATGAATTAGAGGATGAATACGAGGGTACGCATTTTTTGTAATTGGCTAAGGAAAGTTGAAATTTCATTAGGGCGGTGAATGATTCTTACATTCCAATTCCAACGAATGGTGGAATGTATCCATTACAATTTCATCATGTGTCAAGTAAACATTAAATTTCAATGGAGTTAAGGGTAGTGAATGATTCTTACATTCCAATGAATGGTGGAATGTATCCATTACAATTTCATTATTATGTGTCAACCAAACATTAAATTTCAAAGGAATTATTAATTCCATCCCAGCTCTAAGAATATTGACATAAAACTAAAATTTTAATGACCAAGCAACCATAATAGGATTATGGAAGTTTACCTTATTCCATAATACCAACTAAACACCGTACCATAAATTAAACCATAATAAAAAGTAAACAATACCAACTAAAAACAAACCAACCTAAATAAATAACTCAACTAAAACACTAAAAAGATTTGTATACCCTGACCCATTTATCATGTGAATAGTAAATCCAACATTCTAAATAACTCATGTATTTCTTTTTATTTAAAAGTTATTTAACTTTGGAATGGAACGTTAAGTTATGAATTATATTAGTTAAAGAAAATGTTGTGACTTTCTTTTGCATCTATTTTTTTTTAATTCTTTGACTCGTTAAAGTTAAATCATAAACGCACCCATTCATAAGGCAATTTAAACCAATTTGACCCAACATTAAACATGACCAAAATCAACATACAGACGAGCCGAAATCGCCACAGGTAGTTGCAACCATGCAAGAGACATGCCCCGTGAAGTTACATTCTTTTTGTTGCATGATGTTGGCACACTTAAATGCCAATAAATATGCTGTATTCAAACATCAACAAACCAACTTGATAGAAAGACAGATACTCAAAGATTGCAGCTCGATTCCTTCATGAGTAGTAGTAAAAAGGCTATAAAGGTTGGCCCGGGAATCTGAGAATAGTGAATATAAATCTTTTTAGGGAATCAATGCCCATCAATCGCGCTTGCAAAGTTATTGTAGAATCGTGAAAATGCGCGGTTGGGTGGTTAATCGATCGCCTTATGAATTTATGAAATTGCTTCTTGACACGTCTTGCCATTTATTTTGGAGTTTTTTCTTAGAAAGGTGTTGAGTGAAAAACTATTTACCATTTTGGTGTTCCTTACAAACTATTTACTAAAATAGTGTTTTCATTACTTTTTATTAACTTATTCATTGTCACATTTATTTATTAGATTGTCGTTCCAAAAACAAATATTTATTTCCAAAAACAAATATTTATTGGATTAATAAATTAATAAAAAGACATATTCTGTCAAATTTTAGTTGGTTTAAATTAATTTTATTCAATTAATCATATATTTTATTTATTTATTTTTTCCATCAACGCATTATAGTGCTTTTTATCTTTGTTTTATTTTCTTACAAACTCATTATATTTCATTTTATTTTTTTTTTTATCAACTAAACTCATTATATTTCATTTTCTTTTTTCGATCAACAGAGTGATTTTTATCTTTATATTATTATCTTAGCAACTCATTATGTTTCAATCTTTTTCGATCAACTAATGTTAAATACATAAAATATAAATCATCTCAAATAAAATTGAAGAATGAAATATGAAACATAATAAAGATAATCGAACATTACAAATGTCAAATAAAAACAAAAATAAAAATGTCAAATAAAGACTATTGATCTCAATGATAAAAAATTAAAAGAAAACATGTAAAAAATATCAACTCGCTTAGTGACCTCGACACGATAAGCTAAAGCTTTTAATTGTGACTTGCAAAACTTATTGTTAAAGTTGTTGATAAAATGCCTTAAGCAATACCTAGAAGAATGAATAATAATCATTAAGCGGGTTGATTTTTTTGACATGTTTGCTTTTAATTTGTTTGGCATTGAGATCAATAGTGACTCAACTTTATTTGACATTTCTATTTTTCGTTTGTATTTGACATTTTTAATATTCGATTATCTTTGTTATGATTCGTGTTTCATTCTTCAAATTTATTTAGATGATTTATATTTTCTGTATTTGACATCACCCGAAACAAGTTGAAATATAATGAGTTGCTAAGAAAATAAAATAAAAATAAAAAGCACTCAGTTGATTAAAAAATGAAATATAATGAGTTTAGCCGTAAGAAAAAAAGAAGACGAAATCTAATGAGTTTGTAAGAAAAAAATAAAAATAAAAAATAGTACATGTGTTGATGGAAAAAATATAAATAAATAAATATATGATTAATTGAATAAAAAGTAAAAAACTTGAACTTTGAAGCAACTTGAACCTCAGAGGGAATGTGCCTTTCGTTAAATTCATTAATCTAATAAATAAATAAAACAATGAAAAAGTAATGAAAACACTATTTTGGTAAATAGTTTTTAGGGAACACCAAAATGGTAAATAGTTTTTTCCTCAACACCACTTTAGGAAAAAACTCATTTATTTTTTGCACGCGGCTAAGCATAAATATTGTTGTGGTCAATATGTGGTTAAAGTATAGTCTTATTACTCTTAAAGAGTCAATCAGTCCCATATATTACATTGCAAGGTGATTTGTACATAATAAAAATTGCACTAAACACATGATGATCCGTGTAAAGTAATTTTTTGGGTACAAATCAACGGACTTCTATATTACTAGAAAATTGACGTTTGCTGACGAAAAAATCACCTACAGGCATATATGTTGATTGATTTAAACCCAAAATTAAGAAATTAAAAATATTTTTTAGAGTTAAGTGCCATTTACGTCCCTGTGGTTTGTTCACTTTTGCTATTCCAGATCAAACTTTTGCTATGCCAGAAATGGGTAGTTGGTAGACATATAGACATCATGTATTTTACAATTGGATCCTGAACAGTTAAACAAAGTAAGTAATAGTTATTAAGTAAGTAATAGAAAAAATAAGTTAGCATAAAGTATTTGATTTACTATGTAGATAAAACCCATTAAAGCAATTGTAGTAGTAAGAAACCTTAGTCGAAAGAAATAAGCTTTGAGCAAGTTACGTGATAGATATATTACTAGTGACTCTTGCGGGTTAAAATGAAGGACGGGCTACGACCCGAACAATAACTTAAGTATGGACGGGAAGGGTAAGTTTTGCAAGAAGTACCGAAAGGATGTATTAAAGTCCTTGTATGTAAGCATAAATGGAAAGAAGTACAATCATGTACTTCATTACATCCATGATAATTAAGAAACGCCAGTTTGACCTTGAAAAATCAACTGTAAAGGATAGGTGAAATAATTAACAAAATGAAAGAATTGTGAGTGTTTAAAACACTAAACATAATAAATTGAAAAGAATGTAATAATGACAATTACCGATGGAAAATGCTAACTTTGATGCTAGGCTTGTTGGCCACGTTCATTATACAAGACATTGTTAAAAGGATGCGCATAGGCGAAACCTCAACAAATGAATGGATGCAATCAATCCAGGTATTGCATGAACTCATGAAGAAACGGCTTGATTCGGATCACAGACCGTTGGTTTACCTAATGAGATCAAGGTTAGTAAAATGTTTAGCTCGCAATTATGAATAAGGATTGATATATTGAATGTTTAGCTTTAATGGATAATAAAAGAAGGAAATTATGTTATTAGAAGAACAAATTCAAAATCTTTGAGTAAAAGATTACAGTATTGGTTAGACACTCACACGATGCACTCGCACAACATATTTGCTTAGTAAGGTAAGTAGTGCGTGAAAGGAAATAATAATAAAGTGATATGAATGAGATGATTTGAGGCTAACTTAAAGGTATGCATGGTACGAGTAACGATAGTAACTGTAGAATGATGTTTAATTCTCATGGCAATTACGACCAAGTAAGTATAAAAGGGGTAGTTTTGTGTAGTATTAATAGACCATTGAATGTTTAAAGTATGCATATGATAAAATGTTGACACTTTATATGAACATAAAGGTGACTAGAAGTAACGTTAGTAATGGGATGTTGAGGGTGACTCATGGTGATGAGTAGAATGAAATAAATCAATTTATTTTGTTCAGAAAATGTACGAATGTATTCTGCTTAATTGGAAGGTTAGAAACAAGTCGTAAACTTACGTCTGTACGAGCAATAGTATACGTTAGAATAAATTTTAATGAACGAACCGCTAGTGATGATGTGTACCAGGAACTAGCATTATCAAGTGAAGACGACACTAATAAGAGCTCTGGATCAGATTCTGATTTATATGGGATTATGAAAGTAATTTACTTAATTTAAGAACGTAGAGACAATGCATACAATTATGTTTATGCATGAATAAAACTTTTGCCAAAATCCTGAATGTATTCATGTTATAGTAAGCATTGTGACTGAATATATAAAAAAGTAAGAGTAGAATTGGTCTAGTAGGAATGAAAAAGGTTTCGTGGACGAAACCTCCTTTAAGGAGGGGTAGATTTGTAACACCCCAAAGCCTTATTATAAGTGAATATTATAAAGATAAGTATTTATAAAACTAATCATTTTTACAATGGTAATTAGGAGTATGAGGGGCCAAACTAGGTGAATTAAAATATGGTATACATAAACAAAACTTAAAAACCCAAATACACACACTGGTGTGTGAGGGCGTCGACAGGAGCAAGAGAAAGAGAGGGGAAACCCTCCAACTTAACCAAATCAGTAAAATTGAAAGGGAAATTGAAGCTTGATTGTATGCATGAACACAAATTCTCCATCATCTAAGTGTGCTTAACATAAAGGTAAGTTGAATTTCATGATTTGGTGATTTTATAGAAAGTGGGTTGCAACCAACCCTTGATTTCATGTGAAAATCAGTATGATTGTAAGTTTGAATCACCTCATATAACAAGATTTATGTATGAATTTGGTTAAATGATGCCTTAAAAGTGAAAACCCATTTGTAGTAATATTATGATGAAATGTGATGATTATGTACATGTAAATGGGTGTAATCTTGATGTATGACTTGTATATAATGGAGTCTTGTTAGATAAATTGATATGGGATAAAGATTATGTGAAATTGATTGATCATAATCATTCATGTTATGAAATAGGAAGAATGTGCATAGACTACTTGTACATTATGCTTTGATTTAGGTATGCACACAAGGTGTTTGATGAAATGTCTGTTAGGATATGAGATTTGTATGAAATGGCTTGACATTGTGAATGAATTGTGGAATGATGAGGTTAGTAGTAAAATATCATGATAAGTATGTTCTTGATGAAATTCTATATGTGAAAGTAGTTAATGAGTAATTGGGTAGAAGTATAATCTAAGAGTTGTGTTATATGCATGAGTGATGTAATGCACATATATGAATTACTTAATCGTCTTAATCGCGATTAAGAAGTAGATGGGGAGTGTATAAGAATCTTAGAACATGGTGAATTCGAATAATGTTAGTGTTACTTATGAATTAATGGAAATGCTAGTGTGGATGGAGCGGATTATGAATGTATATGAGTATATAACTATTTGACTATGTAAGAGTATATGTCATATGATATGAGCGGAAGTGTGTATGATGCTAATACAATTGTCTACCATTTTAAAATGAATACATGTTCATAAGTTGAAAGTATGTAGGTGTCACGGCCCTCAGCCCTGGTTTGACCCGGTCCAGAGCCGCGAGGCAGGAAATCACGTGGTATCTAATTAAGTGACAGCGGAAGTCTTTTTAAGCAGGATCGTTTAATATTAAAACTGCTCGTTTATATATAATATAGGGATAAATCCCATAATTTACAATAAAGTGATTTCACTGGGAAATCTTTATTTCTCAAAACATGTTTCTTTATTTATTTACATTGAGCCACTTTTCTAAGCTTGTAGTGCTCCATGGCACTTTTCCTTTGCTCACAACAGATCACCTGAAACATGTTTGAAAAATGTTTTGTCAGCAGGGAAATACTGAGTGAATCATTCAGTTTTACTAAAACAACTCGTTTGTTATAATTCACAGTATTAAGAGAGATTACAATGTTTCTGATATCAAACCAACTACCCACAGTATTTGTCACTCGACTAATTTCGGTGACTGTGGTCATATCACCATTGGCTGCCCCAATGAATGACGAATATCGCTAATTAGGTTCGCCCACCTAAAGTGATAACAACAGTAGTAATGTGCACAATACCCCACATACCGGCTGTAATTTGGTGATTACATAAACTTAATCACTGTAATTATAACCTTTGAAAATAAACATGATTTCAAAAGTAATTTGATAAAAAGAGAATGACTCACATTGTAGATTTAACGAGCAGAGTATAAGCCTACTGATTAGCCTTGATTAACCTAATTTAAATAACAATGCACACACAAACAGTTTAGTAACTAATACAGCAGTTACGACAATTCACGAGATTAAACCCTCACAACGATTTACAAGTGCAATACTTAACAATTCAGCGGATTCACAACGAATGACAGAGTATAGTCCGAGTTCGAACAGCACTCAAACATTCAAGTCGAAATCACGATGAATAACAAAGTATAAACTCGATTTGAGCGGCACTTAAACAATCGTTGGATAGTTATAATCGATCGGACGTTGAATCGTAATAGCGATCGAGTTATTACCCTGATTGTGGCAGCACTTCGTGATCAGTGTGTGTTTTGTGGACTGTTTCTGTTATAACTCAGCCTACGTAAAACAAATTTACGTCGTTTCAAAGACAGAATTCAAGTCCCAAGGCCCTGTATTTATACTTGAAATTGACATCTCCCGCGTGTCGCGGAAGATGTTCTGGGTTCTGTCGCGACTCGCCTGGGAAGCCAACGTAGACTAGGGTAGGCTTGTCACTAGTATAGGGTTGCTGAGTTGACAGTTCGTTAATTTGAAATCTAGACAACGCATTTTAGAGATAATCGTCAATTTAGGGTTTACCCCCCCCCCCCCCCCCTTTAGTTTTAGGGGCCCTAATCCTGATTCTAAATGTTTTGAAAATTTTAGGGATTATGCAGAATTACTTGGGTTTCTCAATTAGGGTTTCCTATTGGCCAAATTAAAATAATAATTAGGACTTTTGATGAGAGTTGTTACAGTAGGCTAGACAATGGACTTTTAAAAGTCAACAACGAATTAATACCACGCTTAAGCTTTTGTACATATTTTTGAGCATAGATAAATCGTGTGATGTGTTTATATCACTTATGTGTTGTGCATGATGATCTTGGAGTTGCGTGGATGTGAAACAAAGGGATTATCAACCTATGTCTTATGTATGTGGTATTTGGTTTATGAAAGTCAAAAGTTATGTTTGTATGGAAAGAAATGAGCGTTTGTATGTATGATTTATTATATATACTAACCATGATATGAATGTGGCGGTATGAAAAGGATATGAACAATATTAGCGGACTCAAGCATGGAGAGCTAACGAGTCAAGATCAGGCAAGGAAACAAGTATGAGTACGGACGCATAAAGTAAGTGAGTTCCGAACCTCACTTTTTAGTATATAATTAAAGTCTATTTATGAAGGTTAGGAATCTTGTAGGAATGATTGAGAAGGTAAGTAAATGGAAAGGAAAGTCGTAATAAGTTGTTAATAGTTCTCAAGGTAACGAAAAGTGCATGGCGAAATCAAATGGGTCGAACATATATGCATGAATCGTGTAACGGTAATGTAATTTATAAAGTTTAAGGACCTCAAGGTATGGATTTTTAGTTAATTAGGTAGGGAAATGTTTTATGAACAATTAGAAACAAGTTTTAAGTGAAACGGATGCAAACGAGCAAGTTATGCGAGTTTTGGTATTAAAATGGAAAGCTGATCTGGGCGCTAGCATAACTTACGGTAGCCAGCATAAGTTACGGTAGGAGCTGAAGCCATTTTTCCACCGTAAGGCAGTAGGTTATCACCGTAAGGATTTCATGGCCACCGTAAGCTATGGTAGCTACCGTAACTTACGGTGGAGGTCAGATACAAAATATAAAGTTTATGCAATTCTTCGTTTTTCTTCGAATTCAGACCCCGTGAACCCATCCCAAGCTCCGATAAGCTTCTATATTGTACCTCAGCCCTACCGAATGGCTTGATAAGCTACAGGTGAGTATGGAACTCATATTTAAGATCCGAAATGTACCCGAAAGTCACTTAAAAACGTTTAGGAAGCGTGAGTAAGTAATTATAAATAGGAGTAAGTATGTATGTAAGTTGTTCACTCATGTTTTATTACTCGGAGGTTGAAATTAGGATATGTCAGTAAACCATATTGAATTGTGTAAGTGCTACGTATGAGCTTGTATATATGTACGTATGTAAGGGTGTATGTATTAGATGACTATAAGTATACACACGGATGTACGTAGGCACGATGTAGTATTTATGGTACACGAAGGAATGGGGCTTGAATAGATGTATACATAGCTTCAAAACGTTTGAGTATTAAGTTGCTAATCATATGCCTTGAGAATGAAATGAGATTTGCAGGTATGCTATTGAAATCCGTTGTGCAGTTTTGAGGAATTGGAATGCTAGATTGTACGTGGAAGAATGATCAAAAGGACTTGCAAGAATAGAAAGAATGCGGCGTGGTCATTTAATTATGTATGATTATGAATTGTAGTTATCAAATTCTAATAATGTGCATGTTTGTGGTGAATGTAAGTTACGCAGATTAACATCAGCATAAAGTATTGGAGGATTAAAGATCGAGTCAAGAGCAAGAATTGTACGGGAAGAGTAGTCACATAACTGGGGATTTTATATGTAAATGGATGCGATAATTAAGAATGAACGATGTAAATCTTTTAGTCAAGTATTAAATATTTCTAGTATTAGACATCAAGTATGTTAAATGGCTAATAAAGAAAGAAAATTTTTGGGCTCATATTTCCGCTACGTCATTTTCAAGTTATTAATTGTTAAGGTGTTACAATTATTGTATGGTGTAAGATTCCGTTTATTTACGCGGTCTCGATTAAAGACCTACTCAGCGTTCATAAGGATCTTCCGGCTTCGGTGAAAAAGAAGGAGGCGGTGCACGAAATTATTATTATAGCGTGTTGGAGTTTATGGCGAGGGAGGAACAAATTGATTTTTTCTAATAGACCGGTAAGGATAGATAGGATTCTTAGTGAAATAAAGGCGTTAGGATTCCTATGGTTTTCGAATAGATCCAAACATAAAGGGATAGAATGGAAAGAGTGGTGTTCATTTGTAAATATGTAATTTTTCTGTAGTCTTTGGTCGGCCCGGTTTGGGTCGGCTGGTTGTTAATGAAGTTTACTTTTCAAAAAAAAAACAACAATTACAAATTATAAAATTTTATTAAATCAATGTATTGAAATCAAACACGTTGTTGAATATAGAGCTCTGGCGTGCTGGGTTCAATCGGTCTACTAGTTTGTGAACAATGAAGCACGCACACATTGTAGGGTCCCACAAGAAGGGCCGGCCTAAAGCAAGTGCCGGGTGAGCGACCGCTTTGGGCCCAAATCAAAACAGGGCCCGAAAAAAGTTATAATTTGTTATATATATATTTAAAAAAATTGTGTATGTCACACCCCGACTTTCCACGTGTCACCGGTGGGCCCGGTGGGGAGTATCGTGACGTAGTTGGCAACATAATAGTCAAACAACACAATATATAAATGCACAGCGGAAGCAAAAGATAAATATTATTACATTCCGAATATAAAGTAATATTCAGTATTACATCGGAAAGTAAAAATCCACAGGCGGATCTTAAAACATATCATTTGTTCAACAGACTCTAGACGCCTAGAACTTGCAAGATTCCTTATTAGCGCCCTGAGCTTCCAGCCAATTACGTTCAGTACCTGTCACTTAACCTTTTTGGAAAATACGTCAGTTTTCACTGGTAAATACACTCAACCGACTCATTTGAAAAGAGTTTAAGAAAATTGATTTAGATGCACGTGGCACAAAAATATCTTTTATATTTGATTAAAATGCACAGAGGCAAAATTAACCTTTTTAACTTGGGAAAATTATTTGTATATAATCTTGTATACAGTTTTACTTATTTGTCGTCCGTTAGGGCCGGTTTGTAGGGCCGGACTAGATTAACAGACACGCCACAGGTATAATGCCCACAGGCTATCATCCCCTAAGTGGATTACCAGTTCCGGTATAATGCCCACAAGGATGATACCTCGGAGTGGATTACCAGTTTTTACATAATGCAGTTGTCAGGTGTATGCCTACACCCCGTGCTTAGGTCGTGGCCATTTCGTAAAATGATGCCAAGGATATCCGGAACATGGTCATTAACCCCCAAAGGCCATACACCAAATAATACATATTAAACGGGTTGTAAGTACATTAATCACAATACGATTTAAATAACTACACACCTGACCAAGCGGTACTTTTATAGTGCCGTATCCCAAGCCCGTATAGGGAAAATAAGTTAAGAGTATTTACCTGAGCTAGCTCCTGTCTTAAATAGTAAGAATTTAATAACTTAGCCGTTTTCACTTAAGTAAGCGTAGGTACCATTTACTGAATTGCTCTAGTCTGGAATGATGGTATAAATAACCAATTAGAATGCTAACGGGTCTTTAATTAAGCCTATGCTTAGACCGGTTAGTCTTACAGGAAGATACGGTTCGTACGCACGATTAAGCGAAGACCGGAATAGAATGTGATTCAGACCCGACAAGTTTGGAGACTTGTATAATATGGGTAAACTAAACACATTCTGGATTTTGAGATAAAACCGATAAGGTTTGACCCGTTTCGGCTAATTTATGTAAACTTGTTACATAAACCGAGCCGAACGCGTAATATGCGTAACGGGTATCCGTAAGAGCCGTATACAGGTTTCCTAAGTTAATATGCTTCAAATATGTTGTAACATCAGTAGGATGTCTTTCGTTATGCCCGAAATGAATTTAAACACAAACTATGCCCCGTAGGGGTAGTTTGGTCATTTTAAAGGTTGTAAAAGAGTTTAAATGTTTAACTGCGTTACAGGTCTGATGTAAACAGCAAACATACTCAATTTGATGAGTCATAACAGTAGGCTAAGGCATATATGTGAAATTTATCATCTTTAACCAAACTATGCCCCGTAGGGGTATTTTGGTAATTTCACATAAGCCGAAAGCTCAAAAACGAAGTCTGAGTTAATCAACCTTTGCTTACTGTTAAAATATCATAATTTGCCTCATATATCAGTAGGTATCAACCCGGGTATGTCCAATATGATTTTAAGACATACTATGCGTTAAAAACGCTAATTATGGCGATTAGAGGCCATTTCCGGGTTCGATACTTAAATCTCATATTTTTATATTTCCAGAAGGCTTAAAATAATTTATTAATCCTATGTGATCAGTAGCAAAAGGTTTGGAGTTGTTTAGATAAGTAAAACTCATTTTATGGCCCGTAAGGGCAAAACCAACAATTACCGGATTAAGCCTACGACTACTAGTTATGCTCAGCCTAAAATTAATTAAAAATCTTTAAAAATCCCAAAATAATATATTACATCAGGGGGTATTAAGTTTGATACCAAAAAGTCGGCTTAACTAGGCTATACGCTAATTACGCCGTTTTATTAACGTAAAGCATTAATTTTGCGATATTGAGCATAACTCTTAATCTATAAGTCAAACTGATGTCAAACTTTGCATACAAGTTTATATATCAGTAACTAAGGTTTCTACACTTTTACATTTTCATAAATCTCGTTTTAAGGCAATAAGGGCATAATGGTCAACATATGAGCAATTAACGGAATCATGCGTATTAATCGGATAACTAATGAACCGAGGTGTATAATCACAGAGGGTTATACTAGCATGTAACCTGGTCCAAATGAAGCTCTAAGGTATTTCTAAAATATGCCCAAACGGGTCAGAACTGAAAGTCAACGTGAAAGTCAAACTATGTGACTTTCGGTTCCGAACCGGGTCTAAACAGGAAATAGTCGGGTTGAACATGTTTGGACATGTTCTTACACTTATTTCTAAGTTATAACAATGATCAAACAGGTTATATGTGATCTAGATAGCTAATTATGCATAAATGACATTTTAAGCATTATGTTGACTTTTTAAGTAAAGGTTTGACCCGACATTTGACCTGGTTAGGATGGTGATCAGGGGAAACCCTTTTGGGGTTTTATTACCCACATAAATACCATCCTATAACTAATTTTAATTCGAGATATGACTGAGTCATTAGTGACTAATCTCGAAGTCAAACCGTAATTACGACGGTTTGACTTTTAGCTAATTAACTAAGCTAAACTCAACTAAATAAGAACTAGCAGACTTACAAGGGTCCAATGCACGAATTATGATCAGATGGGAGAGTTCCTTAGCTCCAGAAATGCTCCAATGATCAGATGCAAGTGTGAAGAATGGTTGCAACATGTAGTGCCTTATATAGTGAAAAACTCACCATGATTGGTTGACAACTAACTCTAGGATTAACCACATGTAACACCTCGCAAATTTCGGGTTTAATATTAAAACGACACGTGTCATATAAGACAAAAACGCGTTGAAAACCCGGATTTAATAAAGATGTTTTCGGTAGGATTTAAAGTGGCGTCATGTTAAATTGTTACCTCTGAACACCTCAATTATAAATCCCAATACCCGATATATTAAATTACACATCTATGTACCCTCAATTCAGGGAATTATTGCCTTTAAAGGAAAATTCAAATGCATGATGTGATCCCATGATGAAATGAACGATAAACCGTCATTTACGGGTCTTGTATATGCAATCAAGTGAAACATTGGATAATGGTAGGGTATGTTCAAGCATATAGACACTTATGGGAGGCCCCTACTGATAATTTAAGTCAACAAGTCATTTATAACGGCTGCCCTTTCGATCCATCAACAAACAACAAAAATCTGATCAAAGAAGGGCGTCGCGTGGCGCGACGGCCCCTCGCGTCACGCGAGGGGTGCCCAGAGACAGCAGACCTGCTGTTGGCTGTTATACGCACATGTGACCTCCTTGGCCGGTTTTTCTTGCACATACATGGCCCCTAGACATCCCTAAACACTACTTACAAGTGTTGATCTATTGTGGATGGCCCTAGACTTGGTTGTCACTTGCTTGTGGTGCATGAAACTTGTATATAAGGACCCATTCATTCACAACATTCATTCACAAATCATTTTCAAGCATTCTGATTATTTGGGGAGCTTGCAAACTGATCAAGAGCCTTTCTCATCATCCATTAATCATCTAGTAAGTCTCTAATCCCTTCTAAATTAATTCTAGTTTAGTTTTTAGCTTAAAAGTCAACATATCGTATTAAACGGTTGACTTCGGGTTTAGTTATCGATAGCTCAGTCGTAACCCGAATTAAAAGTACCGTTAGATAGGTAATTATATGGGTATTAAACCCTTATAAGGGCAAGTACCAAATCCAGACCTAACTAGGTCGTTTGTCGGGTCAAACGTTGACCGAAAAAGTCAACAGAATTACAAAATGCGATTTAATGCACGACTAGCAATCCGCGAGGCGTGCAACCTGTTTTAAACTTAATATAACTTGGTAATAAGTATAAAAACTTGTTTACGCTTGCCCGACTCGACAAATTTCTATTTAAACCCGGTTCGGAACCGAAAGGCGCAAAACTTTGACTTTTGCGTTGACTTCGGTTCTGACCCGTTTTAGTTGGATTTAGACATGCCTTAAGGTCTCATTAGGATTGGGTTACATGCTAGTATAAGCCTCTGTACATGTTTCGTTGATTATCCGATGCATGCACACGTTTCCGTTAATCGCTTAAATTGGACCATAACGCCCTTATGACCTTATAACGAGAATTTTGAAAATGTGGAAATACAATAATCTTAGTTACTGATTATTTAGCATGTACGTAAATTTTCACGTCAAGCGGAGGTCTAGATTAGGAGATATGCGCATTAGCGTAAATAATAAGCTTTTTATTAATTAAACGGCGCGATTAACGCATAGCCTATCTAAACCCGATTTTCGGTACCAAAACTTTTACCCGCTGATGTTAAATAATATTTTAGGATTTTTGAAAATTTTTAATTATTTTTAGGCTGGTCTTAAGCTAGGCTTATCGCATTGATTCGGTTAATTACGAATATGCCCTTTTAAGCCATAAAACGAGTTTTACGAATCCGATTGATACCAATCCAATTGCCACTGATTTAAAATAATAAATATAGTATTTTGAACTTGTTTTGCTGATTAGGAAACTCAGATTGGTATTTTAACCCGTACGTCGCTTAAAACGGCTTTATACGCATATTAAACGCGTAGTTTGGTATTAAAACCATTTTGCCACGTAAGACTTAATACCATTAGACATAACCTGTTAAAATTGATAATTTTTCTGATTAAATCAGACCCGTATCTCAGAAGTATTATAAATCTCTTTTATAACCCTTAAAATGACCAAAATACCCCTACGGGGCGTATTTAGGGATTAAACTCGTTATGGGCATTATGGAAGATATCATAATGATATCACAACATATTTAAAGCGTATTAACTTAGGAAACCTGTTCGCGACCCTTTCGGTTACCCGTTATGCATTATACACGTTCGGTTCGGTTTATGTAACTAGTTTGCATAAACTAGCCGAAACGGGTCAAAAGATATCATTTTTATCTCAAAATCCAGAATGTGGATAATAAACCCATATTAAACAAGTCCTCAAACTTGTCGGGTCTAAATCACATTCTATCCGGTCTTCGCTTAATCGTGCGTACGAACCGTATCCTTAAAACTAACCGGTCTAAGCTTAAGCTTAATTAAAGATCCGTTAGTATTCTAATAGGTTATATTAAACCTTCGTTCCAGATTAGGAGAACCAGTAAAAGCTATCTGCAGTTTATTCAATTAAGGATTTATACTTGCAAAGGTAAATACTTTTAACTTATCTTCCCTATACGGGCTTGGGTTACGGTACATAGCGTACCGCTTGATCGAGCATCAAATCTTCCACGCTTAGTGGTTAATTGAATAATTTGATCGGCTCGTTTTAAACAGATGTGTTTACTTTACAGCCTTTGGGGGGTTAATGACCATGTCCCGGATATCCCTGGCATTATCTTACGAGATAGCCACAACCTGAGCACGGGGTGTAGGCGTACTCCCGTGTATAACTCACATAAGTGGTGTGTCTATTGATCTTTAACCCGGAATACGTTCCGGGCTACTGAACGCATAAGTAACATGTAAATCGTTCACAAGATTATTATATTAAATAGTTCTCCCAAGTTAATAAAAATGTTTATGCCATGTGCATCCAAACCAATTTTCAATCATTTATAAAATGAGTCAGTTGAATGTATTTACCAGTGTAAACTGACGTATTTTCCCAAAAAGATTAAATGCAGGTACTAGGCGAAATAGGCTGGGATTCTCCTAAGCATCACTAGAAGTCTCGCAAACTTAAGATGCCGAAGTCTGTTGAACCATAAACAATATTTTATTATTCGATCCTACTGTGGATAAACACCGGATAATTGTGACTTTGTTTACAATAAATAAATTCGGTTGTATCTTATTTTAAATTTGCTTCCGCTGTGCATTATTATATTGTGTTGTTTGACTATTACGTTGCCAACCACGTCACGATACTCCCCCACCGGGCCCACCGGTGACACGTGGAAATCGGGGTGTGACAGGTTGGTATCAGAGCCAACTCTGAGTGAATTAAACACTAGCCTTTTGTGTTTAATCTCAGTTACACAATTGCACATATTTAAACTTTCGAGTCTAGACTTATAACATAAGACAAATTCCACCCTATTCGGTTTTTGTATTGTTCTTTAAAACTTTATATTTTGTTATTTGTTATCTTATGTTTTGTTGACAGGTATAACAAAGAAAATGCCTCCAAGATTTTTACGTATGAGAGGACGAGGAGGAAAGGGGCCGACCACCGCCCCCAACGACCATGAAGCTGGGCCGTCCAATACACAAGCTCCTATCCCCGCCGAGAGTGACGGTACTCGACGGAACCAGAGAGGTCTATTTCAACCGGCAAGACGGTCGGTTTCAAACAGCTCTACGACTCCCGCTCAAGACTCCTATGGGCCACATTCAGAAAATGAGCCTAGAGACCCTCACCATTCGCACATACCGTTACAGCGATCTATGTCGCACCGTCCTTTCGGAGACCCCACTCCAATCTTTCAAGGCCAGTTCAACCCGGCGGATTATCTACAAGAACCAGTGGGTTTTAACCCATTGGGGCCGGAGGACCATTTTTCTGGGGGAAATAATATGGATGAGGAAGACGACCCGGAAGAACCAGCATCAGGAACTCCCAACCACCCAATAGAGGTCTCGGATAGTTCCATTTACCAAGGACCACCCTATAATGGTCCAGATAGCTTCCAGGCTATCTTTACACGGCACGAGTGGTATTATACACCTTCTCACCATTCGTCGCCGCATGAGCAACCACAGCCTCACTATTCTTCGCCGCATGAGCAGCATCAGCAGCATCATCAAGATTCCTCTGGGAATCACCAGTTTGAGGCAGTTACGCCACCGCCTCCACCGCCACCAGTTCAGCCGGCGCCTCCACAGCCGCGAAGACATAGGAGATCCGGAGCCCGGATGTCCACACGAACAGAGGAGTTTCATTTCAGCTCTCCTCTACAATCAAGTGGCAGAAATTATCAGCCGCTTCCAGAAGATCCACAAATGGGTGGACCATCAAACCCCGCCGCGCAGCAACCGCCACCAATAGGTCTTGATAACCAGATACCGGCATACACGGGTCCTTCGATGTACAACCCGTTTGAACCACCGACTCACACTAACCTCGGTTACGCTGAAGCCGACCCGTATGCGGTAGCGGCTAATTACTACGCCCTTAACCCGGAGGGACCGTATGGAGCTCCTTGGGGAGTAGGCTACCCAGCACAGGGATACCAGATGCCTACACAACCCCCGTACTACCAACAACCCCCGCCGTCTCTACAGATGTCGCCACCTCAACATCAGGAGATCCTACAAAGTATTAGAGCGGTGCGGCATGAGGCGCGGGAAGACCGACGGCGTAACCAGGGGATGTTCAAGACCTTGACGAACTTAATCAAGGGGAAGAGTAAGAAGGATCAGTAAATCCTTTGTGTGTGTATGTCTACTTTAAAATTAAGTCCCTGCGAGGACATTTATGTGTGTATGTAGTCCCTGCGTGGACATTTATCATTTTACCTAGTTCCTGCGAGGACTTGTGTTTTAAATTAACCCCTGCGCGGGTAAGTACTTGTTTGACCCCTACGTGGGAAATGGTTATTGTGAAAAGACCCGTTTAGGGCAATATGTAACTTATGTTTAATTAATGGGATGTTTGTTTTATAAATTTCATGGTTGCCATTATGTGCATATATAATTATAAATGAAATAAATAAATTAAAATCATTCCTTTTAAATTAATCTGCCTATGAAATTATTTGATTAAGAATCTTAAAGTGTGAAACCTAGCCACGTGTCAAATATAAGACCGGGCCAAAATGGTAAGACCTGTTTAAAAGATTCAATTCCCTGTTAACATCTTAAAACATGTTAACACTCCTGGCAGAAGTGATTCGTTAAAATCACATACGTCATTTTATAAAGGAATTCTTTAGAAGATTCCTAACCCAGTTTAATGATCTCTGAATCCTGGGTACATCATCAATTAAGATGATCATATTTTACCATACGTGGTAATATAATGCCTACGGGCCCTGCTCATTTCCATATGAGCCAGAAGACAGTGGTAGCTTTGACTCCCTGTCTGATAAAGGTAATGAACTAGGTTCAAACCTTAAAAGTCTTGATTCTCTGAAGTCATAGCTTATAATTTAAATTGTCCATGTGACCAAGCCTTATGTGCTAATATATATATTGTTATTGTCTATGTTTAGGATAAATTTTAATTGAAATCCTGAATTTATACGATAGATAAGTTAACCAGATATGGTCTCTGTTACCATGGTTAATGAATTACCCTAAGAGGCAATTCCATAATGAACTCCCAAATAAAATATTGACCTTGTTTTCTGCAACAGTTCAATACAAATGGCTGACTCCAATGAAGTAAATAGTCATCCTGTGGAGCCGAATGAGAACGCCCAGGTTACATTAACAGGCGCTGAACTAAAAGCAATCATAGATGGCGCTATCACCCAGGCTTTGGATAGACAATATGAAGAATACAGTGGTACCCGAAGTAGGACCCACTCTGTATCCCATTCAAAGCCAAGGACACATTCAGAGGCTCATAACAAGCCTCCTCCTAAAAAGGATGTGCCAAAGAAAAACGGTGATGATCGCCAGTCCACCAACCACCAAAGTAATCCATCTCAGCAGTTGGTACTGCATCAGGGACCCCGTAACAAGGGTTGCACATACAAGTACTTCGTATCTTGCAAGCCCCGGGATTTTAATGGGGAGAAGGGAGCCGTCGATTGCATGACATGGCTCGACGAGATGGACACGGTCGTGGACATCAGCGGATGTGCTGAAGGTGATATGCTTAAATTTGTCTCACAGTCCTTCAAAGGTCAGGCGTTAGCTTGGTGGAGAGCTCTGATGGAGGCTTCCGGAAAGATCCCATTGTATAGCATGACGTGGGATCAATTCATCGCTTTGATCAAGGAAAATTTCTGCCCTCAGCATAAGGTGGAAAAGATAGAATATGACTTCCTATCACTGGTAATGAAGAACCTCGATTGTCAAGCTTATCTGACGAGCTTCAATACACTATCCCGGTTGGTACCTTATCTAGTAACCCCGGAGCCTAAAAGGATCGCTCGTTTTATTGGAGGTTTGGAACCCGAGATCAAAGCCAGTGTAAAAGCTTCTCGGCCAGTTACCTTCAGGTCTGTGACTGACCTTTCCTTATCCCTCACACTGGATGCGGTCCGGCAGAGATCGCAGAGGAATAAGGCGGCCGAGAAGAGGAAGCATGATAATGACGGTTCGAGTAGGTCGAACAAGAAACACCGTTGGAGCGGTGATCACAAGAAGGGATCGGATTCGAAGAAGGATGGGCATCGTTCTGGGGAGAAGCCCACATGCAAAACTTGCAAGAAACAGCACTTTGGAAAGTGCAGATTCGAATCAACCTCGAATAACGAGCCCAGGTCTTTCGCTTGTGGTTTGTGCAAGTCCAAGGAACACAAAACCTTGGATTGCAAGAAGATGAAAGATGCAACGTGTTACCGTTGCAACGAAAAGGGGCACATAAAGACTAACTGCCCTAAGTACAACAAGAAGCCAGAAGAGGCTAAGAAGACCAATGCCAGAGTCTTCAGGATGGATGCGAAGGAGGCTGTGCAGGATGATAACGTTATAACAGGTACTTTCCTTGTAAACGATGTTTTTGCAAGAGTACTTTTTGATTCAGGCGCAGATAAGTCCTTCGTAGATCATGAATTTTGTAAATTGTTGAATTTACCTGTCAAAACCCTAAAAGTGAATTATGAGGTAGAGTTAGCAGATGGTACCATTGAAGCCGTCTCTACTGAGTTAGATGGATGTGCTATATCCATTAAGAACCATTCTTTTCCTCTATCTCTACTTCCCTTTAAGTTAGCCGGTTTTGACATAGTTCTGGGTATGGACTGGTTATCTCATAACCAGGCCCAAATCGTCTGTAACATGAAGCAAGTAGTGATAAAGACTCCGTCTGGTGAATCACTTACCATTCGGGGAGATACCCAGTACGGATTGCCTGAGCACGTGACTATGCTCAAGGCTTCAAAGTGTTTGAAAAAGGGATGTGTCATTTACATGGCGCAAGTGATCATTGACGAGCCTAAACCGAAGTTAGAAGACATCCCTGTCATCTCAGAATACCCAGAAGTTTTTCCTGAAGATCTGCCTGGCTTGCCACCGGATAGACAAGTTGAATTCAGGATAGATATCATTCCTGGAGCGGCACCAGTTGCCAGAGCACCATACAGATTGGCACCCACGGAAATGAAGGAGTTGCGGACGCAGCTAGATGAATTGCTGGCTAAGGGTTTCATTCGACCCAGTTCATCTCCTTGGGGAGCGCCAATCCTGTTTGTCAAGAAGAAGGATGGATCGATGCGTCTGTGCATCGACTATCGCGAGCTTAATAAGGTCACGATCAAGAATAGATATCCATTGCCCAGAATCGATGATTTGTTCGATCAGCTTCAAGGGGCAAGTTACTTCTCAAAGATTGATCTGAGGTCAGGATACCATCAATTGAAGGTTATGGATGAAGACGTTCACAAGACTGCATTCAGGACTCGCTACGGTCATTACGAGTTCCTAGTGATGCCTTTTGGGCTCACTAATGCACCAGCCGCGTTCATGGATCTCATGAATCGTGTCTGCAAGCCTTACTTAGATAAATTTGTTATCGTCTTCATTGATGACATCCTTATTTATTCTAAGAACCAAGCTGACCACGGGAAACACCTTCGGTGTATTCTCAAACTTTTACATCACGAGAAACTCTATGCCAAATTCTCTAAGTGTGAATTTTGGCTACGAGAAGTCCAATTTCTTGGACATGGGGTCAGTGAAAGTGGTATCCAAGTGGATCCCGCTAAAGTTGAAGCTGTTATGAATTGGCAAGAGCCAAAGATGCCTACGGAGATACGTAGCTTCCTGGGATTGGCAGGATATTACAGGCGTTTCATCGAAAAATTTTCAAGGATTGCTGCCCCTCTAACTTCCCTAACTAAGAAGAAGATTAAGTTCGTTTGGGGCCCTAAGCAGCAGGAAGCATTCGATATTCTTAAGCAGAAGTTGAGCAACGCTCCTGTGCTTACATTACCTGAAGGCGCTGAAGAATTTGTAGTTTATTGTGATGCATCACACACTGGCATGGGGTGTGTGCTTATGCAGAAAGGCAAGGTGATTGCCTATGCATCACGACAGTTAAAGGTGCACGAAAAGAATTACACCACCCATGACTTGGAATTGGGTGCCGTTGTGTTCGCACTAAAACTGTGGAGGCATTATCTCTATGGAATCAAGTTTGTGATCTTTTCTGATCACAAGAGCCTCCAGCATCTGTTTAACCAGAAAGAATTAAACATGAGGCAACGCCGTTGGATGGAAACTTTAAATGATTATGATTGTGAAATCAAATACCATCCTGGCAAAGCGAATGTAGTCGCTGATGCCTTGAGCAGAAAGGAAAGGGTTAAACCCATTCGAATTAACGCCAAGCGTATGGAGATAAAGAACAGTTTGATAGAAAGGGTGTTAGCTGCACAGAAGGAAGCTGTGTTGGAAGCTAACTATCCTAATGAAAAGTTAGGAGTAACTGAGGAGCAGTTAACTCTTAGCAAGGACGGAATTTTACGGTTAAACGGACGAATATGGGTTCCGATTTTTGGAGGACTTCGTGATGTCATCCTCCAAGAAGCCCATAGTTCCAAATACTCCGTTCATCCTGGAGCTGATAAGATGTACCAGGATTTAAAGGCAAATTATTGGTGGATAGGCTTGAAAAAGTCTGTGGCCGCCCATGTAGCAAAATGCTTGACATGTGCGCAAGTCAAAGCCGAGCATCAGAAACCGTCAGGTTTGCTACAACAGCCTGAACTTCCTACGTGGAAGTGGGAAATGGTAACTATGGATTTCATTACCAAGTTACCCAAGACAAGGAGAGGCAATGATACGATATGGGTTATAGTTGACCGACTGACTAAGTCAGCCCATTTCTTACCCATCAAGGAGACTTATAGCTCCGATATGTTAGCCCAGTTATACGTTGATAAGATTGTAGCCCTACACGGCATACCTGTAGCTATTATCTCTGACCGGGATACTAGGTACACGTCACACTTTTGGAAGAGTTTCCAGCAATCTTTGGGCACACGTTTGAACTTTAGTACGGCTTACCATCCTCAGACTGACGGTCAGAGTGAGCGTACTATTCAAACGTTGGAAGACATGCTGCGCGCATGTGCGATCGAATTGGGAGGTAGCTGGGATAAGAACCTACCCTTGATCGAATTCTCCTACAACAATAGCTACCATACCAGCATAAAGGCTGCGCCGTTTGAGGCATTATACGGTAGAAAGTGTAGATCGCCAGTTTGTTGGGCGGAAGTTGGAGAAGTCCAGTTATCAGGACCAGAAATCGTGTTCGAAACGACGGACAAGATTGTCCAGATTCGTAACAACCTCCAAGCTGCCCGGAATAGGCAGAAGAGTTACGCGGATCCAAGTCGTAAGGATTTTCACTTTGAAGTAGGTGACAAAGTCCTACTTAAAGTGTCACCATGGAAAGGGGTGATGCGATTTGGTAAGAAAGGAAAACTAAGCCCGAGATACATAGGACCTTTCGAGGTTATCGAACGTGTCGGGTCAGTTGCCTACAAGTTGAACTTACCAGAAGAGCTCAGTGGAATCCACAATGTGTTCCACATTTGCAATCTAAAGAAGTGTTCCGCTGATGATTCACATGTCATGCCACATACAGATGTGCAAATAGATAAGAGCTTAACGTTCGTGGAAAAACCTTTGTCGATTGAAGATCGACAGGTAAGGAAGCTTCGAAGAAAGCACATACCTTTTGTAAAGGTCAAATGGGATGCCCGAAGAGGTCCCGAGTTTACGTGGGAGTTAGAATCCACCATGAAAGAAAAGTACCCTTACTTGTTTCAGTAAATCTCGGGTCGAGATTTATTTTAAGGGGGTGAGGATGTAACACCTCGCAAATTTCGGGTTTAATATTAAAACGACACGTGTCATGTAAGACAAAAACGCGTTGAAAACCCGGATTTAATAAAGATGTTTTCGGTAGGATTTAAAGTGGCGTCATGTTAAATTGTTACCTCTGAACACCTCAATTATAAATCCCAATACCCGATATATTAAATTACACATCTATGTACCCTCAATTCAGGGAATTATTGCCTTTAAAGGAAAATTCAAATGCATGATGTGATCCCATGATGAAATGAACGATAAACCGTCATTTACGGGTCTTGTATATGCAATCAAGTGAAACATTGGATAATGGTAGGGTATGTTCAAGCATATAGACACTTATGGGAGGCCCCTACTGATAATTTAAGTCAACAAGTCATTTATAACGGCTGCCCTTTCGATCCATCAACAAACAACAAAAATCTGATCAAAGAAGGGCGTCGCGTGGCGCGACGGCCCCTCGCGTCACGCGAGGGGTGCCCAGAGACAGCAGACCTGCTGTTGGCTGTTATACGCACATGTGACCTCCTTGGCCGGTTTTTCTTGCACATACATGGCCCCTAGACATCCCTAAACACTACTTACAAGTGTTGATCTATTGTGGATGGCCCTAGACTTGGTTGTCACTTGCTTGTGGTGCATGAAACTTGTATATAAGGACCCATTCATTCACAACATTCATTCACAAATCATTTTCAAGCATTCTGATTATTTGGGGAGCTTGCAAACTGATCAAGAGCCTTTCTCATCATCCATTAATCATCTAGTAAGTCTCTAATCCCTTCTAAATTAATTCTAGTTTAGTTTTTAGCTTAAAAGTCAACATATCGTATTAAACGGTTGACTTCGGGTTTAGTTATCGATAGCTCAGTCGTAACCCGAATTAAAAGTACCGTTAGATAGGTAATTATATGGGTATTAAACCCTTATAAGGGCAAGTACCAAATCCAGACCTAACTAGGTCGTTTGTCGGGTCAAACGTTGACCGAAAAAGTCAACAGAATTACAAAATGCGATTTAATGCACGACTAGCAATCCGCGAGGCGTGCAACCTGTTTTAAACTTAATATAACTTGGTAATAAGTATAAAAACTTGTTTACGCTTGCCCGACTCGACAAATTTCTATTTAAACCCGGTTCGGAACCGAAAGGCGCAAAACTTTGACTTTTGCGTTGACTTCGGTTCTGACCCGTTTTAGTTGGATTTAGACATGCCTTAAGGTCTCATTAGGATTGGGTTACATGCTAGTATAAGCCTCTGTACATGTTTCGTTGATTATCCGATGCATGCACACGTTTCCGTTAATCGCTTAAATTGGACCATAACGCCCTTATGACCTTATAACGAGAATTTTGAAAATGTGGAAATACAATAATCTTAGTTACTGATTATTTAGCATGTACGTAAATTTTCACGTCAAGCGGAGGTCTAGATTAGGAGATATGCGCATTAGCGTAAATAATAAGCTTTTTATTAATTAAACGGCGCGATTAACGCATAGCCTATCTAAACCCGATTTTCGGTACCAAAACTTTTACCCGCTGATGTTAAATAATATTTTAGGATTTTTGAAAATTTTTAATTATTTTTAGGCTGGTCTTAAGCTAGGCTTATCGCATTGATTCGGTTAATTACGAATATGCCCTTTTAAGCCATAAAACGAGTTTTACGAATCCGATTGATACCAATCCAATTGCCACTGATTTAAAATAATAAATATAGTATTTTGAACTTGTTTTGCTGATTAGGAAACTCAGATTGGTATTTTAACCCGTACGTCGCTTAAAACGGCTTTATACGCATATTAAACGCGTAGTTTGGTATTAAAACCATTTTGCCACGTAAGACTTAATACCATTAGACATAACCTGTTAAAATTGATAATTTTTCTGATTAAATCAGACCCGTATCTCAGAAGTATTATAAATCTCTTTTATAACCCTTAAAATGACCAAAATACCCCTACGGGGCGTATTTAGGGATTAAACTCGTTATGGGCATTATGGAAGATATCATAATGATATCACAACATATTTAAAGCGTATTAACTTAGGAAACCTGTTCGCGACCCTTTCGGTTACCCGTTATGCATTATACACGTTCGGTTCGGTTTATGTAACTAGTTTGCATAAACTAGCCGAAACGGGTCAAAAGATATCATTTTTATCTCAAAATCCAGAATGTGGATAATAAACCCATATTAAACAAGTCCTCAAACTTGTCGGGTCTAAATCACATTCTATCCGGTCTTCGCTTAATCGTGCGTACGAACCGTATCCTTAAAACTAACCGGTCTAAGCTTAAGCTTAATTAAAGATCCGTTAGTATTCTAATAGGTTATATTAAACCTTCGTTCCAGATTAGGAGAACCAGTAAAAGCTATCTGCAGTTTATTCAATTAAGGATTTATACTTGCAAAGGTAAATACTTTTAACTTATCTTCCCTATACGGGCTTGGGTTACGGTACATAGCGTACCGCTTGATCGAGCATCAAATCTTCCACGCTTAGTGGTTAATTGAATAATTTGATCGGCTTGTTTTAAACAGATGTGTTTACTTTACAGCCTTTGGGGGGTTAATGACCATGTCCCGGATATCCCTGGCATTATCTTACGAGATAGCCACAACCTGAGCACGGGGTGTAGGCGTACTCCCGTGTATAACTCACATAAGTGGTGTGTCTATTGATCTTTAACCCGGAATACGTTCCGGGCTACTGAACGCATAAGTAACATGTAAATCGTTCACAAGATTATTATATTAAATAGTTCTCCCAAGTTAATAAAAATGTTTATGCCATGTGCATCCAAACCAATTTTCAATCATTTATAAAATGAGTCAGTTGAATGTATTTACCAGTGTAAACTGACGTATTTTCCCAAAAAGATTAAATGCAGGTACTAGGCGAAATAGGCTGGGATTCTCCTAAGCATCACTAGAAGTCTCGCAAACTTAAGATGCCGAAGTCTGTTGAACCATAAACAATATTTTATTATTCGATCCTACTGTGGATAAACACCGGATAATTGTGACTTTGTTTACAATAAATAAATTCGGTTGTATCTTATTTTAAATTTGCTTCCGCTGTGCATTATTATATTGTGTTGTTTGACTATTACGTTGCCAACCACGTCACGATACTCCCCCACCGGGCCCACCGGTGACACGTGGAAATCGGGGTGTGACACCACAACCATCCAACACTTGTCCTAGTGCTCTAGGATAGTTTAGGGGTCTTTAAATAATGATAAAAACCAGTTAAATCGGTCATAATCGCGAGAAACAGGTTGCAGCCCGTTTTCTGATGCTGGGCATCAGCTAGCGCACCGTTACGCTACACTTGTAGCGGTGCGCTAGCCCGCTACAATGGGCCATTTGACTTAACCGGGTAGCGCACCGTTACGCTACACATGTAGCGGTGCGCTAGCCCCCTTCTGAGACAAATTTGTTGTTGTTTGTTAAAGATTCGAAAAGGTAAACAACTTGCACGAATTTGGGGCCTCAATTATCAACTTAGGATCCTCACAAAGTGTATGATCCTGTATAATACCCTATCATTTGAACTTGTCCCATTTGAATGCATTTTCAAGACCCGAAAACATCGGTTTACCATTCAATTTATTCGTGGGATCAAATCACGCATTATCAATTCCATTCTTGTCAACCCATATATGGATTTAAGACTCAGTAGATGTTTAATATATAATAACTTGGGTCTTGGGATTTATTAATGAGGTATTCAGAGGTAAAGATTAACATGACGTCACTTTTAAATCCTGCCAAAACATCTTTATTTAATCCGGTTTCACAACGTGTTTTTGTCATACATGACACGTGTCGTCATCTTATTAAACACGAAATTTTGAGGTGTTACAGTGTAACACCCTTGCTTGATTTATACAATATTTTGTATAAGTTTCGTATAATTACATGTTTATACGATTACACATACGTATGAAAATATGAGTTTACTAAAACTTTTACAATTCAAAAAAAATAGTACAACATAATGTAATTGAGTTCGTCGTTTAAAAGTTACGACGTAACGCCGTGCGGAAGCTTTGATCTCGTGTGTTCGGTTCTTCGTTGAGCTTGATCTTCATCCGGGCACTCTTGGCTATCACCTATGATCAAAACCAACTTAAAAGTTAGCTTTGATAGTTAAATAACAAGTTTAAACAAGTTATATGGGTCAAACAAACAGAAATTAAACAATTTTCGGAATCAGGGGGGCCAGACGCTACACCTAGCCCCTTTTTTGACAGCAAGTTGCTTAATTGCTGCTGCGGATTTGCCCAGCTATGATTTTAACTGAAATATAAACTTCAAAGTTTCATAACTCTTTATCTACAAGTCTGTTTTACGCGATTCTTTTTCCTACGCGTTCGTAATTTAATTCTCCTTCTCATGGAGTTAAAATCCGACATTCAAACTTGTAACACCTCGTAAAATCACGTTCAATGAAGTATTGACACGTGTAATAAACCCTAGTAAAGTCAAACCTTGAATATAAGGGACTAATTTTTCGAAAAATCGAAAAACATTAATTATGAAAGAACTGGAAGTATTATCATACCTAAAATAAGTTTCTAAATAACCTTTTACGGTTTTATATTCACAAATGAGCCACTTGTTAATCAAGTGTAGCCTTTTGTGTAATTAATTCGAAGTTTGCGCAATAAAGGGGTTAAAAGCGTCAACATGTTAATTCTTACCTCTGAGTGACCTTTTAACAAACCGAAAGCCTCATGATATTTTATTATACTCTCGGGAATGCCAATCATTGGCCGTCCAAGGCTTTTATGCCTAAAAGTGAAGTTACGCGCAACTTTGCAAGTATAAGGGACTAAAAGTGTCAATATGTTTAATTATACCTCTGAATGACCTTTTATCGAAGCCCGAAGCATTATTATGTTTAATAATACTTTCGAGAATGCCTAATATGGATTAGATAAGGCTTCAATGCTATTAAATGATGAGATACGCAAGTTTGCGCAATAGAGGGACCTAAAGCGTTAAACTGCAAAAGTATGTCGATTCGTATGTTATCGGACCTTCCGAATTATGACCATGAGTTATAAATACCCTAATTATCCTTTATATAGCTTAGATATAGGCTTAGAGGTGTTTGGTGCGCAAAAATAAACTTTTAAGTCATGCAGGGACTAAAAGTGTCAAAAACTGCACAAGTTTGCATTTTCGCGCATATCTCACATTCTGAATATCCCCGGGCATCCAAAAATTTATGTAAGCACTAAAATATTTTATTTTAGTGTTTGGCATAAGAAAAATCCATTCGTCGCGCAATTTGGATCGTTTTTCGCGCTTATGCGCATTCCATCGTAAGTAAGGGAACATCGCGATCATACGACCAAACGAACCAGCATCCGACATATTTTTGAGCATGTTTCATGTCCACAATGTTTAGGCATCATTTTAGGGCCTTAAAGATGGCTTAACGGGCCTTAAACGTGTCGAAATGAGCTTTAAACACCAACAGGGACTGAAACTGTCATTATGGCAAAGTTGTTTTCTGACCAGGACCCTCAGGCGGGGCGCGTAAGGTTTGTGTATACCTTACGCGGTGCGCGAGGCCCTCCCAGATCAGAATAATCAGTTTAAACAGCTGTTAACAGCTGTTAAGCACCCAAAACTCAATTCCACATGTTGTTTCCTGATGATGGGGGCCAATGTGATGCACATGAGGTTACCAACAAGTGTAAGGATGAGATTAAATCACAGGTTATGAGAAACGATCCTAACGGTGGTCCAAATCCTATAAATACCCCATCCAACTCAACCCAAAAACTCACACTTTTGAAATATGAATTGTTCTCTAAGTTGTTTTGTTTAACACTTCATACCTGAGAATATTCGGATTCAAAACTTCCGTTCTTGGACCCGTTGTAAGTGTCCTTTCGTGCTTAGTTTAAATTTCTGGCGTTATAGCCGAAAAGTCAAGCGTTTTGATGAACGCTTTGACTTTTAAACGGTTGAGCCATTGTTCGTAATGAACATGGCTACGTGACCGTAATTAGTAGGTGTTAAACCCTCAAAAAGGGCACCTCCTAATTACCACGTTTACTTAGTTTAATTGTCGGGTCAAATAAAAGTCAAACGGGTTTGTTTTAAATAAAATTCATAACTATTAATATAGAAGTCATAAAAATCAGTTTTCTCACTTTAATAACTTGGTAATTATTAGTTGAACATGTCTAAGCATGTTCAACCCGACAATTCTAAGTATAGGCTCGGTTTGGGACCGAAAGTCGCAAAAGTTGACTTTTGCTTTGACTTTCAGTTCTGACTCGATTTAGCTTAGTTTAGATATGCCTTAGGATTCCTTTAGGACCAGGTTATAGGTAAGTGTAACCCTCTGAGGATATACAACTTGGATCCTTAGTTATCCTATTCATTGCATGTTTCCGTTATATGCTTAAATGTTGACCATTGTGCCCTTTTGACCCCAAAACCTTTTGCAACTGATTTTATATGATAAATAAAATATTTTAAGCTTTCTGGGATGATAAAGATACCAACTTTTCTTTAAAAACCCGAAAATCGCTTAAAATCGCATTTTCACGCGTTTTAAGCGCATAGTATGTATAGAAACTATTTTAAATATATAATACTTGATACCTACTGATATTTTTAGTAAATCTATATACTTTAACAGTAAGCAAAAGTTTTAAACTCAGGTTTCCAAATTTGACCTTTAAACCTTATGTGAAATTACCAAAATGCCCCTTCGGTGCATAGTTTGGTTATAAATGATAAAATTCACATATGTGTAATACCCTACTGATATAACTTATTAAAGTAAGTATTTTTACTGATTAAATCAGATCTGAAACTCAAATTCATATTAAACCTCTTTTATAACCTTTTTACAAGTCTCCAAACTTGTCGGGTCTAAATCACATTATATTCCGGTCTTCGCTTAATCATGCATAATGAACCGTGAACCTTTCCTTAAAACTAACCGGTCTAAGTTACAACTTAAATAAGACCCGTTAGGAATCTAATAGGTTAATAAAAACCTTCGTTCCAGATTAAGAGCCCCAGTAGAAGTACTTGTGCTTGCTGAATAGAATATACGGCTGAGTATAAATTGCATTGCTAGCTCAGGTAAATACTTTTAACTTATTTTCCCTATACGGGCTTGGGATACGGTATTATAACAATACCGCTTGGTCGGGTATTGAATGTTTAGTCGAATTATGATTAAATTATTGAGGTAACCCGCTTTAATCTGTCTTGTTTGAAATAAAAGCCTTTAGGGGTTAATGACCATGTCCCGGATATCCTCGGCATCATTATATTATAAAATGGCCACGTCTTAAGCACGGGGTGTAGGCATACACCTGACGGTTGCATAAGGGAAACGGTATCTCATTCTCTTGTGGGCCTATACTTGTGGCGTGTCTGTTAATCTTGACTCGGTTTCTACATCGGGCCCTGAACGTATAACGAACATGTAAATCTGTATACAAGATTACTTTTATATAATTTTCCCAAGTTATAAAAGATGTTTTGTGCCGTGTGCATCCAAATCAATTTTCTTAAACTCTTTTTAAAAATGAGTCGGTTAATTGTATTTACCAGTGTAAACTGACGTATTTTCCAAAAAAAAGTTAAGTGACAGGTACTGAACGTAATTGGCTGGAAGCTCAGGGCGTTAATAAGGAATCTTGCAAGTTCTAGGCGTCCAAAGTCTGTTGAACAGTCTTTTTCCCTTTTATTTGATCCGCTTGTGGATCCTTTACTTTCCGTTGTAATACTGTGATATTACTTTATATTCGGATTGTAATACATTTATCTTTTGCTTCCGCTGTGCATTTATATATTGTGTTGTTTGACTATGATGATATCAACTACGTCACGATACTCCCCACCGGGCCTACCGGTAATACGTGGAAATATCGGGGTGTGACAAAACTAAATAAATTCTAAATTTTTAAACATTCGGCTTATTATTCATAATCCACATTTTGACCCGTTTGTATTTAGGACCTCCAAACTTGTTCCCAGTTAATCATAAATCATATACCAAGGTATTTAACTCAAAATCTCTATCTTGGATTCATAACTTTTGCGAATTACGCGGCAAACATCCAAGTTACCCGCGTAATTCATTTTTGACCCGTTTAGGGGATTTTTGTGCATTAAAGCATCAAATCGACTCTTCTTTTTTCACAACTCGCGTTCCCATATTTGAATAGCTACTTACATTCCACCACAACTATATTTGTGGTGGATTTACATAAGGATCCCAAAATCCCAAATTTTTACCCTTCGTAGTCATTTTACATGATTGACCCCTTTCTTAGGCATTTAACCTACAAAGTATATGCCTACAACTCTTACATGTATTTAAGGGTTACATAATTATAATAAAATTTTCTAAAGGGCCTTTAAGGGTCCTTTGCCCAATTTACCCATTAATCAATTCTAGTCTCTTATTTTACGACGAAAGACTCTCACCATTTATTTGACCAATATAGAACTTTTAACTACAACATAATCATGCGTACCTGACTCGGATCAACATATTGACCCGTTTTAATACCTTGTCTTCACTTATTTTCTATTTCATAGCATCGCTAATACACGAGCCGTTCATCCTGCAAGCGTGAGACTCGACATACACTTATTAGTCGCTAGTCGTCAAATGGTATCAATATTACCATTTGATCCGTTTAACTCTTTTATTAGTTTAAGCTTACTTAATAAGTAGCCGTTCGAAAACTCATTTTATCTTAGTCTTTTCGTGACTAATTTACCGTTCCACCCCGTTTTACCACTACTATGGTTTTTAACACTTGTTTTTAGTTCCGACCCGTATCATTTCGCGTCGGTAACCATATTTCGAATATTAACTCTATTGTATTTACAACTTATGGAATAGATACGTATTCCACAAAAAGGTGTAAGTTTCACTTACCTTGCATCCGGCTATGCTCTTTTTCCGCATACTCGTTCCATTTGACCCGCTTCTTTCTCAAGCTTCCACCTAGCTTGTCAAGCGTTAACTATCATCATAATTTACACAAGGTGGTTAGATTAGTCATTCTAATTCATGACTTTCACACCTTATGAATCTTTTACCGCTATTATTATTGAACTCTATCATAGGTCGGTTTGACTTTCAAAAAGTCAAACCACCAATTGACACATATGAGTGCACTAACAAGTTCACAAGATCAAATTTAGGCACATTATCAACCACTTAATGAGTATTATTTTTTGAGATGCCATATTAACTAACATGTTATCTTATTTCATACTTCAAGTGACAATAAATCTACATGTAATTTTAGTCATTGTAAGCATATATACGCTTTGACCATCATAATCATGGGCTTAACTCTTGTGTGAAGACCCACATCTAATCACTTATGAACTTCTTAACAAAATTCTCTAATTTGTTCAAGTAGTTCATTCACGCTAGTTAGTATGATGTTCATAAACACCAATACAACATCAATTTTGTCAAATCATCTAAACCCATTTCAAGTCATGTATGAACACCTATTCGAATCACAAGATTATTCAAGTACTTCACATATACTTGCAAGTATGATGATCACACACATAATTTCATCATCAATTTCACTATACTAGCATAATGTTGAACTTAAGGCCATCACCCTCAAGTTCATTCATAACTTATCATCATCAAAACATAAAATTCGACATACCTCATGATCTCTAAGCTTAGGTGATCACGAATTTGTGTTCATGCATCGATTTGGGGCTATAATCAACCTTCAATTTGATGATTTTGGTGAACTAGGGTTTGCACCCTTTTTCCTCTTCTCCTGGTCGTTCCACGCACACACACCTTGTGTGTGTGTGTAATTTTTTTTGTTTTTAAAACACAAGTTTCACAACTTACAACCTTAGCCCCTTTTGTTTCAACCTTTTATAAAAAGGTACCTTAATTCTTGCTTTCTTAATGTTTTTGCTTAATTACTCAATACTAACTAAGTTAATTATTCCTAGTTAACTTAGTGGGTTCCGGGAGTTATAACCCGTTTTATTTTAAGTGTCGTTAACTCGCGCCTCTTCTTGACTTTGTTTTCTCAAAGCATTTATTTTTTCTTTTAATTAATATTAGGATTATTTGTTTAAATCCTAATATTCACCGGGTTAATTTTACCACCAAGGGTATTTTACCCGTCTTTTTAGTATAACAGGGTTTGATTACCGAACCCGTTTTCGGGGTGTTACAAATTGTATGTTTAAAAAAAAGCTTAAAAGGCCTGGATTTATGAACCAAAATCGTTAAAGCCCAATTGTTTTTGTCAACTAAATTCAGAAGCCCAACTATTTTAGTATGTAATGAATTAATGACTTGTTGTTTATTGCATATTACATTTACCGTTGTTATACCAAGTGTAGATACCGTACCGGTTTTGTAATGAACCAAACCAATACCACCCAACGGTCAGTGTGAACAATGACTTTTTTAAGTTTTAGGTTTGCCCCATATAGTACATATAGTATACGCCTTTAACCTATTTAATTTTTATTTAATTTAATATTTCTCTAATAACTTGCGTTCATTAACTTTAAAAAAAAACTTTTTTTTAAATCGAATACACAATTGTATTTCGAGATAAAAATTTATTGAAAACGAAATTGTATATTTGATAAAAAAAAAATTAAAGTCCCTTTATCTGCATCTTCAACAATAGCTTTCACCATCATCGACACTGTTGATAATAATAATTTTGCCCCGTCGTCGGATGAGGATGACAAAACAAATTTATCATACGAATCGCTTGAACTTGAAGAATCCATTATATATATATTTTTTTGGAGTTTGATAGTGGTTTTTTAATTTTTGGATGATAAAAATGAATAAGAAATGTTTGGTTTATATAAAAAATAATTAAAAGATTTTTTTTTAAATAGCCGTTAACCAACGGCTATGCGTTTCGCCGCCCAACTCACGCCCCACACCCCGGAGTCTAAACAGAAAGGGCTTCACCAAAATTGCTTCACTTCAAAACTAGAGCAAGAGAAATTGGTTAAAAAGTGTAACCGAAAAAAAAATATCCCCAAATCCAAACAGAAAGGGCTTCACCAAAATTGCTTGAAATCGTCAATCTTCAACACATCTTAACCGTTTGAATCAATCAGAGCTTCTGATCATCTTTCTCGTTCATCAATGACGTCTTCTACAGGTACAAATCTTCAATTCGCTCTCTATTTCACTATTCATCTGTTTATTTTCAACGAAAACGTCACTCGATTGTTTCCTTTGTACGTATGATTCATATTGTAAGCAATTAGGTTACGAACTTACGATTTAACTGTTGTTTTCTCCCTATGTATGATTCGTATTGTTAGCGATTAGGTTATGAACTGACGGTTAAACTGATAACCAAAATCTCACTCGATTGTTTATTTCGTACGTATGATTTGTGTTGTTAGCGATTAGGTTATGAACCTACGATTAAACTGTTGTTTCCTCCGTATGTATGATTCATATTGTTAGAGATTAGGTCACGAACTTACGATTAAACTGATAACGAAAACTGTACTCGATTGTTTGTTTCGTACGTATGATTTGTGTTGTTAGCGATTCGGTTACGAACTTACGATTAAACTGTTGTTTCATCGATACGTATGATTCATATTGTTAGCGATTAGGTTACGGACTTATGATTAAACTGATTGCGAAAACTGTACTCGATTGTTTGCATTCATACTTATGATTTGTATTGTTAGCGATTAGGTTACGAACTTACGATTAAACTGATAATGAAAACCTTCAGTCGATTGTTTGTTTCGCACGTATGATTACGAACTTACGATCAAACTGATAACGAAACTTCACTCGATTGTTTATTTTGTACGTATGATTCATATTGTTAGCGGTTAGGTTATGAACTTACGATTAAACTGATAACGAAAACTTCACTCGATTGTTTACTTCGTACGTTTGATTCATATTGTTAGCGGTTAGGTTATGAACTTACGATTAAACTGAAAATGGAAACTACACTCGATTGTATATTTCGTATGTATGATTCGTATTGCAAGCGATTAGGTTACGAACTTACGATTAAACTGATGAGGATTGTTTATTTCGTACGTATGATTTGTATTGTAAGCGATTAGGTTACGAACTTACTATTAAACTGATAATGAAAACTTCGCTTGATTGTTTATTTCGTACGTATGATTCATATTGTAATTTGTAAGCGATTAGGTTACGAACTTACGGTTAAACTGATACACTGAATGTTAAAAAGTGTTGTTGATCGTTGTTGATTGTTGTTGATTGTGATAGTTTTTGTGTGTGTGTGTGTGTGCAGTGAGAAGTTGGTGTTTTGTAAGCTACTGGAGCATATGAAGTGGTTAGTGTCTTCTGGAATCCGTGATTCAGATGTGTTATCTGCGCGTGTTGTTAGTTTTTAGAGACTTTTGCAGGTTTGGCTTTCACTGAAGATGTTTTGTTATGATTTTGACTGTCATGCTATGTTATATTTGTTTGTGGTTGGTGATCTGTTTGGTTGAAGGAGTAATCGAATTATGTAATTAAAAGAAGGAAGTTGAAATTGTGTTAATCTGTTGAATTGGCTTGTGAATTTAGGATGATAGTAGTTGTTATGTTATTGATTCACACACTTGTATTTCCTAGAATTGAAGATGTGTCAAAAGGTGCTTGAATGGTTTTGTATGCGGTTATCTGATTGTAATTGGTTTGATTCTAGGCAGCTGCAACAAAATTGATAATTGATAGTGGTGTAAATTAGCCAAGCTGCTCATGAGCTACTTGAGATCGGCTCACTAAAAGCTCGAATCGAGCTTCACTTATTGATCTCAAGTAGGCTCGCGAGCCTAAATGAGCGCATTATTTGTATAATTATTATTTAGGGGAAGGTTAACGTACAATAGTCCTTAACCTGCGAAGCGTACACGAGTAAATTACACACGTTATAAAACTCAATCCTAATCACGCATGAACAAAAAACCATAATCATGCATGGTGACTATAATCACTCATGTGGTCGTCAAAAAAACAACAAAATCACGCATGAGTAAACCCTAATCACGCATGTTATATTCATAATTACGCACGTTATGATTTCCCTTGCGTATGAATCACACGTTAAGGACTATTGTCTTTTAAACTTTTTCTTATTATTTAATGTATTAAGTATATATTTAACTAATAGTAATTATATATATAATTATAAATGAAATTAACTAAATAATATAGAGGTTATCTTGAGAACGCTAAATATTGCGAGAACCGAATGAAAAAACTGCAAGAACTTGGTCAAAAAAAATTTACACTTATCATTATTATTCGAATATAATATTAGAAATTAAATTTACACGTTTAAATTTACATATATTCGTAAATAAAGAAAAGTTACACATGTGCAAGTTTGTCATTTACACATGCGTAAATTTGTTGTATTTACACATGTGTAAAACATTTATTAAAAGTGAGGAGGGATGAATTATTTAAAGAGTAAATTCTATTTCTAATGTTGTATTTTAATTACAATGAGGTTTGTATTAAAAAAAATTTGATTTTGATTGGTTTTTTAATTCGTTCTCAGGGTTCTGACAATATTTAGCATTCTCAAGATAACCTTCCCCATAATATGTATGTATATATAAATGTTTACATAAATGAATTAAGATAATAAATACTAAACGAGCCGAGCTCGAGCTTGAAAAGACTACTCCCGAGCTGAGCTAGAGTTTTAGAAATAGAGCTCGTAACGAGCCGAGCCGGGGCTTGGCTGGGTTCATTTACACCCCTAAAATGTTATTGATTATTGAACGGAAGTTAAATTGCATATACACCTTTTTATACCCTTTCTTATACTACTAAAGTGATTATTATATCTACGGGAACATCCAGACTGTGATTCATGGACCATGTTTTCAGTGTCACATATCACTTTCAAAACGTACATACAAACAACCCCATTGTCAAAACCTAAGTGGTCACACTTGTGAAAGGTTTGTTCGTACATGCTACAAATCCACCTTATCCAAGCAATTATAGGATGAGGAGAGAGAAAAACGAAAACGACATTTTACTTGATAACATGCTATGCATATGGTCTTACTAAATTTTGAAATTTTTCTGTAGGTAAATTGGGAGACGCATTCTTGTGTCTTATTGTTTTGTTGACGAGTTACAGCCGATCCTGAAGCTCGGTTTGAAAGAAAAGGTATAAAATGGCTGAAGGGATTGAGCATGTAGAACTTAAATTCAGAATATACGATGGAACAGATATAAGCCATGGCAGCTATGCATCTTCAACTACTGTAACTGCTCTTAAGCAAAAGCTTGTTTCTGAGTGGCCTCAAGGTTTGAAATAGTTCTCTAGTCCATATGTTCACTGGTCTTATTTCGTTATCCTATTTGACTGTAAGTTCGTTGGCTGAATTGTAATTATGCGAAAATTTAACTTGCTTTCAAGTTGCACCTTTTGTAATATGTAGATTCTTTTACCGTTATATGTAACGTTCTGTAGCAGGTAAAGTGGTGACATGTCACCACCATATCTTGGTGGTGTGTCACTTCACTATCGTATCTGCTATAGAAGGTTACTTACATACTATGGGGAAAAATGTTTTTGCTTTAGATGCAATGCAATGGCAAATAGATGAAAATAGGTTACATTTTGTTGTAATAGACCCTAAGTTCCTTGAAAGCTGATACGTTGTTTCTGTGCCCTTCTTTTAATCACCATCAAAAAAAATTGTAGAGTAAAATTTTATTTTCATTCCTGAGGTTTGGTCAGTTTTGCGACTTTCGTCCAAAGGTTTTTTTTCCGCATCTGGATCCAAAAGGTTTGAAATCTTGCCATTTTCATCTGGTTTGTTAACTCCATCCATTTTTCTCCGTTAAGTCGGGGGTACTTCTGTCTTTTTTGTTAACTTAAAGGGCAATTCGGTCTTTTTCACTTTATGTAAAAAGACCGAATACCCCTGAAAAGGCCGAATTGCCCTTTAAGTTAACAAAAAGATGGAAATACCCCTGACTTAACTGAGAAAAATGGATGGAGTTAACGAGCCAGATGAAAATGGTAAGATTTCGAACATTTTGGATCCAAATGCGGTAAAAACAAACCTTTGGACGAAAGTCGCAAAACTGGCCAAACCTCAGGGACGAAAATGGTGTTTTACTCAAAACTGTATGATGTGTTGAAAACGTAGATATGTGAATTTTATGGACCACTGGGGATAGTGCGTAATAGACGAATAGTGACCTCTAATATTCTCTATATTCCTACGTGCATAAACATGTGTTCCTTTTAATTTAATGTGAAATACATCCCCATTATGCTTGTGAGCTATATATGTATGCATGGGCGTAGGATAATAGGGGCGGGAGGGGGCAGCCGACCCCTCGAACTTTTCGTTCAGTAGTGGGGAGTATGTAGTTTTCGTATAGAAATTTTTGGGTATATATGTTTTTAACCCCCTGGTTTTATAGAAATTTTTTGGTATATATGTTTTCAACCCCCCTGTCGGAAATCTCAAGCTTCGCCACTGTATGTATGTGACTGAACTGTTTTATCTTCAAGAATTGTGATACACCAAGTTATCCCTGTTTGTAGACTGTAAAGTAGTTAAGACATTCTTCTTTTATATAGGTTTTTTTGCCAATACATTCGCTTGATCTTTGATAGAACTTAAAAGAATGCTAATGGTGGATAGTCATGGTGTTTTAAGCAACTACACACAGTATCTTGCTATATGTATATTTTTTTCCGACTTTGTATCTTATATAGTGTTTAGACTATGTACTTTTATGTACACCAGTTGTCGAAATTTTCTGGTCAGTTATACTTGAGTAATTCACATCATAGGATGTGAATGTGAACAAAAAAAATTGGATCTTTTATATGATATTTAGGGCAACTTGTATAAAATAGAAATGAGGTGTACACGTTTAAGTTAAGCGCAAATAAAAATCAACTTACAATTCGTTAACGATTTTAGCAACCAACCGTTTTATAACAAATTTTTACCTGTGACCTACATGATAGGCTTATTGAAAAAAGTTACAAGATTGATATTGTTATATTTTATAAAAATAGTTAAATCTCTTAATTCCTTTATTTACTTGTGACACAGAGGTAATGATATTTTCTGAAACGAATTCTGCCTTTCTATAGGTAAATCTGTAGTACCCAAAACAATGAATGACATGAAACTTATACATCTGGGAAAAGTTCTGGAAAATAATAAGACATTATCAGAATGCGGGGTACGTGATGGTGCGTTTGCAGGTGGAGTAATCACAATGCATGTTGTTATTCAACCAGCTATTGCCAAAATTAAGTCAGGTTAGTTTAACAATAAGTTATTTTGTATGTTGTTGATCCTAAGATTTGTTCATGATGCTTAGCGGTGGCAATTTCAGCCCATTTACCTAGAAACTAGGTGAACTGTTGGTGTATATTTTAAAGAGTAAAGTACACGGACGGTCCCTGTGGTGTACCAAAATTTTGGATTTGCTCCCTAGCTTTCCAAAAGTACACGAGTGGTTAGTGGTCCCTGTGGTTTGCACTTTGTAGCACATTTAGTCCCCAGCTTTTTCCAAAAGTACATGGATGGTCCCCATGGTTTGCACTTTGTAACGCATTTAGTCCCTAACTTGGACATCCTAAAATCTTTAGATTTGTTCGCTGGGGGCTAAATGTGTTACAAAGTGCAAACCACAGAGAGTCAGAGACCATCCGTGTACTTTTAGAAAGCTAGGGACCAAATTCAAAATTTTGGTAAACCACAGACCATGTGTGTACTTTACTCTAGTTAAATGGGTAAATTAAGAAAGAAAATAATAAGCTAAAAAGAAAAGTCAAATGGATTGAACAAGGGAAAGTCAACCAAAGTTTATTGCACTAAAATTAGGGAAATTTCACTATGAAAACAACTTTTTGAATAATTTGGTCCCAACATATAATAATCAAAAACTAATAATATATATTTTTGAAAAAACTGAGCGACTTTCGACCTGTTTGACTTAGTCAACTCGTCTTTAAAACCAAAAGTTTTAAAATCCTACCCCGTTTGACTCTCTAGAGATAAAATACAACTCAAATCGACCCATTTAAGGCAAATGGGTACAAAAGGAAAATTGAATTCCTTGTAATATGTGATACAGCCAAAAAACAAGATGAGACAGGAAAGCTGAATACATGTGGATGCATGATTTTATAGTTCTGTTACCGGCCCGGATATGTGATTTTATAGCCGGATATGTGGGTAGCACTTTGATGTCTCAAAAGGTCTCTTGTTGGATATTAATATTCTTTCAGACCCGTCATCTATGTTCTAAAATGGTGTATGAACCTGAAAGGTTTGTTACGACTTTTGCTCTTGTACTCGTTTTCTGGTTTTTGTATATTGATATTGTTTTTTAACATCCCGACTTGAAATTGTATCGAACATATTATCGGGTATAATTTTGATAAATATGTTTGAGCTTGGAAGATCAACCTCCACTAATAAGGGTGGATATAACTATCGAAAGAGGACTTACGGGTTACAAATTTACAATATGGCTAGAAGTAGGATTGAAGGATTAATATAACTATTAAGGGTAACATACACAAGACCCGAGCTATGGAAAACCAAAAACGAGCTTCAAAGTTTGACACTACACTTAGGAGTGTTAAACGGGTCGTGTTTGTGAGTTGGTGGGTCGAACGTAGAATGGCAACAATGGCGAAAGTCGATACTTCATCACTTCAAAACAATGTGTTTCCTGTTCGATAAATTGAAATTTTCATACAGTTAATAATTTGAAGGGATTTTAGTCACATGAAGGATATATTAGGAAAAGAATTAACTACATCAAAATGTATTGAGCTTCACACATTACGAATTGTTATTGTATATTGAGCTTCACCAAATTTTCAAAACTTTGTTTCTCTCTACCCAACCCAACCCAACGTAAACCATTTTTTTATTAAATAAATATAATTTATGGTTTTAGTTTATTCCATTGTTGCAAAAATCGCGACTAGTCGGCGATTAATCGGCGACTAGTCGCTAGTCGGACCTCTACTGAGTAATTTTTCACTAATCAATGAAAAAATCGCTAGTCGGCCTAGTCGGCCCTAATCGCGACTAGTCGGTCGGGAAAAATCGAAAAAAATCGGGAAAAAACAAAAAAAAATCGGAAAAAAATCAGAAAAAATCAGAAAAAATCGGAAAAAACACATATTCCGCCCAAAACCTCCCAGATTCCGGTCAAAACTTGTCCACTTAAAAAAATTACGTATAAAAATATATGTATATATGTATAAAAACTTAAAATTATACATAAAAAGTCCGATCCGATTAATCCCGATTAATCCCGAGTAATCCCGAGTAGTCGCTAGTCCCTACCTCACCGACCCGCTAGCGACTAGCGAGTTTTCCAACCTTGGTTTATTCTATAAAATTTATTATAAATCTTTAAAAAAATATTTTGAAACAAAATTATTTTAAATGTAAAAGGTTATGATTAAATAAATAATATTTTACATTCATCAAACATATGTAATAAAATAGATAAATCAAGTTAAAACCGTAACACTCAATGTGAAATTACATGTACATAAGATACAAACTATATAATTATTCGTCAAGTGAAATTTTTGCCATATATAATCAATTGGATCATTTTCTAGAGGGCTATGAGTTCTCGCGAAGTGTCATTGATTATATAACTAGACAGGTTTATAAGAAAAAATTTTGAATTTTTATCTGCCTTTACAGGCTCATTTTTATTATTCACATAGGACACTTAATATCTCAAAGAAGAGAAGAAGACGCTGTTGAAATAAGTTCAAATAAGATAAAATGAGTTTCAAGATAGGCGCTCATTCCACCTTTGTACAAGCTAGACTTCAACTCGACCCAACCATGCCAATTTTGTTGTATTTAAACAAGTTTAATTTTTTTATTAATACAAAAACATTACGGCTAAAAGACAATAAAGGTAACTCTAAATTTGAAGATAATCATTAGAAAAACAAAGCTCTAATTTTAGTATTATTTTATTTATAGGAGGAAGAAACAAGTGGATAAAACATAAACGGTTGTGTTCCATGAAACCACCTCCATGGAACTCATAAATCCTGTTTTCCGGCACCACCACCACCACCACCGCTACCGTCGCTACTCCTCCATCACCCCAAACCACTCAACATCCTCCCTACTCTTCCTCCACCGAAAACCCACCTTCAATTCCCCCAAAAAACACATATTTTCACCCATTTCATGCTCTTCTTCAACCTCACCGTCGCCGGAAGTTGGTTCTGAAACAGCAGAATCTTCCGTCAATTTGGGCCTCACCCTCTTCTCTAAAGGACGGGTACTTACATTAGTTTCTATGTCATTATTTATAAAGTTGTGCTCATATGTGTAAATTGTAGTTATCATTGTTTTGTTATTAAGAGTTTCATGTGGTTGTATATGTTGCAAATGTTTTTTGTTGATGGTTAGTTTAATTAGTGTTTAGGGCGGTTTAACACGGAACCATTTTTAAGTAGAGAACTACGATAACAGCATAATATGTTAGTACGGTTATGTAGCCGCCTTCCCAAGCTTAGTATAGTTCCAGTTGTATCAACCAAATACTATGTACAAGTACACTATGATATTCTTAGACAACACGTGTAGCTTGGTGGTATCAAGGTGTGTACATTATAGTGTTCCTCAACCCAGGTGGTTGAGTGTTCTAATAAGGGGCGGATCTATTAAGGACTCAAAGGGTGCCCGGGATACAGGGCCGGCCCTGAAAATTCGTGTACCCTGTTCGAGCTTGAAAAAACGTTCCTTAGGCCTTAACGAAATTGAGTAGTGGGCTCACTAAAGGTCTAAACCTAATGCCAATGAGCTAATAACTAATATAAACCATAAAAATAGTTTTGTAAATGGGACTATGTTGGTGTTTGTATGGGTATACCCTCTCTCCTACCCGCAAAGTTGTTTTTGGTTGTTCTTGCACAAACTCCACCCCATCCTCTCTCTCCTCCAAAAATGCCCACTCTCTCCACCAAAAACGCCCAAGATCTCCTATTGGTGATGCTCTTAGACCATCTCCAATTGAGATGTTTGTGGGTGAGGTGGAGCTTATGTGGAGGGAGAGAGGAGAAAAGAGAAAGGGGAGGAGAGAGAAATGATGATGTGGCAGGTGTTTGTAGAGAGCACCATTATGGATGCTCTTACAGTTGTGTGCTTAAAATTGGCTTTGTATTGAACGCGTCTGGTTTTAAAATGCGCGCATAATGCGTGATGCGCCCGATGCGCTAATGAGAGCGCATCGCAACAACTGATGCGATGCGTTTACGTGATGCGAGAATATTGCGCGCATTTCGCATGATGCGCTCATCGCATAATGCGCTCTGATGCACGCAACATTGTTTCTTATGCTTTTTTCCAGATTTTATGAACTGCGTTCGGTTTTTTCCATAATTAACATCTTAGTATGCTTGATTTGAACCAAAAAACACAACTCTTACCTTCTAATTAAGTCAGTTGTTTTACTTTAAGTATGTTTTTATAAGTTTTTATGTATAAATAATTTTAACTATTTTTTTTTATAAAGAACGCATCACATACGTGATGCGCTCGCATCGTGCATCACGCATCGCGCATCAGATTTTTGGACTAAACGCATCACGCAATTTAAAACCAAGCGCGTCTCTACTCTCTAGATCTAATAAATAGCTCCATTGTTATGGTTATCACTATGTGTTTTGAATTTATATAATGTCTTTGAAAGTCAAATTCATCAAAATTGATAACTAGAAGGATATTATATTCTATGGATGATTACCCCCCTCACTTTCCCATATATAATCGTATACGGGTTAAAATAGTATTGAACGGCCTATATTAAATGGACATGATCCAAATCGTATCGAACTGCCTAAATCAAAAACTCCTAATGGTATAAAGTCTTGAAATGAAGATCTAAATGCTTAAATGAATTGGACTAATCGTAGATTATGATATGATTGTAATATTAAAGCAAAGAAGTGTCTTAAGATTATGAAATACTTTGAATGTCTCAAAACATAAGCAGCCACTGCTGTCACTATTACACAATCTTGATGCTATTGATTTCGGTTCAAAAGATTCACATCTTGACAAATCATTGCTAACAGAAGAAGATGATAAATAACCAAAAGCTGTTTTTATTTTGTTTATTTATTGAAAGAATGTAATAACTTGTATATATTTTCCAGGTTAAAGATGCTCTCATGCAGTTTGAAACAGCACTCACCTTGAATCCTAATCCTATTGAGGCTCAAGCTGCACTTTATAACAAAGCATGTTGTCACGCGTATAGGTATGAATATTGTTTTTTTTTTTTTTAATTAATAATGAGTTACACTTTTTATGCTTGGTAAATGAAATTACTTCTTTCATGGGACTTGATCACATATATGAGAACTGATTTTAAGTTCTTTACTTATTTTTTTAATTGAACTGAAAATATAGCCAAATTGCTTCGGTTATTGTATACAAGAACACCTGTTTCTTATATCACCATAAATCTTTTGATACATTCATGTTAGTGGACAATCTGATTGAATTTTATTTTTATTATATGGAGGAAGAGGTGAGGGAAAGAAAGCTGCTGATTGTCTTCGAACCGCTCTTAAAGAATATAATTTAAAATTCGCTACAATTTTAAACGATCCGGATTTGGCATCCTTCAGAGTTACGCCCGAATTTAAAGAACTACAAGAAGAGGTTTTTCATCTTCACCCTTCTTTCTTCTTTGCTTTTGACAATTCTTAGGGGGTGTTTGGGCGCGTAATTTGAAGTATCTAAACTTAATAATTAGATAACCAGAGGTAATGAGTTAATTAAGGGAGTGTTTGGATGTATATTTAAACTCATATTGTGATTTAAAGTCCAAATAATCTGTTTTGTGTTATACTTTGATTATTTTAGGAAGAGTAAAATGTCATTTTCGTCCCTGAGGTTTTGGCCAGTTTTGCGACTTTCGTTCAAAAGTTTGTTTTTCCGCATCTGGATTCAAAAGGTTTTAAATCTTGCCATTTTCATCCAACTCATTAACTCCATCCATTTTTCTCCGTTAAATGAGGGGCATTTCCGTCTTTTTAGACATTTTTTATTAAAATAGAAAACACTATAAGAAATAAAGATCCACCCATGTTGACTTTCTCCCCACCCAAACCCTTTAATCATCACAAAAAAAATGTCTAAAAAGACGAAAATAACATTGACTTAACGTTAAAAAATGGATGTAGTTAACGAGTTGGATAAAAATGGCAAGATTTCAAACCTTTTGGATCCAGATGCGGAAAAACAAACATTTGGACGAAAGTAGCCAAACCTCAGGGACGAAAAATGGCACTTTACTCTTTTGGGAAAGAATCAGATTTGGGTAGTTAGTTAGGAAGTTTGGATTTTTTGTTTAAAACCCTAAACGGGTATTTCAAGATTAATCGCATATTAAAATAAGTTAAATGATGCATTAAACATTTAAACTATTCGCAGGCTAGATTAGGTGGGGAGGATATAGGTTACGGTTTCCGAAGAGATCTTAAACTTATTAGTGAAGTCCAAGCCCCGTTTCGTGGGGTCAGAAAATTCTTTTATGTGGCATTTACAGCAGCAGCTGGAATATCATTGTTTTTTACTATACCAAGATTGTTTCTTGCACTACAAGGCGGTGAGGGGGCCCCAGATGTCTTGGCAACTGCTCAAAATTTTGCCATAAATGTTGGAGGTACAAATGTTATGTGGGTTTATCATTTTGCATGTAACTAGAGGTAAAAGTTTAATGGGTCAAAACGGGTTCGTGTTCAAAGGAGCCATTTTTAATACGGGTCAGGTAGGGTGACCCTAGGGGTGTGAATTTCTGACATGACATGAACCTACTCGAAATTCACGGGTTTGGGTTTAATCTAAACGGGTTCGGGTTAACCTGGTTGGGTTGGCGGGCTGACCCGTTTAACCCATTTATATTATATTATTTGTTTTTACAGTATGTTTTATGTCAGGATGTGTATTGTATGCAATAATTATAACTTAAAAAGAGAAATCGACATAAGATTTTATATTAAAAAAAAATTGCGGAAAAATAAAAAAATTCGGGTTGAACGGTCGTGTTCTGGTTCATATGTATGACACGATTTTCGGGTTCGGGTCGTGTTCGGGTTTGTCTAAAACTTTCGGGTTCGGGTCGGGTTGGGTTGAACCCGCCAATCTGCGAACACGACTCGTTTAGCACCCCCTAGGTGACCCACAAGTTGTGTTATTTGCCGGTATTGTTGTTTTTGAGCGTTTGTGTTATGCTTTTTGCAGGTATTGTTGTTTTTGTGGCGTTATATATTTGGGATAATAAGAAAGAGGAAGAACAACTTGCTCAAATTTCAAGAAATGAAACGTTATCAAGATTGCCACTACGCCTATCAACTAATCGGGTGGTTGAACTTGTGCAATTAAGAGACACTGCAAGACCTGTTAGTTCTCGAATTTCAATCGATCAAATGTTGTCACGAATACATTTTTGATGTGATGCATTCTTTGTGTGTTTTTGTTTGAGTCAAGGTAATATTGGCGGGAAAAAAAGAAACGGTTTCTTTGGCAATGCAAAAGGCAGAGAGATTTAGAACGGACCTCCTTAGCCGAGGTGTTATATTGGTTCCGGTTATTTGGGGTGAAAAGGATTCACTAATTGAGAAAAGAGGTTTTGGTGGTCCGAAGAAAGCAGCTTCATCTCTTCCTTCTGTTGGGGTAAACCGTAATTAATTCCTTGAAACCGTATTGCATCTTGTTAGAGGTGGCAAAACGGGCGGGCTGGTCGGGACACATTTTGTGAAAATTAATAGCTTTTTTAATTAATATATGTATAGTGTATCGAGAGTGATTACAAGAACTATATGTTTCAATAATAATCTTATTTTTGAATAACATGATTTAGGAGGTTTAAGCACTATAAACGCTTAAACCGACTTTCGGCCCATTTGACCCGTTCAATCCATTTTCTTTCTAATGTATCTTTTTTTTTTACCCTTTTTAACTGTTATAGAGAAAACATAACCAACATTGTTCCATTCTTTAGTAAACGGGTCGAAGTTGACACCTCTTAATGGGTCAAAACAGTTAAATTTTGTGTAACCAGTCAAAACGGGTCAGTTGGGCCGGATTGCCAACACATTTCGTGTTGATTTATAAAGTGCGGTAAACAGTTATTATATTGAATATGATTACAAAGCTATATTATTATAATAATGAATATTATCTTAAATAAAACGATTTAGGACATTATGAAGATTCAAATACATGACGACTCTTGACCCGTATAAGTTTTAATCCATTGGACCCATTATCACTTAAATGAAACCCAAATTGATCTGTTTTCAGATAAATGGATCAAAGGTACCACATTTAACATCTTTTTATAGAACTATAATTGATTGGGTTTTGTTTATCGTTTTCCGGTGTAACGTGGATGACATCATCATAGGAAGATTTTGAGACACGAGCTCAGTCAATAACTGAAAAAACAAAATTGAAGTCTGAGATTCGATTCAAGGCTGAGGTGGTATCACCTGGTGAATGGGAAAGGTCAGTAATAATATTGTTGATACATATATATAAAAATAAATAAAAATAAAAAAATAAATTTGAAGTATACACTTCTCATGAACTTGTAAAACATAAATTATTAGCTACAAAAGGAACGGGTCAAACGGGTTGATCGGTTCGAGAGTTGTCTAAAGCAAACCCCAAGTGTTAACTACCTCTTAATTTGCTTTATTTTAAGAGTAAAGTACACACATGGTCCCTATGATTAACGAAAATTTTGGATTTAGTCCCTAGTTTTTCAAAAGTACATGGATGATCCCTGTGGTTTGCACTTTGTAACGTATTTAGTCCCCAACTTTTGCTAAAAGTACAGGGATGGTCCCTGTGGTTTGCATTTTGTAACACATTTAGTCCCCAACTTTTAGTGACTAAATGCATTACAAAGTGCATATCACAGGGACCATTTATGTACTTTTGGCAAAAGTTGAGGACTAAATGTGTTACAAAGTGCAAACCACATGGACCATCCGTGTACTTTAAAAAGCTAGGGACTAAATCCAAAATTTTGGTTAACCACAGGGACCATCCGTGTACTTTACTCTTATTTTAAAGAAAGTTGGTACAAAAGTGGTGGTTGGTCAACCCAACCTAAAAGTTTACTTGTTTGACCCGTTACCCAACCTGTCTGACCCACCCATTTTGCCACGTCTAAAGAAGCTTCTTTTTATCATTTTGTGTGTTTTTTCCCTTTATCTACTAACTTTACACTTTTTCTCGATTTTAGCAACGTGGAAAATAGAAACCGGTTTACAATCTACTACCCGTTTTAGCAACTAACCTCATATTAACTGATTTTACTTGTAAATTGCTGATGTGGCACTTTGTGATGCCATGCCAACTGCCACATATGAAAAATATGCTTATGTGAGAACAAACAAATTCAAAAAGAATATATTTAAGATTTTCATTTTTTTTATATTTTAATGAATATCAATAAAAAAGATTATTAAATGCCAAATGAGATGCCATGTGGCATATACATACAGCCTAGGGCTGCATACGAACCGAACGTTCAGCGAACAGTTTGTGAACCGTTCGGTGGGAAGTTCATTTGTGTTTGTTCGTTTAATAAAGGAACGCACATGAACACAGGGCGCGTTCGTTCATTTATGTTCGTGAACGTTCGGTAACGTGTTCATCGATGTCCGTTTGTTTATTTTCATTTGTATTTGATAGTCCATTAGGGTTTTTAATTTTAGTATTTTATTTAAATACTTCAAAATTCCAACTAATAAAATACTTAATAAATATAGTGTGTTGTACACTTGTATTACATACCTTTTAATATATGTTCGTTTGTGTAATTGTGTTCGTTTATGTTCATGAACGGTTGTTTGTGTTCGTTTGTGTTCATGAACGTTCGTTTGTATTCATGAATGTTTGTTTGTGTTCGTTACCTAAAACTAACGAACGAACACTAACACGTTCATTTCCTTAATGAACGAAAATGAACAAAAAAATCTCATTCGGTAAGTGTTCATGAACAGTTCGTGAACACATTAACGAACATGAACACGGGGTCATCAAATTTCTAACTTTAGTTACTTTTTACCAAACTGAGAAGGTGGATAAAGGAACAACAGAAATCAGAAGGAGTTACTCCTGGTGAGGATGTATATATTATTCTACGTCTAGATGGTCGTGTTCGAAGATCAGGACGGGTTAGTTTTCGTATATAGTTTTCTAATACTATTATTTTATTTATGTGAATAATTTTATATTCATAGTAACTGGTTTTTTGTTGCATACGAGCCGCTGTTGGATAAATTGTTGAAAGTTTATTGGTTTTTTACTTTTATCCAACGGGTCTAACGCCTTCAGCAAGTCAAAAGGTTAAGGGACTAAACTGCTAAAATACTGAAACTTATGGGTTTGTTTGTAATGAAAAGTGAATTACAATCAATGTTTTCATAACCGTACCAGACATCGAACCGGTTGTTTTATTGGTTCACTGGTTGGATCAGTCAGACCGGATTAAAGAACCGGATGGCATCCAAATTAGTTTAATAATATATAAATTTATATTATCTATACACACAACTTAATAATAGATATAGGTAATTTTTTTTCAAGTATTCTATCGTTAATTAGATATATATAAAATTTAATAGCTAAAACAAGTTGATTACTTGTTAATTCTTGTTTGTATGCTAGTTTGACTTTTAAGGTCAAGGGTAAAAATATTATATAAAAAAAAGTTGTGTTTTTTTATAGGGCTTGCCTGATTGGAACCAAATTCTGAAGGAGCTGCCACCAATGGAAGCATTGCTAAGCAAACTAGAAAGATAACACAATCATTTATACCTAAATCGTATAAAGATTACGACTTTCACCAACTTTATTGTTTATTCGCTACCTGTATCATAAATCCGACACAAATTAAGCTTAAAATTGTGCGTAGAACAAAATCTTAGTGTCATAATCACAATGAAGTATCTTGTGTCATTTTCTTGGGTTCCCTTGGTATAATGTTCTTGTAAAAAAAGTTTGGTCCCTCGGGTTGCTTTTGTTAGACTATTTGTTCTCGGTTAACTGATGCCTTTAACGCGCCACATCAGCATGTTAATGGCCAGCACACCACGCCGGTCCGTTAACTTTAGTTAATGGCTAAATCGTTAACATGTTGGCGGAGTTGAGCGAGAGGGAGTGACATAGGGGTGGGCCCCATTGATATACTTGACCAATCACAATTCACAAGTCAACTTTCTTTTTCTTTTTCTTTTTTTTTTCTTTTTGTTTAATTAATGGTGTTAGTTAACGCATAACACAATGTTAACGGCTACTTAGTTAATGGTCAAGTTGTGACATGACGATGATGTGTGTTACGGTATATAATAACTAGAGGGTCCATTTTGTAATTGTTCTATTATGAAGGGTCTATTGTGTAACACATAGTCATTAGGATTGTACTTAAGCGATTGATAATGAGATATGAGGTATGGATGATTTGAGTTTAACTCCCTTCTCTGTGTTTCTTCTTCTCTTAATCGATCAACACGTAACAATGTGGCAATGGGTTAACAGATATTTAGCTAACCCACAACACATAGTCTTACCCATACAAAACTATCCCCTATTTAGCTGATGGCGGGGCTTGGTTAACCGGATACCTGATATCAAGATCTTTGTCACATGCAAATCTTTCTATCGGGAAAGCCTCACTTTCTTTATCTGATTAATAGATTTTATAGATTTTCTTCTCTCTTTTTCATAACAAGTTCGTACACATGTGTAAATCAATTATATATGTTGGATATACGCTTATGTAGATAGTTATAACAAATGAATACGAATTTATGTACATCAATATAATGGTCATATTCTATTGATAGATTAATATACGAGTCTTCAAACTATCTTCAACTAATTATATTAAAAAGGATATTTAAGTGTATATTTCAGCAATCAATAAAACAAATATTTTCTTGACACACATTCGGGCTTGAGATAGGTGTGCCGCGCAGTGTGGTTTTCGTGTGGTACCGAGGCATGGAGGGCGCCCACAGACCGTCACATATTTCTTCCCGGCCCGCACCATAATTCGTCCATTCCGTCTGGCCTTACAAGCATGTTTAAACTAGGCTTAATTTGAGTTCTTTTTCTTGATAGCCTCTTGGTCTAATGTCATCAGGTGTTTGTACCCATCAAAGTGTGTTCGACTGTTCGAGTTCTACAAAATAGACATTAGGTGGATTTTAAGAGTCGCTTTTAAAGGTATTGCTATCCACTCTTTGTTTTCTTGATCATATTTTCATTTATACTTCTTTAAACAAGAAAAAGATTATACTCTTTATTTTTATTTCTTCATTCTAATGTAAAAAAAACAATAGAGAAAAATAGAACCTGTAATTTACCAAAAAGAAAAAATGTGGGCGGCCAACAACAAATTTATTAATTTATATTTGACCATATTATTAGACCTTTTGAGTTGGCCTTTCACAACCATGGATCTATCTATGCAAAAGTTATGCTGCCACCTTAGAATTTGTTAAAGCTTAAATTACCAACACTTTTGACTTTAATCACAACTATACTTTATAAATAAATAAAATAATTACATTATTTCAAAATATCTATGTGAAAAAATTATGTTTATTCATTTATTGATTGGTTTGTACATCAATCGGCGGGGTAGACCTGGTTTATCAGGTTTAGGTCAAGCCTTGTGGAAGTTATCGTTCCGGATTTGAATCATGTTACAAAAATGATAACCCATTAGAAGGGAACCTCAGCCCGGAGTTTGAGGAGCACCTCCAATAGGTATAGTGTCATACAATCATACATAATGATAGTGTGATAGTATGTATATGTGCAATAGCTAGAGTTGGGACCGGTTGATCCCTCGGCCATTGAACTCATCTGACTTTATTATTTTAAGAAGTGTATGAACATGCCGCTTAATTGTAGTTAGTCGAGAATAAAACTTTAGCATGACCTCCTAATCAACAAATAACGATTATGTCACTACTAGATAGAATCATAGAAGATTATAGAGAAGAAAACGACCACCCTCCAATGAGGTGAGGTCAAACTCAGCGGCCATAAACACACATACAGGGTCAAACTCATAAATCTTAGGGACTGTCCTCCAAGTAGGCGAGGTCAAGCTCATGAGATCAATATGTGTGACATAAGAACATATACCAAGTCTAAGTATATATATAACTTTAGATGATGTACTATTTGATAATTTACTATATTAGTATATAACTAAACTATATATTAACTTTAAGATTTTATGTTATTTACAAGTTTACTTTTTTTATGCTAAGTAAAAGAAGCTCTACTTTAACCCACTTGGCTTTTAGTTTTATTTATTGTGGAAAGCTACGATTTATATATTCTTTTGAATATACACACTCAAGCGGTTTCGTGAAATCATTTCCCCCACGACTCGAATAATAAAATAATTTTAAAAAATTAACTAATTAAGAGGTACAAATAATGAAATCTAATACTAATAAAAGACTCTAAATAATGACATATGGCGGTCTCTCTTTTAAATCTTTTATTATTATTATTATTATTATTATTATTATTATTATTATTATTATTATTATTATTATTATTATTATTATTATAGATTAACATTGAATTTACTATACATAACAGATAAGTACGTAATTTAAATAATATATTTTCATAATTAAACAAAAAAAAATAGAAATTAGAGATATTGTAACAAAATATATAATTAAAGTGAAAACGTATATTCATAAAACTTTAAAATGTATTAAAATGTTATCATATTAAAATATATTTTGATAATTACATTACGATTATATTTGATAATTTGATAATTTCTTATGATGATGAGAAATTTGATAAGTTATTTCTTCTTATTATTATTAAAAATATTTGATAATTTGATAATTTCTTCTGATGATGAGAAATTTTTTATAAAACAAAATATGAAGATAATGGGTAGATACGTGGTTAGGTTATTACTATGAATATTGTTCATATTTATCTATTATAGACGTATGATATTTTGAACTATATATCGGTCTCTATTAACTTAGGTTTTGTGTCTTCGTTATTCACATGCAATGTAAGTTATTTTTTATTTAGTAATTTCGAGAATGAAATTTCTTTTAGGATGGTATAGTTGTAACACCGAGAAAAAAAATACATAATATTATACTTGAATAATATTTAAGATGATATATGTCATTAGGGGAATGTTCATTTGAGAAGAAATTTAATGTGAGAAGAAAAAGAAGAAAGGGCATAATGGTAAAACATTAAATAGTTTATAACTCCTCCTATTAATTATGTTATCTCTTATTAATAAAGAAAAAAAATTATCATACACAATTCAAAAATTATGCTACATATATCTTACACTTACCGGAATTTATCATACGCATATCTAAATTTATCATACACATTTCAAAATTTATCCTACACATACTGAAATTTATCATACACATGTCGAAAATTGTCCTTCACCATAAATTATTTTATCTTGAAAAGAGTATAATTAAAAATGAGTTACAAATTTAATTAGTTAGCTAATTAACTACAATTATAAATTTACCAATATGCCCTTTTTAATAACATTAAATACATATATTAAATGAAGTAAATGGAGCATTACTATTGGTTTAAAACTTGTTCTTTTTATTCTTACAAAAAATTTCTTCTCATTTGAACCCTCCACTATGTCATTAATATTAAATGTGATTATATTTTTTAATGGCTAAACTTGCATACCATGGGGATTAAACCCATGACCTATATCTATCATACACCTTATCTAACTCACCAACACCATTGGACTATTCCTAATGGATAAATGTATAAAATATTAAACATATCATTTGATAAAGAAAATAGAATTAGTTATCTAAAAAATATATCATTTGAAAAAGAAAATAGAATTAGTTATTTAAAAAATATATCATATGATAAATAAAATATAATTAGTTTTCTAAAAAAGAAACAAAAAAAATGAATGTTCTATATGATACCTCAAATTTAATAACCAAATTGTTTTATTATTGTAACAACTCTCATCAAAAGTACTATTTATTTTTTTAATTTTTTTCAATAGGAAACACTAATTAAGACACCCAATTAATTCTGCATAATCCCTAAAATTTTCAGAACAATCAGAATCATGATCAGGGCCCCTAAAACTCAGGAGGGGGGTATTCCCTATTAACGATTATCCATATAAATGGCTGTCAAAAACGAATTTACATGCAACGTCGACTCACCAAGGCTACCCAAGACACGAGGCTACCCTAGGCTTGGGGGTATTCCCCGCGACACGCGACAGGGACCAAGGAATCCTCCGCGACACGCGGGAGGATCCAATTTCCAGTATAAATAGTGGGGCTTGGGACTTGAACTGTTTGCATGTTATGACGTTAAAATTTGCTTCGTACACTGAGATATACACTGAATACTACAAAAACACACACAAATCACGAAGTGCTGCCATAATACAGGGTAATAACTTGATCGCTGCTACGATTCAATGTCCGATCGATTAAACTATCCAATGGATGTTTAAGTGCTGCCCACATTAGGGTTAATGCTTTGTCATTCGTCGTTAATTCGATGGATGTTTAAGTATCGCACTTTGTCATTCGATGTGAGGGTTTAATCTCGTGAGTTATCGTAAATGCTGTATTAGTTACTAACCTAGTTTGTGTGCATTGTTATTTAAACTAGGTTATCAAGTCAAGGCTAATCAGTAGGCTAAGCTCTGTTCATATTAAATCTGCAAGGTGAGTCATTCTCTTTTTATCAACTGTTTTACAATACTCCATTTTCAAATGTTATAATTACAGGGATTAAGTCTTTGTAATCACCAAATTACAGCCGGTATGTGGGGTTTTGTATACATTACTTGATAAACTTCACCATTGGACAACGAGTTAGCCAAGGGGTGATATGACCATAGTCACAGACACCATCGGGCTAAGAGGCTACCGATGGATGTTCGAGTGACAAATACTGTGGGTAGTTGGTTGATATATGGAAACATTGTAATCGCTCTTAATACTGTAAATTATAACAAATGTGTCGTTTTAGTAAAAAGAATGATTCACCAGTATTTCCCGCTGACAAAACCTTTTTCAAACATGTTTCAGGTGATCTGTTGTGATCCAGGAAAAGTGCCAAGTAGCACTACAAGCTTAAGGAAGTGCCTCAATATAAAATAAAGAAACATGTTTCGTAAAAGAAAGATTTCTCCGTGAAATCGTATTATTGTAAATTACCAGGGTTTTATCCCGAATTGTGTAATAAAATAATCGGGAAATTGCAGTTTTAAAAAGATCCTGATGAAATCTTCCGCTGTTAAACTCAATTAAATAAATACCACGGGATTTTCTGTCCCGCGGCTCCTGAAACGGGTCAAACCGGGTCGGGGGCCGTGACAGAAAAAGGTGGTATCAGAGCCACTGAGTTAAGCTAATTAAGTATTTAGAAATACTTAAATTTTTCTGATTACCATTATGTGATTATGTGTTTATTTGACTATTTGTTAGTTACAGTATGGGTAAGCAAAAGCTTTCAAACATCTATCTTAAATTAGATAGGTCATCAAACGAGAAGGGAAGTTCATCCCAAACAAATTCCTCAAAACCCTATGAAAATCCTGAAGAAGGAATATTTGTCCGAAAGGCACAATATGAGGAACCACTTTCTCCTAATAAAAGAAGTTTGATTATTAGGAAAAGTCAGGAGAAATTAAAGAAATCACAACCAAAAGAAAAGAGAGCTAATCAGAAAACCCAAGAACTAGGCAGTAACCTACCATGGGAAGACAAGTTAGATGAAAAATGGGCAGATCTCTATATGCTAGCCACTGTAGCAGTAAATGCAAATCTTTAAATACTTTGACTCAAGATTTAGCACCTTTATCACCTACAAGCTAGAAGCTTTACCCAGTAAATAAATAAGTTTACAATAAAACTTAACATGTTTTAATTGTCAGTTGTCTTTGTGTTAAATTAGTTACACGGTATGAAATAATATTTAAAGGTTATTTATGAAATTTTGTTATAAAATTTAACTTAGCAATTTTTGTGTATTTTGCATATATGCTAAACAGCATGAGTGACTTGTCTGAAGCCCTTCAGAATTTAAATCTCTATCCGGTGAAAATAGAGGTTTCCAGAGATTTTAATAGGTATATATCTGATATAGAAGAACCTATGGAATTCAACGCTCCACCTCCGGAAAAACCCAAGCCTAAGAAAAGGAGAAGATTCGTGGGATGGAGGCGTGTGCGCAGAAGGAAACCCGCCACTAGGAAGATTCCCAAAATAGAAAATCCTTTAGATAAAGGGAGGGGGATTGAAGTCGGGGAAGGTTCCAGGCAGATGGAAATGCAGTTTGGGGAATATTCTAGGCAAATGGAAATGGAGTTTGGGGAAGGTTCTAGACAAACCAAGATAGAAATTGGGGAAAGCTCTAGACAAATTGAGGAGTTACCATTTCAGGAGGAATTGGATCATGCATTGGCGAGCTGTGATGTCGTTAGGCCTATTAATAATAATCTATACCCTTATCCTGCTGAAACTCAATTACCAATGAACTTGGAACCAGCAATCCCAGAACCTATAATCCACACCCAACCTTTAGGAATGGACGAGTGGTGGACTAATGATTGGCAGTTCCAAAACCTTCTCAACAGTCCTTATTCCTTTCTCCCTCAGTTCGACCCAGAACCTATATCAAACCCACCGATGAGCAATGAGAATTTAGCTGAACTCCGCCATTTTGGCGAGGAGTTGGTGGATGCAGGAAATAGGATCAGGGAAGTAGGAGAACAGATCTCCTGGAAGTACGATGAGAGGGAACGCCGTTACTGAAATAACAACTGACAAGTGATAGTGTGGAATAAGAATGTGAAACTGTGATGGTAAAATAAATTAGCAGAATATAGTCTATAAAATAACTATAAAATAAAACTTTGTAAGATAAAGGAGTGTAATGACGCATATTATAAAATATAACAATGGGAATCGAGAAATCGATAGTTTTGGCTATATGTGTATTATGAAATTTATATGATTATTTGTGTATGATTGTTATTTATTTAATACTAATAATTTATATAAATTAATTAACAGATGGAAAACGCTAATAATGAACCAGTAAATGAGGTTAACCAATCTGAGCAACAACCTGGGGATCAATTTATGACTAGACAAGATATAAAAAATATCGTTGCTCAAGGGATAGCCAATGCTATTCCAGCAATACTTGTTGCTACACAGAAACCTGTTGAACCGCAACAAATCATTCCAAGCAAACGTATTTCTGAAGATAACTTCAGTAATAGCATAAACGGAGGCGGTAATCATACTAATCACGATAATGAACCACCGCAAGCTCCACTTCCTAAGAAAATGAAAGCTGCAACACCTGGTTGCACTTACAAAGAATTTCTTGCTTGTAAACCCGCTGAATTTGCAGGCAATGAAGGAGCGACTGCAGCACTGCGTTGGTTCAAGAAAACCGAGACAGTGATTATAATCAGTAAATGTGCCGAAAACGACAAAGTTATGTACGCGTCGAATCTTTTTAAAGAAGGGGCGCTAGAATGGTGGAACACGGTACTTCAAGCCAAAGGAAGAAATATGGCCTACGCCATGAATTGGGAAGAATTTAAGCAATTAATAGAAAGAAAATTATGTCCCGAATACGAAAAAAGATCAAATGGCAAATAAGTTCCTAAATCATCGTATGACGGGTGTAGATTGTCGCGGTTATACTTCGACATTCTTTGAATATGCTAGAGTAGTACCAACACTGGCTTCGCCAGAACCGGTACTTATTTCTCGCTATATTTGGGGATTAATTAGCGAAATCCGTAATATCGTTAAAGCTGCGAGACCTCGCACTATCGACGATGCGGTGGAACTAGCTAACACCTTAACTAACGAACTAGTACGCACAAGAGATGAAAATAGGAAAAAAAGAACTGGCTCAGAAAATTACCCAAGGATTTCGTACGGGTAATAATAGAAGCTTCAAGAGAAGAGGAACAGGGCAATCTTCAACATCGCCGTTCTGCAGGAATTGCAAAAAGAAACATTATGGAAGATGCAATGTAATCTGCAACTTTTGCAAAACTGTAGGACATCGCGAAGAAGATTGCAGAAAGAAAACCAGGATCTGCTATAATTGTGGAGAAAATGGGCATTTCAAAACAGAATGTCCTAAATTGGTCAAACCAGCAGACAACAAAGCCAAGCCGGCCGATGGAGCTTCCAAGAAGAATGTTCGAGCCTTCCAATTAACTACTCAGGAGGCAGAACTCATTCCAGATGTGATAGTTGGTACGTTTTTAGTCCACAACATATACGCAAAAGTATTATTTGACTCTGGTGCAAACCAAAGTTTTATAAATACTTCATTCTGCCAAGCTTTTAACTTACCCTTAACCAACATTAGGCAGATTTTTACAGTCGAAACGGCAGATGGGAATTCAGTTAAAATAGATAAGGTTTTGCAAAATGTAGAAATAGAACTTTCAGGTCTTAAATTCTCTGCAAACCTGTTACCTATGAAATTAGCTGAATTCGATGTGGTGTTAGGAATGGATTGGTTAGTAGCCAACCATGCTCGAATCCTTTGTGATAAGAACTCTATAGAAACTCAGGCACCTACTGGAGAAGTAATCATGATTACAGGAGATAAACCACGTAAACCCATGAAGTTCATATCACTAATGAAAGTTGCTAGTTATGAACGAAAGCAAGGAATAGTATATATGATTTCAGTAATCATTAATACTAAGGGTAAAGAACTTAAGGAGATTCCTGTAGTCTCAGAATACCCAGATGTATTCCCAGAAGAATTACCAGGATTACCACCTGATAGGGAAGTAGAATTTAGGATTCATCTGATTCCAGGAACTACACCGATAGCTAAGGCACCTTATCGGTTAGTGATGTGTGCAAAATGCAACATATAAATTACATCAATTGTGGCATAAAACTAACCCTTTTTTAGTACTAATGTTGGAAAAAGTGTTCTTTTGTCTTCCTTTTGTATTTTCAGGATTAAATGAGCTCAAATTAACAAAAGAAGCAAAAAGACAGCAAAATCTAACATAAATACAAGAAAAGGAACAAATGTGACATGCCCGACCCCACGACAGCTGTAACACCTCGAAAATTCACGTCCTTTAAGGTGTTGACACGTGTAATAAGTTGAACGTGTGTAGGAATATTCTTGAAGGACTAAAGTTGACAAACCTGGAAAGTATGTGAATATACGGGTTTTGAATGTCAACAGTGAATAATTATATTGTACAATAACCCTACATGATGTTTATAACCTTAAACGAATGGATCATGGATCATACGAAGCGAATTGTGAAAGAAAGTGAGAGATTACAAACTACAGGGGTTAAATGTGTCAACATGTTAAGCTATACCTCTGAGTGACCTTTTAGCAAACCCGAAGCCTTGTAACGATTAAATATGCTCACTAGAATGTACCATAAAAATTTCACCAAGTTTCGTTACCGTATGAGAAAGTTATGATAAAATCCGTGTGTGAGGGTTAGAATCGTCAACATTGAAATTTAGGGCTTTTCGGGTGATCACAAAGTTACCCGAGGACTTAACAAAGATGGTATAAGCCCTAAAGCCCCATATGTCAAATATAAAGTCTTAAAATGCAAGAAAACCAAGTGAAAACGACCTTTCGGGGGACCAGGGACTGAAATTGCAATTAATGAAACTTGCTGAGCTGGTCATCCACACCCTTGCGTAGCGCGAGCATGAAGCACCTTGGCAGTCGCGCTACGCGACTGCCTTGTCTGAACAGAAAACATGCACAGATGTCCTGCATGTTTGTTAACCGACTTAGATCGAATTTTGGCATACCATGGGCTTCCCTAAAGTGGTTTATAGGCTGTAGAGGGCACTTGTATTCATCCTTGATCAATTGTAGACTCATTTGTCAACAATCTAAGGTGTTGGATCAATTTATAAAGTTCCTTATATTGACAACTTTGAACATTCATTCCATACTTCATCTCTGAGCATTTCTGGAACTCAAGACCATCTTCCAAGCTTTCCAAATCATGCATAAGACTTGTGTAAGTACCCTTGATCTTTCTAAATTAAGTTATGCTTAGTTTATAGCTTAAAAATCAAACCGTCGTAACTACGGTTTGACTTAGCGATAAAACACAATCGGTCCAGGGGTTTGTCGAATCGAAAGTTGTTATAAGTTGGTAATCATGTGGGCTTTAAACCCTTAAAAGGGCACCCACTGATTCCATTCCTAACTAGGTTGTTTGTCGAGTCTAACTTCTTTCGAAAAGTCAACAGAATCATTAATCATGTAATTAACAATATAAAAGGCGTGTAACCTATTTTATCATTCATCTAACCTGATAATAAGTGTAAAAACTTGTCTACGCTTGTTTGATTCGACAACTTTATGTTTTGAACCGATTCGGAACCGAAAGACGCAAAAGTTTGACTTTTGCTTTGACCTCAGTTCTGACCCAGTTTTGATAGATTTAGACATGCCTTAAAGTTCCATTAGGACCTAGTTACATGTGTGTATAACCCTCTGCGTTTATACCACATAAATCCTTATTTGTCCGACGTTTCCGTTAATCGCCTAAATATTGACCGTAATGCCCTTATGACCATAAAACGAGCATTTTGGAAATATGAAAGTAAAATAATCTTAGTTACTGATTATTAATCATGTCTGTAAATTTTTACATCAGTTGGACATATAGATTAGGAGTTATGCTCAATGACGTAATTAGAACGCTTCTTAGTGATTTAATGACGTCATTAGCGTAAAGCCTATCTAAACCCCATTTTTGACACCAAACCTTTTACCCACTGATGTAATATAATATTTTGGGATTTTTGAAGATTTTTAATTATTTTTACTGATCATAAGCTAGGATTAGTGCCTTAATTCGGTTAATACCGAATATACCATTTTCGGCCATAAAATGAGTTTTACAAATCCTTTTGATGCCAATCCAATTGCTACTGATTTTAAATATTAAATAGAGTGTTTTGAACCTGTTTAACTGATCAGGAAACTCAGAATCCTATTTTAACCCGTACGTCGCTTAAAACGGCTTTATACGTGTATTATACGCATAGTAGGGTTTAAAACTATTTTGGCATATAAGACTTATAACCAAATGTTGTAACCTGTTAAAATAAACCATTTTACTGATTTAATCAGACCCGGATCACAGAAGATAAATTAATTCCTTTTATAATCTTTAAAATGACCAAAATACCCCTACGGGGCTTAATATAAGATTAAACTCGTTTTGGGCATAACGGAAGGTATCCTACTGATATCACAACATATTTAAGGCATGTTAACTTAGGAAACCTGTTTAGGACACTTATGGTTACCCGTTACGCTTCATACGCGTTCGGTTCGGTTTATGTAACTAGTTTACATAAATTAGCCGAAACGGGTCAAACCTTATCGGTTTTATCTCAAAATCCAGAATGTGTATAATATACCCATTTTAAGCAAGTCTTCAAACTTGTAGGGTCTAAATCACATTCTATCCGGTCTTCGCTTAATCGTGCGTACGAACCGTATCTTTAAAACTAACCGGTCTAAGCTTAAGCTTAACTAAAGACCCGTTAGGATTCTAATAGGTTATTATAAACCTTCGTTCCAGATTAGGAGAACCGGTAAAAGATACTTGCACTCGCTGATTTTGATTTATACTTGCTCAGGTAAATACTTTTAACTTATTTCCCTATACGGGCTTGGGGTACGGTATATAAAATACCGCTTGGTCGGGCATTGAATCTTTAATTGTATGATGGTTAAAGTATTGAGATGTCTCGTTTAAATTGTTTTGTTTGCTTAAAGCCTTTGGGGGGTTAATGACCGTGTCCCGGATATCCCTGGCATCATTTTACGAAATGGCCACGACCTTAGCACTCAGGTGTAGGCGTACACCTGTCAGTGTCTCATTTAAATAAAGTGGTGTGTCTATTGATCTTTAACCCGACTCGATCCGGGCTACTGAACGCATAAGGAACATGTAAATCCTTTACAAGTTTATATAATTAAATAAGTAACCCAAGTTATAAAATATTATTTGTGCCTTGTGCCTTAAATGCATTTTCTTAAACTCTTTTCAAAATGAGTCGGTTGATTGTATTTACCAGTGTAAACTGACGTATTTTTCTTAAAAAGGTTAAGTGCAGGTACTACGCGTAATAGGCTGGCTTGTCTCCTAGCATCCGCAATAAGTCTCGCCAGCTTGGATGTCATAGACTGTTGAACATTTGTTTCCTTTTATTTTGATTTACCTGTGGATTTATATTCGACTACTTGTGATACTTAATATTACAATATCGTTTGGTTGAAATGAATCTATACTTTGCTTCCGCTGTGCATTTAATTATAATGTTGTTTGACTATTATGTTGCCAACCACGTCACGATATTCCCCTACCGGGCCCACCGGTAACACGTGGAAATTCGGGGTGTGACAGGTTGGTATCAGAGCCAACACTGAGTGAATTAAACACTAGCCTTTTTTTTGTTTAATCTCAGTTACACAATTGCACATTCCTAAATCTTCGAGTCTAGACAAAGAACTTAGGAATAATCCAAAATGTTTTTATTTTACTTTTAACTTTGTCCTTTATTTTTCCTTGTTATTACCTTTGTTTATATGGATAGGTTTAAAAATTCCGCCAAGATTCAGGCGAGGAAGTCGAGGAAAGGAGCCAATGAGCGCCCCTAACGACCACGAGGCCGGGCCTTCGGGCCGGCGAACTCCTTCTACTACAAGGAGTGCAGATCCACAAGAACCTTGGAGGGTTTACGAGGAGCCTTCCAGACGATCTACTTCGTATAGCTCGACGCCCCCATATCATCACTCCTATGGGCCTCAGTCCGAGAATGAGCCCAACAATCCGCCACCTTCATACATACCTTTGCAACGATCAGCATCGCACCGTTACTTCGACGACCCTACTCCTGTCTTTCGGGGCTAGTTTAACCCAGCAGAGTACCTACCAGAACAAGTGGGCTTTAACCCACTTGGATCGGAGGATCATTTTTCTGGTGATCAAGATATGGATGAGGACACAGATCCCGTCGAGGCTTCAACCGGATCCCTGAACCATCCTTTTGTGATCTCAGACGGATCGTCTTTTCACGGAACACCATACCAAGGTCCGGATAGTCACATGGCACGGTTCGAACGGTGTGAGTGGTACTATACACCATCTTACCACTCATCGCCTCACCAGCAGCCGCCACAGGAGCAGCAAGATCCCTCTGGGGATCCACGTTTCGTGGCAGTCACGCCACCGCCACCACCGCCGCCAGTTCATCTAGAGCCTCCAGAACCACCAAGACGTAGGAGGACTGGCGCACGGATGTCAGCACGAGGAGGGGAGTTTCATTTCAGTACCCCTCAACACTCTAGCGGCAGCCACTACCCGCCACTATATGGAGAGCCACAGGAGGATGGACCTTCAGTTCCAGTATCAGAGGTGAATTCGGCACCTATAGCACCGTCACCATCAGGTTTTGGCAACCCTATCCCTGCTTATACTGCTCCAGCAGCATACAACCCATACGGACCGCCAGCATACCATAACTATAACTATGTTGAGGATCCTTACCAAGTAGAAGCAAACTACAATGCCTTTCACCCAGAAGGACCTTATGGAACCCCTTGGGGAATGGGACATACAGCTCGTGGGTATCAAGTACCTGCTCAGCCGCCGCCACAGTACCAGCCACCACGGTTTTCTCCACCAGAGCAGGAGGATCTCCGTCAAAGACTGGGCAGGGTTGAGCGAGACCTCCAGAAAGAGCGTAAGAAGAATGAGGGATTCATGAGTGGTTTGGCAAGTTTGCTGAAGGGAAAGAAGAAACGGGATCGTTAAATCCCAATATGTATTACTGTATTTCCTTGTTTAAATCAAGTCCCTGCGTGGACATTTATTTATGTGTGTATGTAGTCCCTGCGCGGACATCTATCTTTGTACGTAGTCCCTGCGAGGACTTGTCTTTATTAGTCCCTGCGTGGACACTTATTTTAGCAAACAGTCCCTGCGAGGACTAGTATTGCCAGTATAGCTCCTGCGTGGGCAAGTGTTGCGGTGAAAAGTCCCGTTTAGGGCAAAATGTATTTCTTTTAGTTTTAATGGAATGTAAGTTTATAAATTTCATCTTTGCTATGTTATGCATAATTAAATTATATATGAAATAAATAAATCGGAATCATTCCTGTTAAAATCTATCTGCCTATTTTAATTTTAGTTAAGGATCTTAAAGGTATAACCTAGCCTACATGTCATTTTAAGACCTGGCCAAGATGGTAAAACCCGTTAAAAAGATTCAAATCCCTGTTAACATCTGAAAACATGTTAACACTCATGGCAGACATGATTCGTTAAAAACACACGTGTTATTATTATATATGGATCTTTTCAAAGATTCCAAACCCAACTAAATGATCTCTGAATCACGGGTTAAATCATTAATAAATATGATCAGTTCTTTTTACCATCCATTGGTAATAGAATGCCTACGGGCCCTTCTCATTTTCATATGAGACAAAAGACAGTATTAGTCTGTGACCCTGTCTGATAAAGGTAATGAACTTTGTTCAAACCTTCATGCTTTGATTCTCTGAAATCATAGCTTATAATCTAAATTGTCCCCGTGACTAGGCCTTATGTGCTAATAAAACTGTTATTGTTTTATAATTAGGATAAATTATATTAGAAATCCTAAATTAACGTGAGTAATAAATTAACCATATATGGTCTATGTTTACCATGGCTAATAAAGTTGCCATAAAGGACAACTTTATAATAAGCTCACCAATAAATTTTTGTTAATATGTAACAGTTCAAGCAACATGGCCAACTCAAGCGAGGTTAATAGTCACCCCCGGGAAGAGCATGTTAATGCCCGAGTAAATGTAGCAGGTGCAGAATTACAGGCAATGATAGATAATGCCGTTAATCGAGCTATGGGTAGACAGCCCCATGGATCAAGTGGTACCTATACGAGGACCCGATCTGCACCACACTCCAGAACACCCTCCAGGACCCACACTGCCCACAACAGTAATTCTCACCACTCCTCGAATCAAAGGAGTAATCCATCCCAAAGAGTCGTACTGAACCAAGAACCTCGTAATAGGGGTTGCTCCTATAAGTACTTCGTTTCGTGCAAACCCCGTGACTTCAATGGGGAAAAAGGAGCGGTAGATTGCATGACTTGGATGGACGAAATGGATACGGTTGTGGATATTAGTGGTTGTGATAATAGGGATATTGTGAAATTCGTGTCACAGTCTTTCAAGGGAGAAGCATTAGCTTGGTGGAGATCTTTGATCCAAGCTACAGGGAAAGTCCCGTTATACAATATGACCTTGGAACAGTTCATGACGCTAATCAAGGAAAATTTCTGCCCTCAACACGAGGTTGAGAGAATTTAATCTGACTTCTTGTCGCTGGTCATGAGAAACCTAGACTATCAGGCCTACCTTACCAGTTTCAACACTTTGTCAAGGTTGGTTCCATATTTGGTAACTCCGGAGCCTAAACGTATAGCTCGATTCATTGGGGGTTTGGCCCCGGAGATCAAAGCAAGTTTGAAGGCCTCCAGACCAACTACTTTTCGGTCAGTAGCGGACATATCGTTGTCCCTTACCTTAGATGTTGTCAGGCTGAGATCGCAGAGGAACACTGATACCGAAAAGAGGAAGCGTGAGGATGACAACTCACGACGTTCAGACAAGAAGCAGAAGGGAAACAATGACCATAAGAAGGGGTCAGGATTTAGGAAGGATGGTCAGCAGTCGGGTGAAAAACCCAGATGTAAAATCTGCAAGAGACAGCACTTTGGGAAGTGCAGGTATGAATCGAATTCGAATTCACAATCGAAATCTTTTGCATGTGGGTTGTGCAAGTCCAAGGAACACAAAACCTTGGATTGCAAAAAGATAAAGGATGCGACCTGCTACGGTTGCAATGAAAAGGGGCACATCAAGAGCAATTGCCCAAAATACGCCAAGAAGCCCGAAGAGACTAAGAAGACCAATGCTAGGGTCTTCAGGATGGATGCTAAGGAAGCCGTCAAGGACGACAATGTGATAACAGGTACCTTTCTCGTAAATGATGTTTATGCGAGAGTTTTATTTGATTCAGGCGCTGATAAGTCGTTCGTAGACAATAAGTTTTGTGAATTGTTGAAATTACCTGTTAAGACCTTAAGTGTGAAGTATGAGGTGGAACTAGCAGATGGCACTTTAGAAACCGCTTCAACCTTATTAGATGGATGTTTCATATCCATTAAGAACCACTCTTTTCCTTTGTCCCTACTTCCTTTAAAACTAGCCGGTTTTGACATAGTTTTGGGTATGGACTGGTTATCTCATAACCAGGCCCAGATTATTTGCAATAAGAAGCAAGTGATAATCCAGACTCCGTCTGGTGAATCACTTACTATCCAGGGAGATACCCAGTATGGGCTACCCGAGAAAATGTCTATACTTAAAGACTCTAAGTGTTTGAAGAAGGGTTGTGTCATCTACATGGCACAAGTGATTATTGATGAGCCGAAGCCCAAGGTTGGGGATATCCCCGTCATTTCTGAATACCCCGAAGTATTTCTTGAAGAACTACCTGGTTTGCCACCAGATAGGCAAGTAGAATTCAGAATTGACATTATTCCTGGATCAGCACCAGTTGCAAGGGCTCCTTATAGGTTGGCACCAACAGAGATGAAGGAATTGAGAACGCAGCTAGATGAATTGCTAGCCAAAGGTTTCATCAAACCTAGTTCGTCTCCTTGGGGAGCACCAGTTTTATTTGTCAAGAAGAAAGATGGATCGATGCGTCTGGGCATCGACTACCGCGAGCTTAATAAGGTCACTATCAAGAATAGGTATCCTTTGCCCAGAATCGACGATCTGTTCGATCAACTTCAAGGGGCAAGTTTCTTCTCGAAGATTGACTTGAGGTCAGGCTACCATCAATTGAAGGTTAGAGATGAAGACGTGCACAAAACAGCATTTAGGACTCGTTATGGTCATTACGAGTTCCTAGTGATGCCTTTTGGGCTCACTAATGCACCGGCCGCATTCATGGATCTCATGAATCGCGTTTGCAAGCCGCACTTAGATAAATTCGTCATCGTTTTCATCGATGATATCCTCATCTACTCAAAGAACCATGCTGACCACGAGAAGCATCTTCACTGCATTTTGGAACTACTTCATAAAGAAAAGCTCTATGCCAAGTTCTCGAAGTGTGAATTCTGGCTTCGGGAAGTCCAATTTCTTGGACATGTTGTTAGTGAGCGAGGTATCCAAGTAGATCCCGCTAAATTTGAAGCTGTCATGAATTGGCATGAGCCAAAGACGCCTACAGAAATTCGAAGCTTCCTAGGTTTGGCAGGATACTATAGGAGATTCATTAAAAACTTCTCAAGGATTGCTGCACCCCTGACTTCGCTGACACGTAAGAAGATTAAGTTTGATTGGGGTCCTAAGCAGCAGGAATCCTTCGATATTCTGAAACAAAAGTTGAGCAATGCTCCAGTGCTGACATTGCCGGATGGAATAGAGGAGTTTGTAGTTTATTGTGATGCATCACACACAGGGATGGGATGTGTGCTTATGCAGAAAGGCAAAGTCATTGCCTATGCTTCACGCCAGTTAAAGGTGCATGAAAAGAATTACACCACCCACGACTTGGAGTTGGGTGCCGTTGTATTCGCACTAAAACTGTGGAGGCACAACTTATATGGAATAAAATGTGTGATCTATTCTGATCACAAAAGCCTTCAACATCTGTTCAACCAAAAGGACTTGAACATGAGGCAACGCCGTTGGATGGAAACTCTGAATGATTACGATTGTGAAATAAGATACCATCCCGGCAAGGCGAATGTAGTCGCCGATGCCTTGAGTCGGAAGGAGAAGGTGAAACCCATCCGAATCAATGCCAAGCGCATGGAAATAAAGAACAATTTGATTGAAAGGTTGTTAGCCGCACAAAAGGAAGCTGTGTTGGAAGCTAACTATCCTAATGAAAAGCTAGGGGTAACTGAGGAGCAGTTAACACTTAGCAAGGACGGAATTTTACGATTAAATGGACGAATATGGGTTCCAATTTATGGGGGACTTCGAGATGTTATCCTCCAGGAAGCCCATAGTTCCAAATACTCCGTTCATCCTGGAGCTGATAAAATGTACCAGGATCTAAGGGCAAACTATTGGTGGATAGGCTTGAAGAATTCTGTAGCTACCTATGTAGCTAAATGCTTGACGTGTGCGCAAGTCAAGGCAGAACATCAAAAAACCGTCAGGTTTGCTACAACAGCCTGAACTTCCTACTTGGAAGTGGGAAATGGTAACTATGGATTTTATCACCAAGTTACCCAAGACAAGGAAAGGAAATGACACCATCTGGGTGATAGTTGACCGACTGACTAATTCAGCACATTTCCTACCCATTAAGGAGACCTACAGCTCCGATATGTTAGCCCAACTGTACGTGGATAAGATTGTAGCTTTACATGGCATACCTATGTCTATTATCTCTGACCGAGATACTAGATACACGTCACATTTTTGGAAAAGCTTCCAACAATCTTTGGGCACACGTTTGAACTTTAGTACGGCTTACCATCCACAGACAGACGGTCAGAGTGAGCGTACTATTCAAACGTTGGAAGACATGCTTCGTGCATGTGCAATTGACTTGGGTGGTAGCTGGGATAAGCACCTACCATTAGTTGAATTCTCCTACAACAATAGCTACCATACCAGCATTAAGGCTGCGCCTTTTGAGGCATTATACGGTAGAAAGTGTAGATCGCCCATTTGTTGGGCAGAAGTTGGAGATGTCCAGTTATCTGGACCAGAGATAGTGTTCGAGACGACGGACAAGATTGTCCAGATTCGTGACCGTCTCAAAGCTGCCTGGGATAGGCAGAAGAGTTACGCTGATCCAAGTCGTAAGGATTTTCACTTCGAAGTAGGTGACAAAGTCCTACTTAAAGTGTCACCCTGGAAGGGAGTGATGAGATTTGGTAAGAAAGGCAAGCTAAGCCCGAGATACATAGGACCTTTCGAGGTTATCGAACGTGTCGGGTCAGTTGCCTATAAGTTAAACTTACCTGAAGAGCTCAGTAGTATACACAATGTGTTCCACATCTGCAACCTGAAGAAGTGTTTCGCTGACGAATCACTGGTCATACCCCATACAGATGTGCATATAGATGAGAGCTTGAAATTTGTGGAAAAACCATTGTCGATCGAGGATCGACAGGTTAAGAAGCTTCGAAGGAAGCAAGTACCGATTGTAAAGGTCAAATGGGATGCCCGTAGAGGTCCCGAGTATACGTGGGAGGTTGAGTCCACGATGAAAGAAAAGTACCCTTATTTGTTTCAGTAAATCTCGAGGTCGATATTTCTTTTAAGGGGGTGAGGATGTAACACCTCGAAAATTCACGTCCTTTAAGGTGTTGACACGTGTAATAAGTTGAACGTGTGTAGGAATATTCTTGAAGGACTAAAGTTGACAAACCTGGAAAGTATGTGAATATACGGGTTTTGAATGTCAACAGTGAATAATTATATTGTACAATAACCCTACATGATGTTTATAACCTTAAACGAATGGATCATGGATCATACGAAGCGAATTGTGAAAGAAAGTGAGAGATTACAAACTACAGGGGTTAAATGTGTCAACATGTTATGCTATACCTCTGAGTGACCTTTTAGCAAACCCGAAGCCTTGTAAAGATTAAATATGCTCACTAGAATGTACCATAAAAATTTCACCAAGTTTCGTTACCGTATGAGAAAGTTATGATAAAATCCGTGTGTGAGGGTTAGAATCGTCAACATTGAAATTTAGGGCTTTTCGGGTGATCACAAAGTTACCCGAGGACTTAACAAAGATGGTATAAGCCCTAAAGCCCCATATGTCAAATATAAAGTCTTAAAATGCAAGAAAACCAAGTGAAAACGACCTTTCGGGGGACCAGGGACTGAAATTGCAATTAATGAAACTTGCTGGGCTGGTCATCCACACCCTCGCGTAGCGCGAGCATGAAGCACCTTGGCAGTCGCGCTACGCGACTGCCTTGTCTGAACAGAAAACATGCACAGATGTCCTGCATGTTTGTTAACCGACTTAGATCGAATTTTGGCATACCATGGGCTTCCCTAAAGTGGTTTATAGGCTGTAGAGGGCACTTGTATTCATCCTTGATCAATTGTAGACTCATTTGTCAACAATCTAAGGTGTTGGATCAATTTATAAAGTTCCTTATATTGACAACTTTGAACATTCATTCCATACTTCATCTCTGAGCATTTCTGGAACTCAAGACCATCTTCCAAGCTTTCCAAATCGTGCATAAGACTTGTGTAAGTACCCTTGATCTTTCTAAATTAAGTTATGCTTAGTTTATAGCTTAAAAATCAAACAGTCGTAACTACGGTTTGACTTAGCGATAAAACACAATCGGTCCAGGGGTTTGTCGAATCGAAAGTTGTTATAAGTTGGTAATCATGTGGGCTTTAAACCCTTAAAAGGGCACCCATTGATTCCATTCCTAACTAGGTTGTTTGTCGAGTCAAACTTCTTTCGAAAAGTCAACAGAATCATTAATCATGTAATTAACAATATAAAAGGCGTGTAACCTATTTTATCATTCATCTAACCTGATAATAAGTGTAAAAACTTGTCTACGCTTGTTTGATTCGACAACTTTATGTTTTGAACCGATTCGGAACCGAAAGACGCAAAAGTTTGACTTTTGCTTTGACCTCAGTTCTGACCCGGTTTTGATAGATTTAGACATGCCTTAAAGTTCCATTAGGACCTAGTTACATGTGTGTATAACCCTCTGCGTTTATACCACATAAATCCTTATTTGTCCGACGTTTCCGTTAATCGCCTAAATATTGACCGTAATGCCCTTATGACCATAAAACGAGCATTTTGGAAATATGAAAGTAAAATAATCTTAGTTACTGATTATTAATCATGTCCGTAAATTTTTACATCAGTTGGACATATAGATTAGGAGTTATGCTCAATGACGTAATTAGAACGCTTCTTAGTGATTTAACGACGTCATTAGCGTAAAGCCTATCTAAACCCCATTTTTGACACCAAAGCTTTTACCCACTGATGTAATATAATATTTTGGGATTTTTGAAGATTTTTAATTATTTTTACTGATCATAAGCTAGGATTAGTGCCTTAATTCGGTTAATACCGAATATACCATTTTCGGCCATAAAATGAGTTTTACAAATCCTTTTGATGCCAATCCAATTGCTACTGATTTTAAATATTAAATAGAGTGTTTTGAACCTGTTTAACTGATCAGGAAACTCAGAATCCTATTTTAACCCGTCCGTCGCTTAAAACGGCTTTATACGCGTATTATACGCATAGTAGGGTTTAAAACCATTTTGGCATATAAGACTTATAACCAAATGTTGTAACCTGTTAAAATAAACCATTTTACTGATTTAATCAGACCCGGATCACAGAAGATAAATTAATTCCTTTTATAATCTTTAAAATGACCAAAATACCCCTACGGGGCTTAATATAAGATTAAACTCGTTTTGGGCATAACGGAAGGTATCCTACTGATATCACAACATATTTAAGGCATGTTAACTTAGGAAACCTGTTTAGGACACTTATGGTTACCCGTTACGCTTCATACGCGTTCGGTTCGGTTTATGTAACTAGTTTACATAAATTAGCCGAAACGGGTCAAACCTTATCGGTTTTATCTCAAAATCCAGAATGTGTATAATATACCCATTTTAAGCAAGTCTTCAAACTTGTAGGGTCTAAATCACATTCTATCCGGTCTTCGCTTAATCGTGCGTACGAACCGTATCTTTAAAACTAACCGGTCTAAGCTTAAGCTTAACTAAAGACCCGTTAGGATTCTAATAGGTTATTATAAACCTTCGTTCCAGATTAGGAGAACCGGTAAAAGATACTTGCACTCGCTGATTTTGATTTATACTTGCTCAGGTAAATACTTTTAACTTATTTCCCTATACGGGCTTGGGGTACGGTATATAAAATACCGCTTGGTCGGGCATTGAATCTTTAATTGTATGATGGTTAAAGTATTGAGATGTCTCGTTTAAATTGTTTTGTTTGCTTAAAGCCTTTGGGGGGTTAATGACCGTGTCCTGGATATCCCTGGCATCATTTTACGAAATGGCCACGACCTTAGCACTCAGGTGTAGGCGTACACCTGTCAGTGTCTCATTTAAATAAAGTGGTGTGTCTATTGATCTTTAACCCGGCTCGATCCGGGCTACTGAACGCATAAGGAACATGTAAATCCTTTACAAGTTTATATAATTAAATAAGTAACCCAAGTTATAAAATATTATTTGTGCCTTGTGCCTTAAATGCATTTTCTTAAACTCTTTTCAAAATGAGTCGGTTGATTGTATTTACCAGTGTAAACTGACGTATTTTTCTTAAAAAGGTTAAGTGCAGGTACTTCGCATAATAGGCTGGCTTGTCTCCTAGCATCCACAATAAGTCTCGCCAGCTTGGATGTCATAGACTGTTGAACATTTGTTTCCTTTTATTTTGATTTACCTGTGGATTTATATTCGACTACTTGTGATACTTAATATTACAATATCGTTTGGTTGAAATGAATCTATACTTTGCTTCCGCTGTGCATTTAATTATTGTGTTGTTTGACTATTATGTTGCCAACCACGTCACGATATTCCCCTACCGGGCCCACCGGTAACACGTGGAAATTCGGGGTGTGACAACAGCATCTTCCCAAGCAAAACAAGAAGACAGAAGACTGAACACGCCCCGTGCTCAGCCAGCACGGGGGCGTGCCCAAGTGTCAGCAGAAAAGACAAAGTGGTAGAAGCTTCTATTGCCCACCACGGGGCCGTGCTCAGCGGACACGTGGCCGTGGTCAACTATAAGATTCGCACAATCCAGGCAAATCTTCATAGTACAAAGATTCTTCTGCACACGGGGTCGTGCTCAGCGGACACGGGGGCATGGTCAACTAATAAGACAAGCTGCATTAAATGAAGAAAGAGAAGGATGTGGACACGGGGCCGTGCCCGAGCTTCTGTTCAGCCTATAAATAGGAGTGCTTGGCTCAAGCTCAAACCATCCCTTGGCACACCACCTCTCTCACACTTCACCCACCACCACCATAACACCATCATCCACCACCATCATCCATTGTCCATCATAGAGTGTGTGAGTCGTCTCGGGATCCAAGATTGATCGTAAGAGTTCTTGACAATCAAGGCCATGTTTGCCTAAGTCTCTTACATCACTTGGTGAAGACAAGTGTCTAGTGTAATACTTTTTATTTCTAATCTTTTCGCACTTTTTATTTGGTTTTGTATTAATGACTTTAATAACTAGTTTCTTATGTTGAAGGTGATTCTTCCTTATCGTTTGTCCGTGGTGTCTTGACATTATTTTACTGTCTATATAAAATAAAAGATTTTCACCATTCATATCTCCACGGTCTATATGGAGGTATGTTGGCTACCTGGTCGGGGGTTAAGGGAACGGTTTGATAAGAGTCTTGCCATTGTTCAGCGTTTAGAGGTCCTGCAATGGACCTGGGTCAAATTTAGTAGGACCCCCTTCAATACTTAACGGTATTGGATGGCGGGGGTCCAAACTCTTTGATCCCCTCATAAGTTAAACTACTATTAATACTATAACCCGGCTATTTAGGACTGTATCCCTGCTGACTCAGACTACTTAGTCGAGGGTAACGTCACCTCCAAAAGAGGGGCCTACCATAATTTGCACTAATAACTTAATTAATTATCTTTCAATAATCCGACCCTTTAGGATTGTATCCTTGCTGACTCAAACTACTGGGTTGAGGGTAACGTCACCTTCAAAAGAGGGGCCTACTACAATAACTAAGATAATCTCTTAAATAAGTGCAAAAGTGCGAAAATAATCAAAGGTTACACTATACACGAGTCGGAACCAAGTGATTCATCTTGTCTATCTGTTTTTATTTTTATTTTTATTTTTCAGCATTTTAGTTAGTTTTTATTTTTCTTAGCTTAAAACATTTTTCTAAACTTTTTGATTTGATTAGACGTTGAGGATAAACCGGTACTAAAAGCTCTTGTGTCCTTGGACGACCTCGGTATCTTACCAACACTATACTACGCTCACGATGGGTGCACTTGCCCATATGTGTGTTTAGTGTTAGTAAATATCGTGTTTTATAAATTTAAAACTTGGCTAAAAAGTGTTAAAAGGCTTAAAATATACACCTAATATATATAACACTTCACACGCATCAGTTAGCACCTACAGAAATGTTAGAACTGAAAAAGAAATTAGATGAATTACTAAGTAAAGGATTCATACAACCTAGTTCATCCCTGTGGGGAGCACCAATGTTGTTTGTGAAGAAGAAGGATGGTTCGATGAGAATGTGTATTGATTATAGAGAATTGAATAAGGTTACAATTAAGAATCGATACCCATTACCTAGGATTGATGATCTATTCGATCAACTTCAAGGAGCTAGATACTTTTCTAAGATCGACTTACGCTCTGGATATCATCAATTAAAGGTACAAGAAGAAGACATAACTAAAACTGCTTTCAGAACTAGGTATGGTCATTACGAGTTTACAGTTATGCCCTTCGGATTAACGAATGCACCTGCAGCATTCATGGACATGATGAATAGGATCTGTAAACCGTACTTGGATAAATTTGTAATTGTTTTTATCGATGATATACTTATTTATTCCAAAAGTCAGGATGAACATTGTCAGCACTTGCATGCACTCTTAACTTTGTTAAGAAAAGAAAAGTTGTACGCCAAATTCTCGAAGTGTGAATTTTGGTTGCAAGAAGTGCAATTTCTAGGTCACATGGTGAATCATGAAGGTATTCATGTAGATCCTGCTAAGATAGAGGCAATTACCAAATGGAAGGTTCCACAATCCGCAATGGAAATTAGAAGTTTTATAGGTTTAGCTGGATATTATAGACGGTTTATTAAGGATTTTTCCAAGATAGTTGTACCATTAACTAAGCTAACCTGTAAAGCAATTAAGTTTGAATGGGGACCTAAGCAAGAAGAAGCTTTTAAGATTCTAAAGCAAAAGTTAACAAATGCTCCAATCCTAGCCTTGCCAGAAGGAACAGAAGATTTTGAAGTATATTGTGATGCTTCAAAACTAGGATTAGGATGTGTGCTAATGTAACGCAAGAAGGTAATTGCGTATGCTTCAAGGCAATTGAAAAAGCACAAAGAAAACTATACGACTCATGATTTAGAATTAGGAGCCATAATTTTTGCCCTTAAGATTTGGAGACATTATCTGTACGAAAGTAAATTTACTGTCTATACAGATCATAAAAGTTTAAGGTACATATTTGGGCAAAAAGAGTTAAACATGAGGCAAAGGAGATGGATGGAAATCCTAAGTGACTACGACTGTGATATTCAGTATCACGAAGGAAAGGCAAATGTAGTTGCAGATGCCTTAAGTCGTAAATATCATGAAAAGCAAAAGCGAGTTCGTGCTCTCAGATTAAATCTACAATTAGATTTAATAGAACAATTGAAGAATGTTCAAGCTACAGCAATCAAGGATGATGCTGAAGGAATGAAGGGACGAATAAAAGAATTACAGCCGGTATGTGGGGTTTTGTATATATTACTTGATAAACTTCACCATTGGACAACGAGTTAGCCAAGGGGTGATATGACCATAGTCACAGACACCATCGGGCTAAGAGGCTATGTTGGTGCATGTTTGTGACAACAGCTTAGATTTGGTCTTTGGATATCTTGTAATTAGTTAAACGATAAACAGTTAGCGGGTTTAGCTTTGTATTAGTGAGTTAATAGAGTTTGGGCTAAACAAAACCCAATTAGGGTGATGGAGGCGAATTGGGCCTGTCCAATTCGCAGTCCATGATGTTTAACCTTGGCCCAAGTAGCAAACCTTGTGTTATATAAACAAGGTTAGGCTTTAGGGTTTAGGTTAATCAGCTAAAACAGTGTGAGAGAGCAATTTCGTGAGAGTTAAGACTTGGACGAAATTGGTGTTGGTTAGGGATCTTGATTGATTGTAATCACTTTGATAGATAATCAATAAAGATCCGGTTTGAAAGTGAATTGCTGTTTCTATTTTCTACTCGTTTCTGTGATATTCTGATCAAGAGGATTCCGCACTCTTGATTGGAAAGACAATTCTGTGAAGATCCATACGAATAGGGGACCTACAATTGGTATCAGAGCATTGTGCTCTTGAAGGCTCGGTTCAGAATTGTTCTTGGAGAAACAGGGAGATTTTCGATTTTTTGAAACCTGAAAAATTAGGGTTTTTGAAATTTTCGAAATTTTTGATATAATTTTTCGAATTTTGTTGGCTGTTTTGATCTTCTGAACTGTTTGTTTGCTGTTTTTGCAGGTTTTAGGGTTTGCATGACTGTTTTTGGTTGATTGTGTTGAAGGATTTTGGCTTGAATTTCTTGAAGATTCGAAGACTGTTCTTCGTGTTCTTCGTGGTTTTCCATCTGTTCTTGTTAATTTTCGAAATTATTGTGCTGATTTGGTGTTTTGATTTTGCAGAAACTGTTAAGGAATCCGGAAAAATCATCAAAGTTTCGAAAAGATTGGATTTCCATAATTAACTGGCGAATTTAAGTAATTCCGTAGACTGGACCAGCGAATTTAAGACCTGCGAACTTGTCGGCGAACCTAAAATCCAAAGGCGACTTTGGTAATCGTATAATTTTCCTCAGCGAAATTATTACGATTTTCGGCGACTTTACAGGCCATCGTAATCGCGAAAACTAGACAGCGAATTTGTGACCAGCGAAATTGAACTACCTACTGACCAGCGAAATTAATCACTGATCCAGCGAAATTACTAGCAAATTTAAAACCAGCAAATTTAAAGAGGTGGAATTTCAGTTGGCAAGCGTCGATAAAATTTCAGTGTTTTGCAAATAGAAATTGATCCGTAGCTCGTTAGACAGAACCGTTTGGACCATTGAAATTCTTGGATTTTTAGGGTAAAAAAAAAGCATTGGATTCGTCTTTTCGAGACGATTCTAACGGTGTAATTTGGTAACCACTGTTTTCGGAAAAATTTTGTACGGTTTTATCAGTCTGTTTACGTTAAAAATGTCGAACATGTCTAGTTTGAATGAGCTGTTGAGAATGGAACATGAGGTTGGCACTACCAACAAACCACCTAAGATGATGAAGGTGGAAAATTATTTGACATGGAAGGATCGTTTCCAATCCTTCATTGAATATCAAGACATGCGAATGTGGATATGTATTGAAGATGGGTACACAAACCCTACTCACGACTTTGAGGGCAGACCTCGTAGAACAGCCTATGTAAACATGGAAGAGAATGATAAAAAGATGTATGAGGCTGAAAAGAGAGCATTGGCTGCTATTAAAATGTCGTTACCTGATAGCATCAAGCATACATTCACAAAGTACACAAATTCAAAAGATATGTGGGATGCATTAGAAAAACGATATGCAGGAAATGCAGATGTTAAGAAAAACAAGATTGATCTACTGAAGAAACAGTTTGCTATTTTCAAGCACATGAAGCATGAGTCACTTGAGGACATCATCACACGTTACTATCATCTGATGTCAGAAATGGAAAACTATAAGATTGATTGCTATACTGATGTAGAGAAGAATGACAAGCTGCTCGATGCTTTACCTACTAAGTGGGATATCTACACTCTCATGATTAAGGGAGAGGCAGATTATGAGACAAAGGAGCTGGAAGAAGTAGTTGGCAAGCTGAGAGCTTATGAGCTCAGTATGAAGAAGAAAGATACTGGATATGATCAGGTTCAAGATCCAACGATTTACAATGGGCTTGCATCTTCTTCATCACACAACGCTTCTAGCGACTCTGCTACTGCTTTTCTTTCGTGTGAGAATGAGCAGGTCACAGTGAATGAAGATGGTGATGTGTGTTTTGTAGCTGCTTCAGGAGGATCAACAGGAGCCAAGAAAACATTAGCTTCTAAGCAGAGTAGTGGTGTTAAGTCAATGCCAATGAGTGTGAAGTCTGCTGAAGAGCATCTTGCTCTACTTGCTTCATTTGTGGCTTCTTATGAGAACTACATTCAGGGGAAGATATCTGATCCTGCCACTTTGGATGAAGATTATGATCAGATTGACCCTGATGATCTTGAAGATATGGATTTGCAGTGGCAAATGGCCATGATTACTAGAAGAGTGAAGAGATTTATGAACCGAACAGGCAGGAAGTTTATAGGAAAGACGGTTGGTTTCGACAAGACCAAAGTGAGATGCTTCAACTGTCAAAGTTATGGGCATTTTGCTAGGGAATGTCAAAAACAAAAGCAGGAGACTTCGAGTCAGAGTTCAAACAATAGGAATGCATCAAACAACTCTAACTCAAGAGCGCTGATCTCTACTGCTAGAGAAGGTTCATATGACTGGAGTATTCACTTGGAAAACGATGACAATGTCACACAGGCATTCATGGCAGAGATAACTCCAGTTGATGATGGTGAAGCTACTGTGGGAGATGCTGAAGCAAAAGTGGATGCTGAGGCTGAGGTGAAGATAGAGAATAAAGTTGACGAAAAGAAGGCTGATCAGACACAAGATACTGAAGAGGATAAGCAAAAGTCTGACCATGAAAAGGAAGCTGAAGAGAAGGAAGCTGAATACAACAGAGTGAAAGCTCAGCTTGCGGCCCTCATGGCCAACCTTGATAAACAAACAGGAGAGGTAAAGTCTAATTCTGTGTGTTTAAAATGTCGTGAATTACAGGGTGAAGTTGACAGGTTGTCCACACAAAACCAAATTCTGGTGGGCGAGATGTCTACCATAAAAGAAGCAAACTTTTTTGCTAAAAGAAATGAATCATCATACTTGAAGAAGATAAAAGGTTATGAAAGTAAAATTGAAGCTGTAACCTGCAAATTAAATGAAAAACTTCAAGTGATAGACTTAGCTCATGAAATGATGGCAGAGAAAACAAAAGATATTTCTGAAAAATGCAAAGAGTTGTCAGATGCACAACTCAAAATTGTTGAACTTGAAAAGAAATTAGGTCAATTCAGGGACTCTACTTTTGTTATGAAACATATGATGGGTGGCTTGAAGAAAAGTAATGACAAAACAAGTGTGGGATTTCATGGTTTCAATGAAGTTCCACCTCCTGTTAGTCATGACTATTCTTTCTTGCCTGATGAAGATGATCTCATGGACTTTGGGTCAACATCACCAAGTAGTTCCACTTCACGTCAAGGAAATGTTTTTGAGAATGCTGATGCTAAGAAGGATAATAACGGCAAACCTGTTTTGAAAAAGAATACATCACATCCTAAAAATAACAATCCAACTTTTGTTAAAAAGGTTAATTTTGTTCAAGGAAGTGACATGAAAAACGAAACAGCTGTTATTGAAAATGAATCTAATATAGAGTTTGCTAAAAACAAGAACATAGAAAATTCTGAAACTAAGCAAACTGAGCCAAATCCTTCTAAGGCATCATCAGAAGAAAAGCCCGAATCTAGTTCAAAGGCTTCAGAAAAGAAGTCTTCGAAAAGGAAATCGTGCTTCAAATGTCACACCAAGGGACATGTAGCAAGCTGCTGTCCTAACAAAAAGAGTGAAGCACAAGTGAGTGAGAGGAAGAGAGAGAAGTCACCAGAGAATAGTGGTGATAAACAGGAGAAAGTTGCAAATCTCCAAAGAAATCTGCTGCTAAGCAACCAGAGAATGTTGCTGTTGGTGAAGATAAGGCTGAAAAAGGAACTCCACAAGTTCCTCGTTTTCAAAGAAATCAACCAAGATTTCAGCCTAGATCTCCACCAGGAAAATACGAGAGACCTAGAAGCAGTTCACCAAGAATGAACAATTTTAATTCTAATAATTTCAGAAGTCAAGGTCAATATCAAAATCGATACCAAAATAATGGTGGTCGAACTTTTTATAACAATGGCTTTAGAAATTACAACAATAATGCTTCTTGGAATCAAAATTCAAGATACCCAAATCAAAATTTCCAAAGGTCAAATAGTCCAAATACGTATAGGAACCCTCAGGACCAAAGACCTAGTGGAAATCAAAATCAAATTCCATCAACAAGTCTGAGATCCAAGACTCCAGTTAGGAGTAATGGATATTGGATGGATGTTCCAGTGGTTGGTGAATTTGGACGACCCAAGACCATTAAGGCTTGGGTCCCCCAATCTAACTAATTTCTTGGTTGGTGTGTGCAGGAGCTACTAAGGAGGATTATCAACTTGTGGTATGTTGATAGTGGCTGCTCCAGGCACATGACGGGGGATGCGAGATTGTTGACTGAGTTTGAAGATTATGATGGTGGAAAAGTGAATTTTGCGGGTGCTAAAGGTGGTAGAATTACAGGACGAGGAAAAGTGACCAATGGGAAGATCACACTGGATAAAGTGAACTATGTGGAGCAGCTTAAACACAATCTGATGAGTGTGTCACAAGTCTGCGACAAGGGTCACTCGGTCCATTTTACCAAGAATGAAGCATTAGTGTTGAAACCAGGTTTGAAGATTCCGGACGATTGGATAGTGATGCGAGCACCAAGGAGAAATGACACTTATGTCATGGACATGGGTGCTAAGGATCCAACTGCTGTGGTGGCGTGTTTACTATCAAAAGCATCTGAAGCTGAATCGATGTTGTGGCACAGACGCATGGCCCATATTCACTATCGAAAAATGAATTACCTTGTTAAAAATGAGCTAGTGAAAGGGGTTCCAATGCAGAGGTTTCACGTGGAAGATAAATGTCTTCCATGTCAAAAGGGAAAACAACATAAGAAACCTCATAAGTCTAAAACAGTAAATTCCATAGATGCCCCTTATGAATTACTTCACATGGATTTATTCGGTCCAGTGAACGTAAGGAGCATAGGTGGAAAGTACTATTGTTTAGTTGTCACTGATGATTACTCACGTTATTCATGGGTTTTCTTTTTAGGTACAAAAGATGAGACGGCGGAGATGCTGATAGATCTTTTTACGAAATTGGAAAACGTCCATGATGCAAGGATAAAGAGGATAAGGAGTGATAATGGCACGGAGTTCAAGAATCGAGTTCTGGATCTCTACTGTCTTCGAAAAGGAATTGAACATCAATATTCTGCTCCTTATACACCTCAACAAAATGGAGTTGCTGAGAGGAAAAACAGGACGTTGATTGAAGCCGCTAGGACGATGCTTTCAGATTCAAAGCTACCAGTTCTTTTCTGGGGAGAAGCTGTGAATACAGCTTGCTACGTCCTAAACAAAGTTTTGACTGTTAAACGTTTTAATAAAACATGTCATGAATTAATGTTTAACAAAAAGCCAAACTTGGAAGGCTTTGAACCATTTGGATTACCCTGCACCATTGTGCGTAATAAAGATAAACAAAAATTCGGTGAGGTGGCTGACGAAGGCTACTTTCTAGGTTACGTACCTGGCGCACCGAATAAAAGGGTTTTTAATCTAAAAACTGGTAAAATTGAGGTTGTGTTTAATGTGGAAATTACTTCATACAAACCTCAACAATCAACGAGTGGTCCTGCTATATTATATGATTATGAAAGCACTTTTAAATCATTTAATATTCCTGAGTTTCCAAATGCAGATAATTCTCAGTTGATTCAAACAATGATTGGTGGAGACGATGAAGGCGAGTTCATGCCTAGATCGAATGTTGATATGACAGATGCTGCGAAAACTTCCCAAAGTGCGGCTGATCCTGATTCAAGTGATAGTGACTCTGAACCCATTGAGGGGGAGGATTTCATTAATCCATTTGCAGATCAGAACATTCAGGGGGAGGTTGGATCAAACCTGGGTGATAATTTAGAAGTGGATACTGTTGCTACTACACGAGCAAATAGAGATCATCCAGTTGACATGATACTTGGAGATCCTAATGCAGGTGTTCAGACAAGAAGGAGCATAGCAGCGAATTCTGGCATATTTGTGTCGATTGAGAAGACTGGGATTGTGAACGAGTGCTTGTATAGTTGTTTTATTTCCCAAGAGGAGCCGAAGAACATTCATATGGCTCTTAAAGACAATTCATGGGTTGAAGCTATGCAAGAGGAATTGGCACAGTTTGCAAAGTTGAAGGTTTGGGAGTTGGTTGACCTTCCTAAAGGTGAAAGAGAGATAGGCACTAAATGGGTGTTTAAGTGCAAGAAGGATGACAGAGGGATAGTGACGCGAAACAAGGCTCGATTGGTGGTAAAAGGTTTCAATCAGCAAGAAGGGATTGATTACAATGAAGTGTTTGCACCAGTGGCAAGGTTGGAGGCAATTCGGTTGTTTCTAGCTTTCGCAACATTCAAGGGCTTCAAAGTTTACCAACTAGACGTGAAGAGTGCGTTTCTTTATGGGAAAGTCCAAGAAGTGGTGTATGTCTCACAACCAGATGGGTTCGTTGATCCAGATTATCCAGATCGAGTGTACAAACTTGATAAGGCTTTGTATGGGTTACATCAAGCTCCCAGGGCGTGGTACGAGACACTGTCTACACATCTGATCAAGAATGGTTTTGAAAGAGGTCAGATTGACAGTACACTGTTCATCAAGAGGAAGAAGGAAGATTTTCTGCTAGTACAGGTGTACGTGGATGACATCATCTTTGGGTCATCAGATGAGAGCATGTGTAAAGAGTTCGAGCAGGTGATGAAGAGCAAGTTCGAAATGAGTGCCATGGGTGAGCTGTCTTACTTTCTGGGATTACAAGTTGAACAGAAGGAGGATGGGATGTTTATTCATCAAACAAAGTATGTGTATGACATTTTGAGTCGGTTCAAAATGAATGATTGCTCTACTTTCAACACACCCATATGTGAAAATCACAATCTTGGCCCAGATCATGAAAGTACTGAAGATGTTGATCCTACTCAATATAGGGCGATGATTGGTTCTCTAATGTACTTGACTGCTTCAAGACCTGACATTATGTTTGCAGTATGCTTGTGTCCCAGATATCAGGCTAATCCAAAAGAGTCACACATGAAAGCAGTGAAGCGTATTCTTCGTTACTTGAAGGGGAAACCTAAACTTGGGTTGTGGTATCCAGCTGATAGTGATATGAATTTTGTTGCTTACACTGACTCAGACTTTGGAGGATGCAAGTCGAACAGAAAGTCTACAACAGGTGGTTGTCAGTTCTTAGGAGGCAGGATTGTGTCTTGGCAATGCAAGAAGCAATCTTGTGTGTCTACATCTACATGTGAAGCTGAATATATTGCTGCGGGTAGCTGCTGCTCTCAGGTTCTCTGGATACAACAGCAGATGCACGATTACGGTTTGGATTTCACTCGTACTCCTATTATGATAGACAATAATGCCACAATTTCAATAACTAATAATCCCGTGAAACACAGTCGCACAAAACATATTGACATACGTCATCATTTTATACGGGATTGTGCTGAAAAACGACTAATTGAATTACATCGAGTTGACACAGAAGATAACCTGGCAGATCTTTATACTAAAGCTTTTGACAGGGCTCGCTTTGAACATTTAGTCGAACTCAACGGGATGAGGAATCCTGAATAACTGGTTTTTCATAAGAATTTTTGTAAATAGTTTACTGCTTTTCTTAAAAATCAAAAATAAAAAAATTGAAAAGTTAAAAACATAAAAAAAAATAGAAAAACAAAAATGAGTTATCACTGTGTGAAAAAGAAGAAATGATAGTACATCAGCATGTTAGACTGTCACACTCGAACTGAAATTAAATTGCTTAAGTGTGAAAGCAGCTTCATTATATGATGTACCAGTAGGCAAAAAGCATGAAATAATCAACTTACCAATGTGATATAAACCTAAATACAACTGAATATGAGTGGGGAACACATCAGTGGTGTATGGTTTAATGACCTTAAATCTTGCGTTGAAAGATTGCCAAAATCTGAAGTTTTGGGTCTTTATACTGTTATTTCATCTGGGGATATCTTGACTGTCATTCTGTTCAGAACTAAAATTGTACATGACCCCAGGAAAGAAAGTCACTTGGAATTAGCTCATTTCTATTTGAATGTCTGTATGTTGTCCCGATACACACAATTTTGATCTGATTCTGAAATCTTCTCTGAAAAAAAATCGTGTACCTCCTCTGCTGCATCCAGATATATGCTGACCTGGAGGTGCTAGGCAACGACAGCTTCTGCTGCATCCAGATACATGCTGACCTAGCTGTACGTTGTCGCGCTATAGATCTAATACACCCGAAAGAGGCCCTCAAGTGCCCAAATGAAACCCAATAAACCTATATCAAACTGAGAAAAACTCATTTGATCTGTATATTATACCATCTCTCCTAAAGATCTATTCTGTTCTCTTCTCAACCTATTCCCAGTTAAGATTTCAGAAATCAGGATTGGACTTGTGAAATATGTGGTAGGGAAGATACTTGCATGATAGAGTGTGTTGTTTATATTTCCAGGATTTGATTAGTATTTATTTGGGTGTTCATTGTTAAGCAATCAAAACATGATAAAACAGATTATATGCAGATCTAGACACTGTCAGGATATCTTAAAGGATGACATCAGTATACTCACCTACTACGATGAATCTTTGTGCATACCTTGATTGCGGGGGTATATCCTGCAGTGGGACACACTAGTATATCAGAAATAAAATTACCTTAACGTATCATACGGTAATGGTACTTGAAATGTTCATGCATTTTGTTTAAGTGGACAAAAATACTGGTAATCGTCTTGAACTGCTTTTCACGAAAAATTAAATAAAGAATTATCTAATAGTGTGAAACAGTTTGATTGTGCTGATATGATCTTTTTACCAGTGATTCTCACACAAATAGAGTGTTTATTGCTTTTGTATTTACTTGCTTTCAGAAAATATAAAAATCCAAAAATAGTGTCTTTTTCTGTTTAAAATTCTTAATGTACGGAAAATTGTTATTCTTGGAGGAATTGTTACTGATAGGGGGAGACGGTGTTAGAAAGTGAGTTCAAAATTTTAAATCATGCGGGTTATAGGGTGTGATTACAAAGTTTTGCGTGTTGGTGATAAGTTGAAAATGCTTAATCTGTGGTACAGTTTAACTATCTCTTGAATAATAATAATTTGTTTAACTTATGTTGAAAAATTCTTATGGTTTCTCGAGATGTTTGTTTTATAGTAAACAGATTGAAGCAGTGTGTTGCTGAGAAGTTGCTGTGTTGCTGATAAGTTGCTGTGAAGATGAGAGTTTGATTGGATGCATGGTAGAACCTCCTTTCTACATTGCAGACATGTTGAAGAGTTTGAAGATTGCTATACATATGCTGAACTGGAGTTTACTCAAACGCTAAAGTTTTTGAAGATTTGGTGATTGGATGCATCAACTTAGGGGGAGTCTGTTGCTGACAGAAGCTATTGAAGTTGACGCTATCCAAAGACCAAAGACAGTGCAAGAATACATGAAGATTGCAAGAAGACTGAAGACAAAGTTATTTTATGAAGCTATTGTCAAGGGGGAGTTTGTTGGTGCATGTTTGTGACAACAGCTTAGATTTGGTCTTTGGATATCTTGTAATTAGTTAAACGATAAACAGTTAGCGGGTTTAGCTTTGTATTAGTGAGTTAATAGAGTTTGGGCTAAACAAAACTCAATTAGGGTGATGGAGGCGAATTGGGCCTGTCCAATTCGCAGTCCATGATGTTTAACCTTGGCCCAAGTAGCAAACCTTGTGTTATATAAACAAGGTTAGGCTTTAGGGTTTAGGTTAACCAGTTAAAACAATGTGAGAGAGCAATTTCGTGAGAGTTAAGACTTGGACGAAATTGGTGTTAGTTAGGGATCTTGATTGATTGTAATCAGTTTGATAGATAATCAATAAAGATCCGGTTTGAAAGTGAATTGTTGTTTCTATTTTCTACTCGTTTCTGTGATATTATGATCAAGAGGATTCCGCACTCTTGATTGGAAAGACAATTCTGTTGAAGATCCATACGAATAGGGGACCTACAGGCTACCGATGGATGTTCGAGTGACAAATACTGTGGGTAGTTGGTTGATATATGGAAACATTGTAATCGCTCTTAATACTGTAAATTATAACAAATGTGTCGTTTTAGTAAAAAGAATGATTCACCAGTATTTCCCACTGACAAAACCTTTTTCAAACATGTTTCAGGTGATCTGTTGTGATCCAGGAAAAGTGCCAAGTAGCACTACAAGCTTAAGGAAGTGGCTCAATATAAAATAAAGAAACATGTTTTGTAAAAGAAAGATTTCTCCGTGAAATCATATTATTGTAAATTACCAGGGTTTTATCCCGAATTGTGTAATAAAATAATCGGGAAATTGCAGTTTTAAAAAGATCCTAATGAAATCTTCCGCTGTTAAACTCAATTAAATAAATACCACGGGATTTTCTGTCCCGCAGCTCCTGAAACGGGTCAAACCGGGTCGGGGGCCGTGACAATTATCATGCATACGATTGTAAGCATTCATATGCTAATATATATATATATATATATATATATATATATATATATATATATATATAGGGTTGGGTTATATGGAAAACCCCATCTTTTTTAGAAAACCTTGGAAACCCAACCTCGTCCATTGATTTTGTTTCATCCAAGTAGATCAATGGTTGAACTTTTTTTGGTGTCTCTTACATTTAAATAAAACCATAAATTATACACAAGTAAGGCCATGGGGTATGGGGCGGGGGTTTGGGCGTGGGTTGGGGGAAAACGCCCAAGCCACCACCCCGGGTGGGCTTGGGTTTGGGCGTGGCCCTTGGGGCTTGGGGCTTGGCTTTCAAGCCGGGCGTGGGGCGGATAGGCCATGCTAGTTGGCTGAATTTCATTGGTCACCCGCCACGTCAGGCGATTGGGTTTTTGAATTTTGAATTTTAAAATTCAAACCATTCCCCCAAACGGTCCCCCCATCTTCCCGAACCGCCACGCGGTCACCCAAAGGGCCTATATATTGAAACCCCAACCCACTGGTCCCCCCATCCCACGAACCCAACAGCCCCACCAACAACCCCACCGGCTACCACTTCTCTCGAACCCGCTACCCCACTGGTCCACCCCATCCCACGAACCCAACCCCGCTATGGCATCTTGGACTCGTGAAGAGGAAATTGCTCTCGTCACAAGCGTCGTTGACGCTATGAAGGGTCGGCCACCTGGCCAAACAAAATATTGGGTGGAAGCGTTCGAAGCCTACCGACTTAACGTCGGTAACGACCGCCACAACCTCAACGCGTGCCAACATAAATGGCGCGATCTACGGCCCAAGCTCGAGCGTTTCAAGGCTTACTACGAAGCCGTTCCCGGTGGCGAGTTAAGCCACGAGGACCGGGTGGCGGTGGCTAACATAGAGTTTCGAGGCAAAGAAAAAAAGGCGTTGGACAAGATCGATCTTTTTGAAATTTTTTTAACGCTTTAGGTTTGTTATTTTGTAATTTTTAGGACTATGTAATGTTTTAAATTTTAATGAAGTTGTAGGTTTTTTTTTTATAAATTGTTGTGTGAATTTTTATAAATTTTTTGGTATTTTTTTTTAATTACCTCTGCCACGCGGTGCACCCAACCCAAGCCCAACCTACGCCCCGCCATACCCCGCTTACACGTAACCAGGCGGTGGGGGGGCTCCCCTTCCACGTGTCACCATTTGCCCCAACCCAACCCAACCCAACTCCCGCCCCACCATACCCCACGGCCTTAAGGAGAAAGGCATTTAAGGTATTGAAAATCTGACTTTTTTCTCACACACATCAACTTTATTTCTCTTACACACACATGTTATCTCTCTCTCCTCTCTCCTCTGTCTTCAATCAAGATCATGATGAACACCAAACACAAGTTTAGATCTTCAAGTTCAGATCTACATCGTGTGAAAAGAGAAAATGTTTGAAGATTGTTGTTTTAGAGAGAGAACGACGGCAGGATGAAGGTTTTTAGAGAGAGGAATTTGTTGTTTTAGAGAGAGAAACAACAATCTTCATCATGTTCATCTATAACACCAAGAACACACATACAAGTGTGTGAAAGAGAAAAAGTTTGAAGTTGTTGTTTTAGAGAGAGAACGATGGCACGATGAATGTTTTTAGAGAGAGAAAGTTGATGTTTTAGATAGAGAAACAACAATCTTTATCACAAAGACACACGCACAAGTGTGTGTGAGAGAAGAAGGTTTGAAGATCTTCTTCGTGTTCATCGGACGGTTCTAGATCCGGTAAGTGTTCTTGAAATATCATTTCACACTTGATTTTTTGTTGAAATGGTTGTTAATATGTTTTTATGGGCTGAAAGTGTTCTAGTAATGGTTAATGTTCATGTAT
>CM060436.1:140917031-140919531 GCA_030545235.1 Helianthus tuberosus | reverse complement strand
CGATACGATTATAACGTGCCCGATCCAAGGCCCAACCACACAACGTGCCCAAACGTCATGGCACGACCTTAGACCAGCCTACAACGACCGTGAACAACCACGTCAAATTTGGTGTCGAAACGAGTACAACTGGGACGATCCAAGGCCCAACGATACATCGGGCCCGAACAAGGCCCAATAAAAAAACAGACCCTAGAACGTGAAGTCGTGATCGCAAACCACGTAAGAATGTCCCGTGAACAACCTGTACAAAGTTTGGTGTCGATCCGAGCACAACGGGCCCGACCCAAGGCCCAACGACATCGGGCCCGAACAAGGCCCGTTCAACACGTTGACCCGAAACGTGAAGCCGTGGCCCGACACCACCATAAAAATGTCCGCGAGCAACGGTGTCAACTTCCGTGGCGATCCGACGTACAACGGGCCCGATCCAAGGCCCAACGACACATCGGGCCCGAACAAGGCCCAAATGAAGACCTGACCCGAGAACGTGAACTCGTGTTCACAAACCACGTAAGAATGGCCCGTGAACAACCTGTACAAAGTTTGGTGTCGATCCGAGCACAACGGGCCCGAACCAAGGCCCAACGACAAATCGGGCCCGAACATGGCCCGGTCAACACGTTGACCCAAGACGTGAAGCCGTGACCCGATACCACCATAAGAATGCCCGTGAACAACCGTGTCAGCTTTCGTGGCTATCCGACGTCGTTTGGTGGTGTTACGAAGAATCCCGAGAAAACGAACGTACCGGGCCCACAGGCCCGTGGGCCCGAATCCAGATTATTCTTTCCCAAGACCACCGTCAACTTGTCCCGATGGCTCACATGAAGTTTGGTGCCGTTCCGACCTCGTTTGATACGGTTATGGTTGAACCACACGGGCGCTCGGTCCCGACCCGAGCCCAGTCAACGTTTTGACCCGATCAAACCGGCCCGTGACCCGAAACGACCCTACTTGGGCCCTACAACAGCCACGTAAAGTTTCGGGACGATCCGACGTTCTTTCATGGGGTTACGGACAACCCACGCCAAACAAGCGTCACGGGCCGACCGAGCCGGGCCAACGGGCCCTCGGGACCCGAAAACTGAATTTTTTTCATCCAAACCCCTTAAAACACGTTACCGAGGTCTCACGCAAAATTTCATGCCAATCCGACGTCGTTTGATGGGGTTTTGAAAAATTATGATTCCTCAGAAATTTAATGTCTGTTCCTGTCACTTAGCTTTTTGTGCAAAATGTATATATAGGGGAGGGGTGGGTGTTGAGCAGCCCATGCCCGGGCAAGCAAGGTGAGCGCCCAAGCCAAAGGAGGCTGGTGGCGCGCGCATAACAGCCCAAATTCCCCAACGATGACCGAGAACAAGCGCCCCTCTCCCCTCCCTCCCCCCCACCAAGCGCCCCTCCCCCCCCACGTTGCCTGCCCACGTTGCCTCGACGCCCAGCAAACCTCGGAAATTATGATTCCTCGAAAAATTAATGTCTGTTCCTGTCACTTTACTTTTTGTGCAAAATGTATATATAGGGGAGACTAGGGGCTTGAGCAACCCCTGTGCCCAAGCAAGGGCAAGATAGAAGCACACGAGACACGAGGTTTAAAGCCTATACAAGCAAGGCGTCGGTGTCCCCAAGCCCCGTTGCCTATAAATCATGCCCGGTGCCTTGTAAATGCCCCACACGATGCCTACAAGCAACAACGACGTTACCTAGTTAATCGATCGATGCCCACACATTTCAGCATGTTGCCTAGTAAACAAGCCATGCTGCCTTGGAAGCGCCCCACATCATGGCATGTTGCCTAGCACGCTGCCCTTGTTCCCGCACGACGACCTGAAAGCGTGGCTGACCACGTGCTTGCCTTCAAAAATTATGATTTCTCAAAAAATTAATGTCTGTTCCTGTCACTTTACTTTTTGTGCAGAATGTATATATAGGGGGGTGGTAGTACTCTTGGGGTAGAGAGGCATGTGCTGGGATGGCATGCCAAGGCATGTGCTGGGATGGCATGCCTTGGTGTGTGCTGGGATGGCATGCCAAGGACAAGCATGTGCTAGGAAGGCATGCCAAGGCCAAGCCAAGGCCAAGGCAAGCACATGCATTGTGAGCTAGTTGAGACGGTTGTCTTTACCCCAAGAGTGCCCAAGGGAGAGGAAAGAGGTGTCAAACGCATGCTGAGCCCCACTTCGGTAGTTTGGCACCCCCATAGGCATTCAGGCAAGCGTGCCTATGGGGAAGGTCGGTTGAGCTTGTCAGCCATGTTGGGTACTATTGTTTGGACGAGATGATGGCACACGCATGCTTGCTTTAAGGTAACGTTCAGGCAGCACAGCCAGCCCGCAATTGCTAGTTCAAGCGGGTGGAATCTGCCTATAGGGGTGTTGCTTGCTTGCTTGCTGTGGAATTGGGCACGCCTGATATGTATCAGCGACCCACGTAGTTCCTGCATGGCCCCATAGGTATTCAGGCAAGCGTGCCTATGGGTAAAGTCGGTTGAGCTTGT